>OX392503.1:835158-1190576 GCA_947623375.1 Apotomis capreana
GCTACAAACCTACCCCATATTGTCCGGGTGTGGTGCCTGTATGGCATAGAATAAAGTTCTCATACTCTTCTATTACATTTCCAGTACGCCTTATTTCCGCTAGTCCTATTATATCGTATTTGATATTTTTCAAAGCTTCGCTAAGTTCAATTAGGCGTCCGTGTGATGATAGTTTTGACGTTGTATGTAATAATGTATAGTTTTGACGTGACAACGTCTTAAATTAGGTTGCGGCTCGGAGTCACTCATGAAAAAGTGTAACGCCCGCTCACGGTTGATCGCTCACGGTTGATGAGTGAGAGAGACAAAATATATTTCTATAGTTAAAATTTGTGCAATTCTTATTTTCATTCATCGAGCATTACTGTAACAAGAGGGAAGAGGGCGGAAGAGGGCGGAAGACGGAAGAGGGAAGAGGGAAGAGGGACGAGGGAAGAGGGAAGAGGGAAGAGGGAAGAGGGAAGAGGGAAGGGGGAAGAGGGACGAGGGACGAGGGAAGAGGGAAGAGGGAAGAGGGAAGAGGGAAGAGGGAAGAGGGAAGAGGGAAGAGGGAAGAGGGAAGAGGGAAGAGGGAAGAGGGAAGAGGGAAGAGGGAAGAGGGAAGAGGGAAGAGGGAAGAGGGAAGAGGGAAGAGGGAAGAGGGAAGAGGGAAGAGGGAAGAGGGAAGAGGGAAGAGGGAAGAGGGAAGAGGGAAGAGGGAAGAGGGAAGAGGGAAGAGGGAAGAGGGAAGAGGGAAGAGGGAAGAGGGAAGAGGGAAGAGGGAAGAGGGAAGAGGGACGAGGGAAGAGGGAAGAGGGAAGAGGGAAGAGAAAGAGGGTTCCGATTACGAAAATGACATCCATTTTGAAATCCAAGATGGCGGACATTATTTTTTCTTAAAAATCGATATGGGTGTCATCTCCAAGGTTCCTCGGGGTTCCGATTACGAAAATGACATCCATTTTGAAATCCAAGATGGCGGACATTATTTTTTCTTAAAAATCGATATGGGTGTCATCTCCGAGGTTCCTCGGGGTTCCGATTACGAAAATAACATCCATTTTGAAATCCAAGATGGTGGACATTATTTTTTCTTAAAAATCGATATGGGTGTCATCTCCAAGGTTCCTCGGGGTTCCGATTACGAAAATGACATCCATTTTGAAATCCAAGATGGCGGACATTATTTTTTCTTAAAAATCGATATGGGTGTCATCTCCGAGGTTCCTCGGGGTTCCGATTACGAAAATGACATCCATTTTGAAATCCAAGATGGTGGACATTATTTTTCTTAAAAATCGATATGGGTGTCATCTCCAAGTTTCCTCGGGGTTCCGATTACGAAAATGACATCCATTTTGAAATCCAAGATGGCGGACATTATTTTTTCTTAAAAATCGATATGGGTGTCATCTCCAAGGTTCCTCGGGGTTCCGATTACGAAAATGACATCCATTTTGAAATCCAAGATGGCGGACCTTATTTTTTCTTAAAAATCGATATGGGTGTCATCTCCAAGGTTCCTCGGGGTTCCGATTACGAAAATGACATCCATTTTGAAATCCAAGATGGCGGACATTATTTTTTCTTAAAAATCGATATGGGTGTCATCTCCGAGGTTCCTCGGGGTTCCGATTACGAAAATGACATCCATTTTGAAATCCAAGATGGTGGACATTATTTTTTCTTAAAAATCGATATGGGTGTCATCTCCAAGTTTCCTCGGGGTTCCGATTACGAAAATGACATCCATTTTGAAATCCAAGATGGCGGACATTATTTTTTCTTAAAAATCGATATGGGTGTCATCTCCAAGGTACCTTGGGGTTCCTATTACGAAAATGACATCCATTTTGAAATCCAAGATGGCGGACATTATTTTTTCTTAAAAATCGATATGGGTGTCATCTCCGAGGTTCCTCGGGGTTCCGATTACGAAAATGACATCTATTTTGAAATCCAAGATGGTGGACATTATTTTTTATTAAAAATCGATATGGGTGTCATCTCCAAGTTTCCTCGGGGTTCCGATTACGAAAATGACATCCATTTTGAAATCCAAGATGGCGGACATTATTTTTTCTTAAAAATCGATATGGGTGTCATCTCCAAGGTTCCTCGGGGTTCCGATTACGAAAATGACGTCCATTTTGTGATTTTGAAATCCAAGATTATTAAAATGTATACTTACAAAACCGAGCTACGCCACATGTTATACAAGATCTTATCAATGCAAGCCTCGAGGTTGGACTGGAAATGAATATGTTGAAGACCAAGGTCATGACAACGGTACACAATGTAGGGTAGAGATAAACGGACAACTTATTGCATATGTCCATGAATACCTCTACTTGGGCCAATTAGTCTCCTTCCAGACGTGTCAGGAAAAGGAGGTCACAAGACGGACTGAAAACGCCTGGAGGAGCTATTGGTCCATGAAACATCTAATGAAAGGTGACCTACCACTGTCACTTAAACGTAGGCTCATGGACATGTGCATACTTCCAGTTCTCACCTACGGTGCTCGGACGTGGTCTTTGACTGAGGGTCAGAAGTCCAAACTCGGGGTTTGCCAGCGAGCTATGGAGCGCAGCATCTTAGGTTTAAAACTAATGGATCGAATCCGGAACACCACGCTGCACTCACAAACCAGGATAGTTGATGTAGCTTGGAAGGCGGCCAAGTTGAAGTGGGACTGGGCTGGTCACGTCTGTCGAATGCCCGACGAATTGTGGGCCAAAAAAACCACAGAGTGGAAGCCCCACAACTCGAAACGGAGACGTGGCAGACCCCGTAGGCGATGGCGGGATGACTTGGACTCATGTTCGAAGGACTGGCCAGATACAGCTCAAAACCGCGACAGATGAAAGAAGAAGGGGGAGGCCTTTGCCCAGCAGTGGGACATAATAGGCTCATAATAATATACTCGTATAATACAAAACCGATGTTCATCACCGAGTGTCGTTTGTCATATTTTTAATTTTATTTATTTCCAAGTAGAAAGAAAAGTTTCGAAATCGCAGAAAAGCCCCAGTTCATTATAATTACATTACTCTGTACAGAATTGTAATTAATTTAGAATTCTCTTGTCATCTTAGAGGCCTTCAGATCTTTAAAGCTTACGTATGACACAAAAGAGGCGCGTCTGTCAGATGAGACGAGTCAGACAAAGGGCTAGTACAGTTCGTACTTAGCAGAGAACGACCTCTCCCACCCCATTGGAACAAATATTATTAACATAAATTACATACATAATTATACTTTTTATACCGGGTGAGGCCTGTAACAGGAGCAGTAAATTAAAACATGATTGAATGACTATGGTTCCACCGGAAGATCTGCACTGGCTTTCGAGCTAGCATTATGCTGAGGACCTTTTCGAGGCAATTCATAATTATAGATCATAGTTTAAAGTTTTATTGTCACTGTTTGTCACTATTTATATGTAATTATGTTTTGTTCCCGAATAAATATCTTCTTCTTTCTTTTCTTAATTCGTCATCTGAAAGTTTCCTCTAAAGGAAAAAACGGAACCCTAATGATCACTAGGCATCGACCTTTCGTCAGCACGGTAGGACTTTAGTTAAAATACAATTGATACACATATTTACTCATAAGTGTATTTCATTCGCAATTTTAATTTGATATAGGCAAGGACAAAATCAGAAGAATTAGCTAGCCGTCCAATACGCAGTTCGTCCATTCCAGTCCGTCAGATGTCGTTAACGCAGTTCGTCCATGCCGCTGTTCGTCCATATCGCTATTCGTCCATATCGCTATTCGTCCATATTGCCATTCGTCCATATCGCTATTCGTCCATATCGCCATTCGTCCATATCGCTATTCGTCCATATCGCCATTCGTCCATATCGCTATTCGTCAATTTTAAATTCAAGTTCCCGGTTTTTGATAAGAGCAGCAGGCCTATGATGCAACCATGACAAAATGCAACCATCATAGGCCTGCTGAAATTTTGCATGTACAGTGGGCCAAAAAAGTGGTCTACCACGGTCGAGATTAATTTGAACGTCATGAAACAACAAGGAGGGCGTTTTCCCTAGAAAACATACTCTTCTTTCGAAAAACGAAAAAGAGTTGTTTTTTGACGTTTCGAGACGGCGACATTTGTATGCCCCATATGCCCATAATAAAACGAGGTATCAACGTCAAAAATCCACCCCAAGCATGATGGACATACTGCGTATTAGACTTGCTGCGTATATGACCAAATGCGTGGTGGTCAAAGAGCGTCTTGGACATACTGCGTATTGGACAAACTGCGTGTTGGACAAAAAGCGTGTTGGACAAAAAGCGTGTTGGACGAAAAGCGTTTTGGACGAAATGAGAATTTCAGTTATATTTGGACGAACTGCGTATTGGACCAAATGCGTATTGGACGGCTAGTACAGTGGTGACCGAGCAAGCGAGAGAGGGCGCTGTCAGTTTTATAAATTTATGAAACATATAATGTCCCATTTTTTTAATGTGGGTAGGGTAGGTAGGTACACCACAATTTTATTTAAGCCTTTAATACAAAGATCAAAGCTTAAAGAAAAATTGAAAAAGGAGCTACCTGGGGGAAGAGACCGCGAATCGAACCCGGTACCTCTGGATTGCCGGTCCAGCGCGTTAACCATTTCGCTACCCTAGCTCCAGGAAGATCTGACTAATTTTTCCTTATGCCTTGTGCGTCGATCTTTGCATTGTTTTATTAGCCCCAGCTCTTTTTAGGGTTCCGTAGTCAACTAGGAACCCTTATTGTTTCGCCATGTCCGTCTGTCCGTCTGTCCGTCCGTCCGCGGCTTAGCTCCGTGATCATTAGTACTAGAAAGCTGAAATTTGGTATGAGTATGTGTATGTATCACGCCGACAAAACGGTAAAATAAAAACTAAAAAAATAATTTTCTTTCGGGTACCTCTCGAACACCTAAAGTGGGGTCGAATTAATTTTTTCGTTGAACCTAGTTGTGTGGAGTGTCCTTGAATAGGTCTGTTAAAAATAATAGGGGTCTTGTAACATTATTTTTTGATAAAGTCAGTAGTTTCGTAAATATTCGCTCCGAAAATAAAAAAAATAGTGTCCCTCCCCTCTAACTTTTCAACCACGGGTCCCAAAAATATGGAAAAATTCATGAAAATTAGGCCTTATAAGTACTTTCAATGAAAACTATATTGATCAAAATCGGTCCATCCGTTTTTGAGTTATCGCAAAATTTCATAATTTTCTTTAATAAAAGGACGTAAATTGGCTTCCAGTAGGTAATAAGTAATTACAGTTACTTTGGCGTTTACGACCTTTTTATAGAACTTGAAATCTTTCTCGTAACTTATAAAAGTTATAAACCTCGGGCTTAAATCCGCTGTTTTAAGCCCGTCTCTTGTGAAGGATGAGCAACTACTGAACCCTACACTGAGCGTGGCCGGTTTTTTTTCAATTGTTCTTTAAGCTTTGATCTTTGTATTAAAGGCTAGAGATACTAGAAATTGGACGTATTACCGACAAGAAAGGTGTACCTAAGTAAGTTTTAAAGGAAAAACAGCGGAATATTTACGTACAACTCCTACTTTATTGTACTTACTTACTTATCTTTCTAAACGTGCAGACGCCGAATTTTCAATTAACAAATTATCTAACATTCACGCTCAAGTCACGAAAAAATATAAAGAAAATGGAGGCAAGTATAAGGAGCCTTGTTTCCCTGATTCCCTTCGGGGAAACAATATTTCCCCGTGGCGATTTACAAACATGTTTAGGCAAGATAAGTAATTCATTCTTACAGGATGCCGTTTCTTGTTTATTCCGGAGTCCTCTCAAACGGAAAGTAGGCTCCTGTTGTTTACCTTTTCAGATGTTTCCTGAAATGTTTGTACATACCTACTTTGGGTATTTCTATGAAAGAATTTAATCGTAGTCTACGAGATATATATGTAACTTTAAAGACCACTTACCATCAAATGGGCTGTATCATGGCTGTATGCTTGTTCACCAACGTGAAATAAGAATAAAATATAATAGTGTAGACCGCTTCAATTAAGTGGAGTGACGATTTTCTAAACGCCGCTGCCAGAAGCTGGATGCGATAAGCCGAGTCCGCGAAAACAAGCAAAATAATATTTTACTTGCTTCCGAAGTATAAAAGTACCTAATACCTACTTAGGGTTGGTCTTAGTTTTGCAGTAGGACTATGCGAGTAGGACAATTATTGTACTCGATAGTGGATCCCGGCAAGGAAATTCCAAAGCAAGTCGGAGCAGAATAGGTGGACCTACATATTGATCTGAGTATATGATGTCGGTTAAGCAAACGCTATAAAATACTCAAGCTATTTTTCCTAGGGACACGTGACCACTTCCCGGCACTTCACATACATTTAGCTCACACTGTTATCTGGCTCATTACAAAACAATAGCAAGACCAAACGCCCTTTGGGCACGTGGCGATCGATGCAGGGCTTCACAAGGCCAAGGCGCGAGGCGGCTGCGGCGCGGCGCACTCATTATCTCATTATGGAGGGCCTGCTCTGGTACGGTCATTCGCAAATTCATACGAGTTGGTAATATTAAAAATATATATGATAAGACGTGAATGTAAGGTTTACCCTTGTTTTGATCTATTTTTGTCTATTTCAGTCTGTTATTACTTTGCATATTCAGTCTAAAGACACTTTGTAAAAAAAATGTGAAATCGATATGGACCTTTTTAATACGTTATGCATGTGTACTTAGCTTACTGAGGGTGGCCCCGCATTTTATTGCCAAGTTTCGCAATTTGATCGCAAATTTACCGCAAATCTATGCAACGAGGTTGACAGCCCTACCTATGTACCAAAAAAATTTGAAGTCGGTTCAGCTGTTTAGGCGTGATGATCGCAAAGTACACACACGTACCTACATTGATGTAACCAATTCAAAAAGCATCAAACAATATAATTTTATATTTTGAATCTGTGACCTCCAAAATCACCTTTTCACTTGTTTTTTTTTTATATCTCTGATGTTTGTTAGAGTCATGTACTTATAAATCATTAAGTCCAGTTTAACACATAATTTACATACTTACCTATTTGGATTTCTTTTATAGTTCAAAACATGTTTGCAGTGACGTAGATTGAAGGGTCTACAAACATATAAACGAATGAGGAAGGCTTATTTAGGATTTTGTTAGCATATTTTGGGTTTCTTTCTACAAAATCCCTAAAATGAGAGAATCAGGATTCCTATACGTATTTTAGCCACGAGGAAGGCCTCGTGGCATATTTCCGGAAATGCTGGCAGTATTATTCCGTAATATTAAGATTTCATTTTAAATGATCTCAATGCAAATGCGTTTCATCTTGGTCTGATTGAATCTATTAGACTTAAACCACAGACTTGGCTCGGAAAGTATCCAACTTAAATTAAATCTCTTTCAACTCGAGATTCGATTCCAACGAAATTAAGCAAAGTTGGTTAGACTCCGCATCTGTATACCTAATTGGTAGTTACAAACTAGTTGCGGGGTGTAAACCAACATTCTGACTGAACGGAAACTCAAGTGCCGAATTCGAACAACAAAAGTTTACATGAAAAGTTACTAGAACAAAAGTAAAACAGAAAGCTAAGTTTAAACTTGCAGGCAAGGAGTTGGATGAATTCATATTGAATCCACAGCGAATGCGCCTCAGTATACAATTCCGAAAAGTTAAGTGTTTTTGCGGAAACCGACTTGTTTTGTGAGTACCTATTATCTTTATTTCTGTATATTTAGCACACCAATTTAAAATGCGTTTTCTGGGGTAAGTAATATAAGACATAAGAACTTATACTATAATATTCATATTATATACGCTCATATTGTATAAGCTTGTTTTGTATACCGTTCAAGGTGTAT
The DNA here is from genome assembly GCA_947623375.1 of Apotomis capreana. NCBI lineage: Eukaryota > Metazoa > Arthropoda > Insecta > Lepidoptera > Tortricidae > Apotomis > Apotomis capreana. The sequence goes on from OX392503.1 coordinate 843,008, forward strand.
AACGAACGTTAGATATAACATCAAAATATCTATTTTTATTAAGTATAACGTTATTTAAGTATAATATCATTGTATATAACGATCATAACGTATAACGTTCATAATATCTCAGATTTATAATGTATATTACTCAATACATCTAACACCAAAATGCATAATGCTCGTATAGAATAACCGCCTGAAAAATTTAAGTTAAAAAGCAATAAAAATGTATACCTAATACACCATAGTGTTATTGGTAAATAACAAAAAATGTTTTCTGTATAGGTACAGTATTTTTAATTTACTTCTGCCATTATCATATCAATTGTGTACATACTTATGCAATAGTTCGCTGTTAAATTTTAATATACCTCCATGCAAGCAAGCATTTTGACGCTCCGCTCGCTTCGCTCGCTCCGCTATTCATGGCCATAAAACAAACCTAACCTAACCTACAGTTTTCGGTTTTTGACCCATATTCCATTTTTTCGCAGTTCTTCCAAGCGGTATACTCTTACTTGCCAGAATTTCATCTGCCATTATTTATTGTGTACATACTTGTGCAATAGTTCGCTGTTAAATTTTAATATATTTCCATGCAAGCAAGCATTTTGACGCTCCGCTATCCATGGTCATAAAACAAACCTAACCTAACCTACAGTTTTCGGTTTTTGACCCATGTTCCATTTTAGGGGCATATGGGTAGCAGTTATAATATAACCTATTTAGTATATCATACGCTATTATATTTTCTTATCATTATATTATACTAAAAGAAAGTATATACTATGATCGATATACGTTATGTATGTTATATCAACTGAATTTAGAGTATTTGAGTGTTATATAAAAAATCATTCTACAACATGAGTATTATGCTAATTGACCGTTATTCCTAATAAAAATATAGATTTTGATGTTATAGCAAAAGTTCATTATATCTTGTGAACGTTATTAATATGAAATTATACTCGTATATTATGTAGTTATATCTCGTGGGACGCACCCCGTTTTCTGATTACTTTTTGACTTATTATAGTATAGAACACTGGAAGGATATTGTATTGTTATATACTTTTTCTCAAAAATTGCATGTAATGTTGCCTTACCATCGCTAGATAGACTACAGTAAGTGGAACATACCGAAGACTTTTTAGAAGTGTCCAGTAAACAGCGAGATTTTAAATTTGGAATCAATATTTTGTCCAGTAAGTAAGTATGTAATTCCTATTACGTATCAAGATATTTGAATATCGAAACACGATTTACATCGTCACCGACCTATAAAAAAACTAAGGATGTGGAGGCGATGAGGTCGTATATAAATGTAAAAAGGATGCATTCCACAAATTGTTTTAATTATAAGTACAGTGCGACAGCAAATTGTAGAAATTAAAAAGTGGCGTCCCTTTTTCGTAGATTAAATAGAAAGAGACGACATTGCAGTATACACTTGCAATTTACACTAAAAGCAAATGTAAAATAAAAAGAGGTTAGCACTATTGGCAGACTAAACGTAACTCAAGATGCATATTTAAAAAAAAAAAGTAGCGACAAGGTTTAGTGCGGAAGTTTGTATGCAGCGTTTAGTTCATAATTGTGCTGTGTAAAATGACAATGATATTTCGGAATTCCTTCCTTTTTTGTGTCGTTTAGAAAAAACCTCGGAGTTAAAATTGAAGGTAAGCTTTATGATATGAAAATTAGTTAGAAAATACAACAATGTATAACAATAATTAAATTTTATCTTTAAGACTTAGATTTGTAAGACAGTGCAAATAATTAAACGCAGTATTTATAAAAAAAGAAATTAAGGCGGGATTTAAATTAAAAGACAAAAATTTCAAATTTGTTTGTGTGATCTATTACAATAATTCAGCAAAAATGAGTTCAGACGAGTCTGATTCCGAATAGACGGCACTCCTCCATAATTAAAAGCGGAGGCAGAGTTAGCTAAAATAATTTACTTCCGACTAAATCCAAGGAGATATAAAAAAATACAAGAGATTCATTAGATGGAAAGAAGAAAATCAAGTTAATAATTGGTCAGATAATGTGTGATAAGGTCAGAATATTTCAACAATCTTTCTGAGACAATCGGATGGCTACAAAGGAAAGAAATCACAAATATTCAGCAGCAAAATATAGAAAAGTTCTTAAATCAAGCTCTAGATGATAACCATTTTGGCGATGAAGGTAAATAAGGGTCGTTCTCAAAATATTTGCACCGCTGCGTTAATTTTGCATTTTTTTTTAAAGTTGCGATTTCTTTTTTTATTTTTCATAGGATCGCTAGAAATATATTCAGACAATTGATATCACGTCGAGGGAAGTAGTTAAATTTAATATCTTAGAAGATATAGGTGTTTGAAATTTTAGGTCGACAGGTGAAAGACATCGATGTCAGGTAAACGACATTTGTTACCAAGTTATCGACAAGGGGTGCAGGTTTGCGACAAATATTTTCCAACTTGACTGAATTTGTTAGCAGGTTAACGACGACGGTTGCAGGTAAGTGACATTTTAAATAAAACCTACTTTGAACTGTCAAATAGTGCTTTTTTGATTGTTTTTGTTTTTCTTTTTTCCTTATGTCAGTAATTTGCATAAAAAAAACAAGCATTTAACTTCTTCTCATCTCATAGGACATTTCTCAGGAGGTTTTTTGAAGCCTGTACTATCCAGAAAGGTCATAACCCGCAAAAAGATGCAAAACTCAAGCCTACCCACGTGATTTTATAAATTTCTTATGAAGGTTCAACAGCAAATCATTTAAATAACGTTTCTGCATCCTAATGCTGCCTCTTTTGACATATTCTTTCTTACCCGCTGAGTAACCTACTGCTGTTTTCGTCATCTTCGAGGAATTCCTTCACATCTGATAACCAGAAAGCCTTCGGCTGCGTTAGGTGGGATAAGCTATGCGAGGTATTGTCTGAAGCTGCCAGCACATCTGGTAACACTTTATAAAGCCTTTACGAGTCTGGATACAGAATGGTGTCGGTAGGAGATGTCACATACAAGAACTTTAAGTTCCGGAAAGGTGTACGACAGGGATGCACAATATCCCAATACTATTTAACAGATATGGAGCCCTTGAAGGTACGTGGTTCACATCGCCTATTTTGCATCACCCGAAGCAGTGGCCCAACTTTTGGAATGACTCAAACAACCAGCCTCAGAATGGGTCTCGATATTAATAAAAATAAGACCGAGCTGATGATAGTTGACCATTACTAGTCGACAAAGTAGTAACCTGCTTCAAGAGTTCGAAACTGTTGATCAGCTCCAGTACCTTGGCTCCATTGTCACAAATAGAGGCACATGGAAACCAGAGATTCACAGGCGAATCGGAATGGCCAAAACAGCGATGACCCAACGCGGCAAAATATGGAAAGATAGACACATCCCTAACCGGACTAACATGCACCTCGTCTGTGGACTTGTCTTCTCCATATCTGTTTATGGGGCAGAGACCTGGACACTCAAAGCCGCTGACAGGCAGAGGATTGATGCTTTCGAAATCTGGTGCGGGCGCCGCCTGCTAAGGATTCCTAAGACAGCTTGAAAGTAAAATGGAATACTCAAACTAAGCTACTTCGGTAATATATTGTTTTTATAACAACGAAACATGAGTTGAGACACGGCGAGTGACCGGTAAAACCTGGTTTTTAAATAATTTTGTATAAGTGTTTAAATAATTGTCGTTCACCTGCCGTATGTGTCGTTCACCTGTTTTTATATAGACAAGTGATCGACATACAGGTGATGGACAAAATGACAGTTATGTCATCAAAACAAATAAAGTATTTCGTTGATGAACTGCATATTTATACACATAAAAGTAGACCATACTTTACGCGTTATAAATTAAAATGAATGCAATAGGACACACGTCAACCAAAATATGGAAGGCAGAATATAGACTACATACCCATTACAAACTCCCGCTCGCGTAAGTGTATGTATCATATTTTTTTAGTGCAGCACACTGACGACGTGTTACTCGGAACAGTGTTAGGTGGCAACTGAAGGTCTCGATTTAAGCGGGGTGAGGCAGGGGAAACGAAATAGTAGTCACACAATTGTAATGTTTGTCTCATGACAAGTGGACGACAAAAAATGGCGTGGACAAACTTAAATTGCAAATAATTCGCAAAATAAGCATAGCATTATTATTCGATATGGTAGTATTCAATCTTCATCATATATGAAAATAAAATGGAGTACTGAACTTAAGCTAAGTCGGTAATGTATATCGTCACTTGTAATATGAATTAAGGTAACCGCCAAATGACAATTTTTCAGGAGAGGCCAAAAACTAAATTGCAAATTAAAAAAAGTGCAGTTACATTTTATTTATTAATCCGATTAAAATGATGTAAAGTAGTTATAGCTTAATTTTGTAAGATCTTTCAGTTGATAATGGTCTCAAAAAGGCTGCTATTATAGTTTAGAAAATAGCATGGCGCTTACGTTAATTTTTTTCCAAAAATGAGGAGTTACGTTAACACAACACAACATTGATTTCAAAAAATGAGCCCTAATTTAAAGTAAGTCACAAAAACGTAAAAAAATCTAACGTAAGGGACACACATTTTCAAAACGTGGACTTACATTAGCGGAATTCAGCTAAGGAATTTTTAAACTTATCCAATTGTAGTAAGGTTTAACATAGAGTTATTTCTTGTTTTTCAGTTAATTAGTAGCAGGATAGTAAGTCGTGATAAAAACCGCTTTATAAGCGGGAAACAGTTTCTTTTTTGTTTATAAAAACCAAAATTGGTGAAGGCACCTTTAGATTTATAAACCGGGAAACAGTTTCTTTTTTGTTTATAAAAACCAAAATTGGTAAACGCACCTTTAGATTTAAAGAGTATTAAAAAAACACTTTATTTTCTTTCCAATCTGATACTTTTCCTTACTGTTTTTCCTCACTTTGCTTTTCTTTCTCCCTTTCCTACAATATTAATGTACCTTTTTTTACCTACGACTTGTACTGCACATGCTGCGTTCCTTTTTCTCTTCCTTTTTTATTTCTTTCTATATAGTTTTCTTCGTATTTATTACCTTCTTTCTGTTCCATTCATCAACTCCCTCCTTTTGATTTTAGTGACTTAAGTTTAAACTTCAGCTTAACGTTGTATAATTTCGTTTAAATAATAAATTTTGTCTTTACAAACCCTTAGTCCTATTTTCAGTGTAAGGCTTGTCCCTGTCTGAAACTAGCCGAATGAACTTTATTTGATTCTTCATAAGTAATTTGACCATTTCCTGGCAAACTGGTGACTAAATGTTTCGTCACATAATAAGTAACTCACTCTCACATCACTATTAAGAACTTGAACGTCAAGGGGTAAATTTACGACTGAAATCCTTCGAATACCTTCGCTAAAGGGTTTCGACATCTTTCTTATAGAGCTGAAACGGATTTAGAGATTTTCTTATATCTTGTAAGCTGTTGTTTTCTCGCGAACTACTTATTTGAAGCATCATTGGTGTCCCGTTATTAGTAGAAAGTATGGCCCAGCTCAACTCCTTTCTCTGGCTGAAAAAAATAATGGGCAAGGGGCAAGCAAATAGTTAACGTATTTTATTGAATCATCGCATCAATACAATGACATTACGTTGGATACGTAGGCTACTGAAAAAAATGATTGGGAGTATCTCAATGTCACTAACCTCCACCATATCACTATTACTACCATCATTCATTCCTGTGTCCTGTCTCTTGTTTTCTAAAAAATATATACATTTTATTATGCCTACATGTTGCTACATGGTAGTGGCAGTGACTGATTTTCACAGAAAAAGTTTTCACAGTCCGTTTAACCAGACATTTAAGAGATTCCCTAAAAACGAAATGCATTAAGCCAGATTGTTTCGATTAAAAGTCCCTAATTCAAGAATTAGACATGACATAAATAGGCATAATAGCTAATAATAAATAACTTAACTTTAAAAAGTTTAAAACATCAATTTCTATTTGATACTGGAAATCCCGACAAACTTCATCCCGCCTTAGAACTCCTTTTTGAGGTATAACAATTTCTATAATACTTACTGAGTACTTATCCTTATCAAATTTCCCTTAATTTTTGAAAGTTTTTTTTGTGTATTATTATTATTATTTATTATTTTTTTATGTCGTTGAGGGCAAACGAGCAACGGATCGCCTGATGTAAAGCGATGAATGTACTTAACTCGTAATTTTTAACTGTACTTACTGCACAATACTGTCCTTATCACGAATTGTTGGAACCAGGGATCGTTACCGGTATTCATAAAAATAACAAAAAAATGATTACAGATTTTATTTGAAATGCCATTACATATAATTTAAGCATTGGTATAGAACTTATTAATAAGTAAAAGTGTTTTAAAATGTTTTAGAATGTTTTATGATGTTCTTGATTAGTTGGCATATTACGTTTACTTTAATTTCTAGATATAGTTCTAAAAATTGCTATATTTACTTTAGTTTCAATTGTTTACTAGTTGTTTTGCATGTTGTGTTTACCTATAAGTAATTGTGACACCCACATCCAAGAGTGTAATAGTGACTTACCATGTTTTGGTGTTAACAATTGTTGGTGAACCTTATTCAATAAATAAATAAATAAACTTTGAAATTAGCTCAGTAAAATAAAGAAATATGTAATAATAAGCGAAATACCGAAATTTAATATCAGTATTTGTATGAAGTCGAAAACCGGCATCCGATCGCTAGTCGGTACAAACTAAAGTGGCTATCATATCCATCACAACACCAAATCGTAAACAGACGCACGCGGTAGTGTTTGTAATTGCTTTCTACAAGCAAATGTATGGTCATCTCACCGGTATCTACTCATTAACACTGCAAAGGAAAGAGATGGTCGCAAAGTTCCTGGTAACCAAAATAACGTAAGCACCAGGTCCGTCTAAATTAAGTACATAATTTTAATGTAACCGTCATCACTCGAGCCTGGGGAAGACAAATAATAATGTAAGAGGCATTAAGTGCTTTAAAAACTACGAAAACTTTAATGTTACTGACTAAATTATATATTCACCCACCTTGCAGTAAGCACAATTTGTGACAAGATTAGACTATAATTGACTTTAAATGGTTGCTGTCTTATAATCCCGTAAAAAAAATTTTTACCTATCTAATCTGAGCATGTAAATCATTTATGTACATTATTATTTACATGATTTGATTAAAAAACTAAAAGTATAACCCATTTAATGTAAGAACCATTTTATAATTATTATCTAGCTTTGAAGCTAATGTAACAGTCAATCGGTAATAAAGTGCTATAAATTGAGTAATGTAAGAGTCATTTATTTACCGATGAGTCTTACATTAATGACTTTTGTTCAACTTTGGCCAATACTTGTGGTTACGTTAATCTGATATTAAGTAATTTACAAACAATGTGCCATACACCAAAATAAATACAGAAAACTAAAAAAAATGGTCAATTTTTGTTTAATGTAACCAACATTTTTTTCAAGATATCGTAATTTTAATAACAGCAATGGATAGATCGTCAAATTTACAGACGAACTGTATACTTAACTCAATTTCGTCATTTTGGCGGTTACATTAATTCATATTACAGGTGACGATATGTTTTTATTACAACGAAACATGAGTACCTCGCGTTGGGACACGGCAAGTGACCGACAAAACCTAGTTCCGAATCGTTTTTTTGTCTATTAATATACTTTACTTTTAATTAAAAGCATTTGGCCTCTATGTAAAAAGTGTCTTTAGATATGTGATGATAATTGAATATTTAAAATAATGCTGTGTAAAAAACTTCTTCTAAGACAAACCTGTTGACAGGTGGCGGTGCAAATATTTTGAGAACGACCCATAAATGCTGCCACTATTTTGATAACGATATAACTATATCTTTTATCCAAGTACAAACTCATAATTATTTTTGTTATAGGTTGTTATCATGGGAGTTAATGGTGCCTGCGACGACGAATATCACAATGTGTAATAATAAAAATGGGATATAACAAAAATATTCATTGGAATATGGCCGAATATGAATGTCACCTACAAAATATAATTTTAATCTAATTTTCTTGTTTAATTTTTAGAAAAGCACTATACTTGCTTCGACCGTAAGAGCCATCCTGGCCTCGTATTATATCCGGACCTCGCCTACGGCTCGGTCCGTCTAATTCCTACTCGGCCAGTATGGCTTACTTACTGGTCTCTGCCGTAATGTACTAATGTTAAACGTTCAGGCGTTACTTTGCAGAATAAGTATCAGAATAAATGTCACGAAATTGCGATATAGGTAACTGTGCCAAAATCTGCCTGGGTAAACGTTTACATCAACGTTATAGGACATGTATGAAACACTAAAAATAATGTGTTTCTAGTCCTGATATATTTAAAAATAAAATTAGACATTTTCTTTTGCAAAACTGCTTTTATAGTATAGAAGAATTCTTTCATCGTGACATAAATTGATAATAATTAATGTATAGTTTTTATAAAATAAAATGTAGTTAGCATTATTTAAGCACATCGTTTTTATTTAAATAAGATATGATAAAAATATATTGTCAAAACTGGGAATAGTTAACATGTTAAAACTATAACAATTTAAGTGTAATATGTATCTTAGCTAGTAAGTTTTTCAAACACAATGTATATTGTTACTGAATAAATTGAATTGAATTGAATTGAATTAATTAGTGTTTCTGGAAACGTTCTTTGGACTTTTATAGTACTTACTTTTGCTAGCTGGGATGTTAAATTCCAAGAAGATAGTCTTCGTTTTCCTATTATTTCGCGATAAAGCGTTTTGTGTACTAAGTATTACTTATTCTATGATATTGGCCAATTGTGTCATAATCCTGGACATTGCCTCTTTACGATGCATCATCAAGAGATGCCGGAGATGATGAGGGCGCGGCGTTCACTTCTCGATTGAACGCCGGACCGGCGCAGTGTAGGCATGAATATGTACCTAGCCCAGAAGGAGTAAACACGAGCTACTCTTTTATTTGCCACAGCCACATATATGCCAGTTTTACGACTCTTTCATTTAACAACCGAATTAATTTTAATGTATTATCTCTCCGAAACCGATTACCTTTACGAATTATTTGAATAGCTTTTTAGAATCCCTTTGGTTATAAGTTTAAGTTTATTCTAAGAGTTCTGAAATATTATGGATCCGGTATTTAAACCCGGGTTCAAAAATAGAACAGTCGGGAAATTGAGCATTAGGAAAGATATCCCCAGCGACAAACTGAACACAAAACAATACAATGTGGAGCAATGTCAGGGCATGTGTGGAGCCGGGAGTGCACCGTGCGGCAAGATCGAGCGGTCACGGCCGAGGAGACAGACGCACACGTCGAGGTCGCGGCGCGGCGATGGTGTGTTTGTAAATAACTTACTTTACTGTACACTGTCATAAAAGAAAAACAAATAAAAAATAACAGTAATCAACTCAACCTATTCTAAATAAGAGTATACCTAACTAAATCCTATGCCCCAGATCACGGCCCTGCGGCAGGGTACCCATGATGCCGGCTACATTCCCCCGCTGAATAGCCAAGCTAATCCTTTGGCCGAGGAATGAGCCGGCTCCGTGGTCCGAAGAACATTCTGACAGTTTGTTTTAGACCGACTTCTGCGCGACTAAACGTTTCTAATTCAAACACGTATTAAAAAATAACTGAGATGCCACGACCTCGGCGGCAAGCGGCCATACGAGTGAGCGAGACACACCAATCGCTCACCGCTGCCGCTGCCGCGTTGTCGCGAAATCCGTATCACGTTCAACTAGTAGAGTAAAAAAGTAGAGAAGAAATAAAGGTTATGTGTTTCCACGCGGACGAAGTTGTCCACGGTCACACACATGTAGCCATGATGGAATCCTTGTTCAACAAGTCTAAATTGTTTTATAAATAATACAAAGCCACATATTGGATAGTCTAATATTTAAGCATCTATGTTCGTACCAAATTTTGCTTTGTCATTTAATCTTGTGTCCGCTTGTAAATGCTAATGCAAGTGCAAGGATCCAATAAACTAGTGAACAAGAAAGAAGTCGCCAAGTTAGCGCGGAAATAAACTCGTTAATCCGCCCGCTCTGCTTTTAACTTTTTAGTAACATTTTTATCGGATTCCGAGCTAGTTTCCATAAAATATTTTCTACTTGCTTTTTGTACGGATTTAGCAGTAGCAAGGAGAAAAATTGGAATGGCCGGTCGGCGGTCACAGATTACGACAACTCTCGGACAGACCCCCGAAATCTCTTCAAAAGTTACCTCGAACCTACATAGGTGTAATTGTATTTGTCTTGTTTCCTGGTGTGCAATGAAGTATTGTTGTTGTACTTTACTTTTTCCAAATAACAGATCGTTTTTAAGCTACTTAATTTACCTTATTTATTTATAACCTTAGCTTTTGCTTATCAAATACCTTTTAAAGATATTAAAGGTCGAATACCCCCCAAGTAACAAAAAGTTCTATAACCAGGGCGTTATGTCACCAAACAGTGATATAGTCGGCCTATACTAGTATCCATTGTGACTGCTTGCACTATAAAGGTGTTTAACGGAGCGTTTTAATTCTATAAATTAAAGAGCAATTAAGTTCTATATTTTAGCTCTTAGAACGCTTACAGGACCATACAAAAGAATCTTTATAGTGTTGCACTTTACTAGATATTTAAAAAGCTGCTATGGTACTATTTAGTACTGTAGATGAACTTACTGACACTTTTATGTATCCATTCAGCACTAAAACTGCGTCAAAATGACTTTAACAGTACTGGCACTGTAGCAGTGGTGAAAACATCGTTATAGGATCAATTTGCACTATAAACGTATTCTATACAAGCATTACGTAACGTTATGGCTTCTTAAAAGCTTCCTCAACATCGCTATGGGGCTAGTTCTGTAAAAGTGATGAACACTTTTCTATAGCACTAATTAGTACTATAGCGACTCCTAGTGCAGTTGCTAAATAACTTAAATTCTAAATAGCCCTTTAAGTGAATTTGTGTTACTGCTACGGGACTAAAACGTGACATAAAAGAGTTAAAATTATGAATTAATGGACTAATTAGATCTGTAGCAGTTTTTTATTATCAATTATATCACTAGTAAAAATATGGCCGCTGTTTACGCCATGATAGCACATATTAGGAGACGACTGGAGCCAATGTGTACTATAGCAGCCATAGTCTTAAATTTATTGATTTTAATTTAATTAAAACAAGATTATTATCAGGGCGCATTGTCAAATTTGAAATCAGCATAATGGATTTATCAATACATTTTTTTTCGCAAGTGCTGATATCCTTCTGATTACACGTTACGTTAAGTAACAATGGAGCATAAATAACTTATCGATATTTATTTCTTTCAATACCACGATGGCATAACACATCTAAAGAATAAAATGGGAAACAGTTTTGACGACAAAAAACACTGGAATCGATTACAGTGCAGAGCAGCACTATAAACATGTTTTGGTTACTTATATAGTGCAAATTCGTTACATAATAGTTCCTGACAGCACCATGTTAGTACTAAAAAGCGTTTCACGACACTTTTATACTTCAACAACAGAGCTGATTTATCACCGCGCGAGTCTTTATGTAATGTTTATAGAATTAATCAGTGATAAAACTAGGGCCTCTTTGGGGTTCTGTAAACATTTATAACACCATTATAGTGCTGATCATGAACACTATTTGGCACATCCTAAAACGTTCCCAGGACTTTTATAGTACCAAATTTTGTTACTCGGGATGCTTTTTTTCTTTTTTCTTTTGACAATATGCGTCTAAAAGTTACAGCGTAGTTGATTGATGGCAGCGGCGAGATCCATCTTCATCTCGGTGTTAATGCGGACGCGGATGATAAAATGAGATCAGGCCTCTCCGCAAGCTTACTTTATATCCAAACGAATGTAAAATGTGGTCTTGTCCAATGTAGCTGACGCTAACAATCAATAATAAGACATCGATTTTTTTGAATTTTTCGACTAATGACTTTTTAATATAAGTTGTTTGTTGCCATTTTATTTGTTTAAAGTGTGTAGCATATAATAAAACTTTTAACTTGTCTAATTGTGTTTTCTATTATCCAGCATATTCTCGGATTAATACTTACATGTAAGTATTGTAAAAAAATAAAAAAGTTCAATTATTAAAAGGATGGCACGTAGAGAAATAGCGATGCCGTTTTTGCATTTGCCAAAAAAGCTTTGTACCTATTGTCATAAAAGTTACCATGTTTGTAATGCCCGTAAAAGTGGCATCGTTATCGTTAAACTGTCCGACGCGCGCGTTTAAAAATGCATCCAGCATGGCTGTTGCAGTGGAAACAAAGGTCGGGCGGGGATGACAAATTGCCAATATTATCGTTATGGCATCGATGGCGAAGTGTGGGTATGATGGTTATATTATGTATCCATTAAATATCAAGAATTGATAGGTTCTGTTACATTACAGTAGTAATTAGAATGAACGAGGCATGTACGACACGTGCGAGTTGACGCCCGAGCCCAAGATGGAGCCAATCAAACGATAACTAATTTATGAAGTTTTAATAAATAAGTACGTATGTACTTTAGTGTCCTATTTGATCGTGATCAACAACGCGGTCATGTGTAAATTCAATTTTTCGGACTAAAACTTCTTTAGTAGTACTTTTGTTGTGCAAGAATTTAGCTACTCACATACCTTTTTTTTTATAAATATCATAGCTACAATAGCATAGTTACAATATCAGAAAGAAAGTAAGTATATCAGAAATACTTATAAATAAATAAAATAAATATCAGAAAACCTCACACAAATCAATCTAGTCCCACAGTAAGCTCTATAGTAGGCTTGTGTTATGGAAACTAGACGACGATATACATACTTACATAGATAAATACATACTTAAATACAAATAACATCCATGACCCAGGCACAAATATTAGAGTTCATCACACAAATATTTGCCCTTGCCGGGATTCGAACCAGGACCGTCGGCTCAGTAGGCAGTTGCTTAACCACTGCGCAAACCGCGTCGTCACTTATAACATACGTGGAAAGATAAAGCCAGGAACACAATCCTAATTCACGCGAAAGTTTATGACTGTCACATCGAATTTAACCATATAATCACTGTAGCACATTTGGGTTAAACACACACAATGAACATCTAATACGTACTGACATGGTGAAACTTCTGAATCTGGCAGTTTTGTATAATTGAACCCCACGACTAGGCTTGGCTTTTCTCTTTCCGCCAAAATACAACGACGAGCCTAACCGCGAAAAAGACAATTCCGCATTAGTACTTTTACGTGCTTACTACCTTATTCTTTTGATTATAATATATGCAGGCAGTCTTGGATTGAAAAAAAATGTAGGTTCTCGTTTAACGCATTCACTACCGCGTAGCGCTACGGGCTACGCTCGTAACCGATAACATGGGAAAAACCGTATGTAGCGAAAACTTACTACGAGCATAGCGCCCGGCTACCGGGTTGCTGGTGTCGAAAGTGTTAAGTTGTGCGTACTTAGAGTTACTGTACTTAGTGCGTTTTTCTTCTGGTTAAGACGCTACGGTGCTACGGGCTACGGCGTAGCGCGTTGCTACGGAAGTGCTACAAACACTAATAAGCATTGAACATGATCTTATTATGGCGACACTTTGGTTTGAACTGAATCTTGTTAAAATGGTATTTATTTAAATGCGCGCATTGTAAGGTTATTTGTTCATTGAAACCAAGGACGAATGATATAAGAACTGATAAATACCATCATCATTACAGTTTCCTCCTTAGCGTGAATAGTTCCTATAATAATAAGAGAGAATATATGAGTTATTCACACTAAGAAAAACATATTTTGAGTTTGAATAACTCACACTACAATACGCTGCGCCCCGCGGTGTTACTCGCGTTCATAATAAAAAGTGCCGATGTGTTAATTCAGGGTGTCAGCTACCTCCATAGTCTCCATACCGAATTTTATCAAAATTTGTCCAGCCACTTGAGCGTGAAGAAGTAAAAAACATTTATTTACAAACACGCTCACAAACTTTCGCCTTTATAGTATTATCAGTGTAATAAATATCTAAAATTTCCCTGCTATTTTTGCTTATTCTTTGGCGAGTTTTTTTTTTCATTAACTTTTTCATGCCAAAATTATCAATTTTATCCGTCGCTCTGTCATTTCATTGTAGCTGGGAAAACCAGCAAACATGCTTTGTGTATAAAACCAAACCTTAGACCAAAAGAGTTCACTTTTAAAATAGAAAAGAACAAAACTTTATAGAAGAAAATATATGGCAGGAAAAATTAGTCTCAACATTTACAATAGTTAAAAACTCAGTCCTAGCGAGCAGCACGCGGGCAGAACAGAACAGAATAGAAGTTGTAAAACGCCAAAATCGTGTCCGCGATTGTTAAAAAAACAGCGGTTCCATTTCAGTGGATTCTTTTTTTGAACCTCATACCGTTCGTCCGTGTTAAAACGGACGACATATTCTTTCAGAGTCAACAAATAACTTTCACTCCCATATATTTGTTAAAAATACCTGCGACGAGATAAATACATTTTAATTTAAAGTCATGTGGGACAAGTGTTCACAGAGGGTAATTGTGCGGAAGCCCATTCATTTCCGACTGGATTTCATGACACTTACTCATTGCGTACACTCGCCCCACATGACTACACTGTATGATAGGTGGCTATTAAAAGGCTATATTTTATACAACCCTGCATAGTTTTATTGACAAGGCCGCCGCCCACTGTCAAAGGTGTTGTATTAAATATACAGAGTGTACCTACGAGTACATGAAATACAGATAAATATTGACATGGTCGCTCATTCATTCATGATTCAGGGCTTTCTATCGTTTACCAGAATTTCATACGCCATATTTTTATATAAGTTATAATTTTCATTTGCCATAAATCTACCCTTTTCCGTAAGCTGAAAGGGTTGTTATGAAACAAAACCTAATTATGCTTTCTACATGAGTAGCATTAAGAAAGCCCCGAAGAGTTTATGGTTTATGAAACAAAAAGTTCAAGGCAAAAAACAATCGTAGCAAATTAAATTCGGGCAGTGACGGTTTCTGAGAAATATATTATAGCAAATTCTTAAACAAAGCAAAGTAACGTATTGTATTTGTTTATGTTCGTAAGTATTTAATGTAATCGTTGTATATTTTCAATATGAACAGAACGAGTTATTTCAACATAGCTGACCTACATTTTAATAGCAACGTGAACATGGACATATGACGGTTGTAATCGAGTTTCACCCACAGCCTGGCCATATCACCCGGCAGCGGCGTCGGCCGCCAAATTCGGTTAGCGCGCGTGCGACGGAATGTATATAATATTTTGATTTGAGCTGCAAGGGATTTGCTGGGGACAGTGCAGCTCCTCCGAATTGAATTACGGCAGTGGGTCAAGAGACATACATTCTTGTTAAAATCGAAAATCGTTCTATGTCATATTTTGAGATATATGAAGTCTTCAATCATAACTACAGCACAACTCGAATTTAGAATAAACCGCATATATTGTTAAAGGTATTAAAATAATAAATCTAATCTACATATTATTTTAGCTTCACTAAGAAAAGCTAAAAATCATTGAACCTATAGATAGACCTCAACGAGTTCGTAAATAAAGCACCAACATTTGAATAACGCTGTGAAGATGGACTTTTACGGGAAATAATCGGGTTTCACCCCACAGCTGAGCCATATTTCAGGGCGTGGGCTTGGCTACCAAATTCAATTAGTTCGCGCGCGTGCGATGGAAATGTATTTGCTTTGAGCTGCGAGGGATTTGCTGGAATCAGAGATTTGCTGGAATTAGAGATTTGCTGGAAAACAGGGGCAGCTACAGGTTCCGAATTGAATAAAATACAGCAGTCGGGTGTTCTACTGAATCATACATTTTCTATCAATGCCGAAAATCCTCGAATGCCATATTTTATTCCAAATATCATAATAGTTTGACATTACTAAGAGTACCTAAGTGTTATTCTTGGAATAAAAGTCTAGTCGAATACAGCCTTACTTGAATAAGAAATCTAGAATCTTTTCAACTTATGTTTCAAAATCCGGGTGCTTAAGCGACGTACGACGCTTTACATTTCCATTTGCTTGAGCTGATAACAGAAAAGGCAAGCATTTTCCTCTTCCATTCGGCGCTTTTACTTGACATATTCGTAAATTTAAATGTAAGATGTTTTAGTGTTATATAGGCAGGCGCCCAACGCATGCCCCGGGAATAGGTAAGTAAGTGGTGCTGGAGTGAATAATCGCTTCCAGGTGCATTCAATGTGCTAGGTTGAAACACTTGAAACAGCGCGGGACTCTGACGACCTTTATACTTATAAACTTTGAGCATTGTAGAGCCGAGAGGATTCATATTTCGTTAGTTTTACCTTAATAGTAAGTGTGCATACTTTGAACCGAGCATTAAGCACTTATGGCAGATGCATTCCGTGCAAATCAGCCATTTAAAAATAATATAGAATGCTAAGGTACGGATCCGCCCGGAACATTTCAATCTTTAACGGTAAAATATCAGTTATTTACTTAGTTTCAATTTGATTAGAAATTTTTTGACATCGCATTGAGGGGATTATTTACTGAAAGTTAACCGTTTGTAATCGTAATTTATATTTGTACGTTCCCTGTTTCGTTTATTTATGTAGTTAACTAACGAGTTAGTTAATTAAAAAAAACTTTGTCCATCTTTAGGTATAACGGCAGTTAGGTAAAATATGTTAATTTCGGAATCTATTGATGGACATAGTGTTGCACCGGCTCACGAGACTAGTGTTAATTATTATTTATTAAATAACAAAAAAACAACTTTTATTTGCACTTGGTCAATTGGCAAGTTTATCGAAAATCGAGACCATCATTTCTTATTGAACAGGAGATATTTATTAACCACGAGGAAGAAATAATAAAATCTTCAGCTGGTTACACACATAATGATAAGTTTTGGCCTTCCTTAAACATCCAAAGATTCCTACTCCAACACCCCAAATAAAACAACCGAACTGAGTGGTTAAGCCGAAACAAGAAACAAACTCACCGAGACGCTTGAAGTACCGGGCTCTCAGCAAACGCCACATAGCTAACACTTATAGTCTATCAAAGGACGGTAAGGTAGTAGTCTATGACATGGGCCACGTAGAACACGAGACAGGTCGCGATGTACATCATGATGAGGATCTGTACCAGCATGGTGGACTGGTGAGCGCCGCGCCGAGACTGGGGAAGCCGTGGAACTGCGCCGACCGCCGCGGCGTTACACAAGTCTATTGGAGGTTAATTAGTGTAAAGCGGACACTTTTAAGGCGTTTTGGCTTATGTTTTGGTAAGTCACTTCGTAATGCTGATAACGTCACAACAATAGACCTGTAAAACTCATGACAACCTAACTGTTGGCTAGTTTGCAGACAACTGGTAAGAATGTACGTAGGGCTTCAGATACGCAATGAAACAAGACGTGTTGTTCAATCAAATCTTATTAGAGAACTGACAATCACCTGTATATATCCTGTATGCAGACACGTTTAAATGAACACAACTATTCTCCAGAAATTAAGGATTAAATAATCCTGTTAGGTTAGACCCGATTCAATAATATCTATTGAGAGAAAGTTGAAACTGTGGCCAGTCCACAGAAACAAAAATATCTTAACGCTATACCTAGATGTTTATTGGGAATAAGATTTCATGTGTTTCTGTTGAACCATACAGTTGGAATCCCTTGAGGACTCACGAGGAAGTGACCAATCAATCGAGTCTACTTAATCCTGTTCGGTTTATGATTTTAGGAAAAGTTGTTGGTTTGCACTTGAGTTCAAAATTAAAACAATTTTAATTTATCCCTCTGTTTTTTAATTTAAGACCAAAATCATCCAAAAAATTGCCAATTTAATATTTTTACTCATAGGAAATATTAATGAGAATCAGTTTTTTTTCTTTACTTAAATAGTCCTAATATTTTAAAAACAAATTACTGTGGTAAGAGTATCGCGCCCCAGCCCGTTATTTGCATGTCCACAAGCCGTTCACGGTCTATATACTGTGCAAAGGTATGCCGGTGCTCACTACCTGCACCTGTGTTGGTGTTTACACTTGCAAGGAACACAAAAAGGTCGAAGAAATGTATTAGGTACACACTGCCTCTGGAGTCATTTAAATGAAGTTTGTGTGCACATTCATAACGCCCAAAAATCTTTCGAATTTCCACATGTCCATAGGTCTTTCCCAAAGAATTTAATTTTGGGGCGACGTTGCCTTTTCCAGAACGTGGTCGCAGTTCACGAACTCGTCCACTACATTGAAGGTTCTTTAACGTGTTCCTTACTTTACGAAACTAATATAAGTAAGTAAAATTAACTAGCGGTATCTGTCTTGGATACATTAAATTATTTATTTATTGATTATCTATCGAGTTTATGAAGTTTTGTCAATATTAAAACTTCATAAACTCGAAAGATTAGTATAGACACCTAAATATTAATAAACGTGTATGTTAAAATGTTTTGAAGCTTAAATCGGGTAAATAAGATTCAATTCAAACCAACAATTTTCAGTTGTAATCCATAACAAAGCAAATACGAGCCTAGCAATAACGAGTCTAGTTACACGGAGCGTGCCGCTGGAGATCGATAGTGCAAACCGGCGGATCCGGTATAATTATTTAGTCGTCTCCGGATAGTATATCCGGTTATCAAATGATACCGGATTGCAATTCGTAGGCTTTGTGCGTAGTGCATGATGGGTTGGTGGGAGTAAACAATCGTAACTCGTAGCGCATGCAGTGGTAAAAAAGATTACATAATTTAGGAGTAGGAGTAAGGTATGCGGAAATCCATATAAATTAAAAACGAGTAAGTATGTCGCGGATGAGCAAAGATCCGCGACATACTCGTAATATACGTAACGTGCTAGTTATACTTTTTCGCACATTGAATGCACTCTCTCACCGCGAAAATAATCACCACCTAAAAGTACATAAGTATAGGTAACTCGATGTCTTGTTTCTCCACAAGGCATCATCAGGAGATACGGGAGATGCTGACGGTCTGTCGTCCAGCAATGGAAACGAACCCGTTCCAGTTTCCGAGAGGGTGGCAACATTCAATTCATGAAAAAATACGCAAGTACCTAAGTATAGGTAACAGGTTAGTTTAGTACTAACTAACTGACTAGCACGTTTATATATCGCGGATTAGCAAAGCATCGTTTTAAAAATCTAAGAGGACTGAGAAGTTATTAGTAGGTAACCTACATTTATTTTTATTTAATTAACTTATAAAAATTTGAAATGATAAAGAAGACGTAGCGATTGTTTATCTACTCGTAGATAATACAATATAATCACCGTTGATAAACAATCACTAGAAAATGTTTGGCAATAAAGTAATTATAATTTTTCTATTTAGTCATGTTGCGATTTCTTTGAAGTAATCAAGTAGGTAATCTCTTAACAATAAAAGCTGTAAATCGATTTAATTAAAATTATCGGATTAAATTAGGTATCTATTTATATTGATAAGTATAGAGCTGTGATAAACGGTTTATTATACTCATGATGACTCTTATAAAAAAATATTTGTCATCAAATCTATATAAAAACGAATGAGCTGTGAATCCGGTATAATTTTCCTGTTCAGTCTTATTCCCTGTTTAAAAGTCGTAGATCTCATTTAAGACGTTACGGTATTTAAGGGGCTCCCTACAGAAATCAGCCAATTTGATGATGTTTACATCGTATCTAGTTTGTGGATTATAGAGTTATAATGTCCTATTTAATATATATTGTAGTATGGTCTATGCTTAACACTTTGTAGTGACCTGAATTTTGATTTAACGACTGTGTATTTTATAAAAAATATTCGGTGAAGGACCAAAAATACACTAATCTCGTTTCTACTTTTATCCCCGGTGTATATGTAGAAAATATCTTACATTTTATTGTTCTAAACCATATTCCACAAGATTTGTTGTGAAGCTTTTTCTATTTTTCTCAATACTTTTCGAGAAAAACGCCAAAAACCGTTTCCACAACTTTTTCCCCGAAAAAATCGTAAACTTTGACGGCCTGTATCTCAAAGTCAGTGACTTGTGAAAGGTACTTGATACGGTATTTTGTTGTGGAAAAACTATGTTATTATGATTAGCTATTTATAATATGGGAAAATCTATCGCAACAGATCGAAGGTCATTGAGAGCGGGGAGCCCCTTAAGAAACTTGTATAGAACTTCATATTTCCAGTCCATTTTGGCCATTCCTTATCTGTTAACGTTGTTAATAAATTACCTGCTTTAGTAGAAAATATGCAACATAATATTTCTGTCGTATGTTTCTTCTACATAACTTAATTTAATACGTAGACGCGATAGGTCATGATCATGAGTAGTGTAGCGACGTGACTGACCGTCGCTTGCGCACCTCTACAGCTGTGGCTACGAATGCCCCACGAATTAGTCCGAATAAACGCGAAAGGAGGAGAGTAGGCAACTTAGCACGGCTCACGAGTCGTGAATATACTAAAAACTTTATTTATATTACTAATCTCATCTAAACCCAGGCTGGTACCTATAAGTAAGGTAAGGTGGGGGAAGATTGAATGGTTTTTTGTCGAGATAGACAGTGTTGTGTTAAAACCCTTATAAAATAAAAAACTATTTATATCCCTTCAATTGTATTAATTGGAAGGCATGGGCAAGGATTATATTTTTGTATTCTGTTGATAAAACTCGGCTATGCCTATTCTAATATATAAAAATAATAAAATAAAATACACTTTTGTCTACAAAATAGACGGGTCAAGATGGAATGGTGGAGGGGTAAGATTGACATAGTTTCTAAATACTTTTAAATGAGTGCAAACGGTGGCTGTTGCTCGTTATTCTATAGAGTTTCTTACGCTGAACAGATACAGCTGATTGTTGCGTGAATATTCCTGATAGGTAACGAGAAAACGACAGTAGGAAAAAAAAGTATTTCACTCTTCCCCCACGATATAGGAAAAAGGACAGTGATTCTGAAACTTTTAATTGGACAATTAAAAACTAAACACTTATTATATTAAGAAGATCAATTTGGAATCAAAATAACGTAATACAAAAAAAATTGGGTGTTTTCTTGCAGCATGATTAATTTTGTTACAAATTAAGTCGGATACATGTTAAATATTAGGAAATGAAATATAAATCTGTGTTCCATTAGACATTAGACATACATTTAAAATCCGCTTTATTGATTATCCAGAGGTCACGACTCAACAAAAGTATTTGTATGAGGCAGCTTTAATTGTTAAATTGAATTAAACTCAACGCGCAAAACAAGTACGAGTAGGTATCATAAAGGCAAATCTACTCGTAACTAAATGAAATAAGACACAGTAAACAGATATAAGAATTACTCAAATGGAAAGTTGTGTTCTCAAACGAAAGCTTCCTTATTTATTGAACAATGAGTGGGTACGTCTCTTTGATCTGACGATTTCACTCAAATCGACTTAGTCACAAACTAAGAAAATATTGTTTTTATAAGTATAAGTTTAAGACTCACAATATGTTTCATTTATACTTCCTAATTACTACATATTTACCTTATCATGAGGCCAGTAAAAAAAATGTGTACGTTAATAATTTTTTTAAGTCCAAAGTTTGAGAATATGTCTGTTTTTCTATGACTTTCAAAAACGGGGAAAGATTGAAACATTACTATTTCAATGTTACCCCATTGAAATTGACTGGGGAAAGATTGAAGTTTCTCGCAAATCACAATATAAGAGTAATAGCTACACCTTGCACTAGTAAATAAATATAAAATCTAAAATAATACATAAATATTCAGTCAGCACTTTTATTCGCACCCTATTAGTCAAGTTATGAAACACGGGGTAAGATTGAAAATCGACGAATTGACCACGAAATGCTGACCTTCACAAAATAACACATAACACGCGTCACCGGTGTGAAGTTAGCAGCCAAACTTAGCAGCCGCCGATAACCCGACCAAATTAAGAAGTTAAGATTTTCTTTAAAATCAAAATGTCTCGGGAGACGTTAAAGACTACAAAAAACATCTATGATTACGAAAAAAACATGCTGAACATAAAAACAAATCCAATAAATACATAAACTTAGTTCGGCCGCTAACTTTTGAATTCAGCAGCCAAAATCACTTTTTGTGACTAATACTAAGATCTCGTTATGAAACTGGGCAAGGAAGGGGGTTTCAAAACTTGATTCGTATAGCCAAATGCTCAAGCTAAACGGTTGCAGTAAACAAAACATGATACTCGATCAATATCAGAGTCAACCGGGTAAAGGAAGTCATGTTTTAGATGATGTTTTGTAAACTTTATTTTTTCTCTTCTTTTCAACCTGATAGACGGCAAGCAAAGGGCCTTTGGTTAGACCCCAGTACCATTCAGTCAACCGTTGAGCTAAATCAAAGCCCAAGTAGCCAAGAAGATAATCATCACCAGTCCTTAAGACTATGCAAATTAAATCCGAATAAAAAATCACAAGATTGTCGCATAAAATCATTATTGCATACAAATCGCCAAGTTGAAAGGCAACCAAGGAGGTTTTGAAACATGATGTGTGTAGCTTATTATATACGATATACGGCTGCAGTGACCAAAAAGTTATACCCGATCGGTAACTGGGTGAAACGGGGAGAAAACGGCATGTAATGGGCGATATTCAGTACTTTACGATTTTGAAAGAAAGAAAGAAAGAAAGAAACATTTATTGCCACACCAAAAAAAAAAAAATAGGTACATAGATTGAACAATAAAAACATTGTCATTATATTGTCCACCCAAATTATTCTGTGTGACAAAAGGAGCGGACTCAGCATGTGCTGCGACAGACAGGCGTCTGCGCAGCGCTGGTTTTCAGGCCGTCCCTTTTCTCACTCTGAATCACATTGTCATACTTGCGGGTGCGACCAAGGTATACATGCATGTATTTTCATTTATTTTCAACTTGAAAGACGGCAAGCAAGGATTTTGACCACATAATTCAATAGCCAGTTTATTAAGCTAATTTAAAAATCAAGTTGCTAATTGATACCCGATCATTTAGACTATGTTAATGAAGTACAAGTAGAAAACAAACAAGATTTTCTCCAAAATCTTCATTCATGTTTGAAAATAGCCAAGTAGAACGGCAAGCAAGGAGGTTTTGAAACATGATATGTATAGCTTATTATACACGCTATACTACTGCAGTGACCAAAAAGTGATACCCGATCGTAAACTGGGTGAAACGGGGAGAAAACGGCATGTTATTGGCGATATTCAGAACTTTACGATTTTCATTTATTTTCAAGTTCAAAAACGGCAAGCAAGGAGTTTTTGACCATAGAATCCGAAAGCCAGTTTAGTAAGCTAAATTAAAAATCAAAATTCTTATTGATAACCGATCATTTAGACTATATTAATGAAGTACAAGTAGAAAACAAACAAGATTTTCTCCAAAATCTTCATTCTTGTTTGAAAATAGCCAAGTAGAACGGCAAGCAAGGAGGTTTTGAAACATGATATGTATAGCTTTTTATACACGCTATACGGCTGCAGTGACCAAAAAGTGATACCCGATCGTTAACTGGGTGAAACGGGGAGAAAACGGCATGTAATTGGCGATAGTCAGTACTTTACGATTTTCATTTATTTTCAAGTTGAAAGACGGCAAGTAAGGAGTTTTCGACCATAGAATCCAACAGCCAGTTTATTAGGCTAATTTAAAAATCAAGTTGCTAATTGATACCCGATCATTTAGACTATGTTAATGAAGTACAAGTAGAAAACAAACAAGATTTTCTCCAAAATCTTCATTCATGTTTGAAAATAGCCAAGTAGAACGGCAAGCAAGGAGGTTTTGAAACATGATATGTATAGCTTATTATACACGCTATATGGCTGCTATGCCAAAAAAGTGATACCCGATCGTTAACTGGGTGATACGGGGAGAAAACGGCATGTAATTGGCGATATTCAGTACTTTACGATTTTCATTTATTTTCAAGTTGAAAGACGGAAAGCAAGGAGGTTTTGACCATAGAATCCGATAGCCAGTTTATTAAGCTAATTTAAAAATCAAGTTGCTTATTGATACCCGATCATTTAGACTATGTTAATGAAGTACAAGTAGAAAACAAACAAGATTTTCTCCAAAATCTTCATTCTTGTTTGAAAATAGCCAAGTAGAACGGCAAGCAAGGAGGTTTTGAAACCTAATATGAATATCTTATTATACACGCTATATGGCTGCTATGACCAAAAAGTGATACCAGATCGTTAACTGGGTGAAACGGGGAGAAAACGGCATGTAATTGGCGATATTCAGTACTTTACGATTTTCATTTATTTTCAACTTGAAAGACGGCAAGCAAGGAGTTTTTGACCATAGAATCCGATAGCCAGTTTAGTAAGCTAAATTAAAAATCAAGTTGCTTATTGATACCCGATCATTTATACTATGTTAATGAAGTACAAGTAGAAAACAAACAAGATTTTCTCCAAAATCTTCATTCGTGTTTGAAAATAGCCAAGTAGAACGGCAAGCAAGGAGGTTTTGAAACATGATATGTATAGCTTATTATACACGCTATACGGTTGCAATGACCAAAAAGTGATACCCGATCGTTAACTGGGTGAAACGGGGAGAAAACGGCATGTAATTGGCGATATTCAATACTTTACGATTTTCATTTATTTTCAACTTGTGATACGGAAAGCAAGGAGTTTTTGACCATAGAATCCGAAAGCCAGTTTAGTAAGCTAAATTAAAAATCAAGTTGCTTATTGATACCCGATCATTTAGACTATGTTAATGAAGTACAAGTAGAAAACAAACAAGATTTTCTCCAAAATCTTCATTCTTGTTTGAAAATAGCCAAGTAGAACGGCAAGCAAGGAGATTTTGAAACATGATATGTATAGCTCATTATACACGCTATATGGCTGCTATGCCAAAAAAGTGATACCCGATCGTTAACTGGGTGAAACGGGGAGAAAACGGCATGTAATTGGCGATATTCAGTACTTTACGATTTTCATTTATTTTCAACTTGAAAGACGGCAAGCAAGGAGTTTTTGACCATAGAATCCGATAGCCAGTTTATTAAGCTAATTTAAAAATCAAGTTGCTTATTGATACCCGATCATTTAGACTATGTTAATGAAATACAAGTAGAAAACAAACAAGATTTTCTCCAAAATCTTTATTCTTGTTTGAAAATAGCCAAGTAGAACGGAAAGCAAGGAGGTTTTGAAACATGATATGTATAGCTTATAAGCTAAGTTAAGCTAATTTAAAAATCAAGTTGCTTATTGATACCCAATCATTTAGACTATGTTAATGAAGTACAAGTAGAAAACAAACAAGATTTTCTCCAAAATCTTCATTCTTGTTTGAAAATAGCCAAGTAGAACGGCAAGCAAGGAGGTTTTGAAACCTAATATGAATATCTTATTATACACGCTATATGGCTGCTATGACCAAAAAGTGATACCAGATCGTTAACTGGGTGAAACGGGGAGAAAACGGCATGTAATTGGCGATATTCAGTACTTTACGATTTTCATTTATTTTCAAGTTGAAAGACGGCAAGCAAGGAGGTTTTGACCATAGAATCCGACAGCCAGTTTGGTGAGCTAATTTAAAAATCAAGTTGCTTATTGATAGCCGATCATTTAGACTATGTTAATGAAGTACAAGTAGAAAACAAACAAGATTTTCTCCAAAATCTTCATTCTTGTTTGAAAATAGCCAAGTAAAACGGCAAGCAAGAAAGTTTTGAAACATGATATGTATAGCTTAATTAACACGCTATATGGCTGCAGTGACGAAAAAGTGATACCCGATCGTTAACTGGGTGAAACGAGGAGAAAACGGCATGTAATTGGTGATAGTCAGTACTTTACGATTTTCATTTATTTTCAAGTTCAAAAACGGCAAGCAAGGAGTTTTTGACCATAGAATCCGAAAGCCAGTTTAGTAAGCTAAATTAAAAATCAAGTTGCTTATTGATACCCGATCATTTAGACTATGTTAATGAAGTACAAGTAGAAAACAAACAAGATTTTCTCCAAAATCTTCATTCTTGTTTGAAAATAGCCAAGTAGAACGGCAAGCAAGGAGATTTTGAAACATGATATGTATAGCTCATTATACACGCTATATGGCTGCTATGCCAAAAAAGTGATACCCGATCGTTAACTGCTTGAAACGGGAAGAAAACGGCATGTAATTGGCGATATTCAGTACTTTACGATTTTCATTTATTTTCAAGTTGAAAGACGGCAAGCAAGGAGGTTTTGACCATAGAATCCGACAGCCAGTTTGGTGAGCTAATTTAAAAATCAAGTTGCTTATTGATAGCCGATCATTTAGACTATGTTAATGAAGTACAAGTAGAAAACAAACAAGATTTTCTCCAAAATCTTCATTCTTGTTTGAAAATAGCCAAGTAAAACGGCAAGCAAGAAAGTTTTGAAACATGATATGTATAGCTTAATTAACACGCTATATGGCTGCAGTGACGAAAAAGTGATACCCGATCGTTAACTGGGTGAAACGAGGAGAAAACGGCATGTAATTGGTGATAGTCAGTACTTTACGATTTTCATTTATTTTCAAGTTCAAAAACGGCAAGCAAGGAGTTTTTGACCATAGAATCCGAAAGCCAGTTTAGTAAGCTAAATTAAAAATCAAAATTCTTATTGATAACCGATCATTTAGGCTATATTAATGAAGTACAAGTAGAAAACAAACAAGATTTTCTCCAAAATCTTCATTCTTGTTTGAAAATAGCCAAGTAGAACGGCAAGCAAGGAGGTTTTGAAACATGATATGTATAGTTTTTTTACACGCTATACGGCTGCAGTGACCAAAAAGTGATACCCGATCGTTAACTGGGTGAAACGGGGAGAAAACGGCATGTAATTGGCGATAGTCAGTACTTTACATTTATTTTCAAGTTGAAAGACGGCAAGCAAGGAGTTTTCGACCATAGAATCCGATAGCCAGTTTATTAGGCTAATTTAAAAATCAAGTTGCTAATTGATACCTGATCATTTAGACTATGTTAATGAAGTACAAGTAGAAAACAAACAAGATTTTCTCCAAAATCTTCATTCTTGTTTGAAAATCGCCAAGTAGAACGGCAAGCAAGGAGGTTTTGAAACATTATATGTATAGCTTATTATACACGCTATATGGCTGCTATGCCAAAAAAGTGATACCCGATCGTTAACTGGGTGATATGGGAAGAAAACGGCATGTAATTGGCGATATTCAGTACTTTACGATTTTCATTTATTTTCAAGTTTAAAGACGGCAAGCAAGGAGGTTTTGACCATAGAATCCGACAGCCAGTTTAAAAAGCTAATTTAAAAATCAAGTTCCTTATTGATACCCAATCATTTAGACTATGTTAATGAAGTACAAGTAGAAAACAAACAAGATTTTCTCCAAAATCTTCATTCTTGTTTGAAAATAGCCAAGTAGAACGGCAAGCAAGGAGGTTTTGAAACATGATATGTATAGCTTATTATATACGCTATACGGTTGCAATGACCAAAAAGTGATACCCGATCGTTAACTGGGTGAAACGGGGAGAAAACGGCATGTAATTGGCGATAGTCAGTACTTTACGATTTTCATTTATTTTCAACTTGAAAGACGGAAAGCAAGGAGTTTTTGACCATAGAATCCCATAGCCAGTTTATTAAGCTAATTTAAAAATCAAGTTGCTTATTGATACCCGATCATTTAGACTATGTTAATGAAGTACAAGTAGAAAACAAACAAGATTTTCTCCAAAATCTTCATTCTTGTTTGAAAATAGCCAAGTAGAACGGCAAGCAAGGAGGTTTTGAAACATGATATGTATAGCTTATTATACACGCTATACGGTTGCAATGACCAAAAAGTGATACCCGATCGTTAACTGGGTGAAATGGGGTGAAAACGGCATGTAATTGGCGATATTCAGTACTTTACGATTTTCATTTATTTTCAAGTTTAAAGACAGCAAGCAAGGAGGTTTTGACCATAGAATCCGATAGCCAGTTTAGTATGCTAATTTAAAAATCAAGTTGCTTATTGATACCCAATCATTTAGACTATGTTAATGAAGTACAAGTAGAAAACAAACAAGATTTTCTCCAAAATCTTCATTCTTGTTTGAAAATAGCCAAGTAGAACGGCAAGCAAGGAGGTTTTGAAACATGATATGTATAGCTTACCTCCTTGCTTGCCGTTCTACTTGGCGATTTTCAAACATGAATGAAGATTTTGGAGAAAATCTTGTTTGTTTTCTACTTGTACTTCATTAACATAGTCTAAATGATTGGGTATCAATAAGCAACTTGATTTTTAAATTAGCTTAATAAACTGGCTATCGGATTCTATGGTCAAAAACTCCTTGCTTGCCGTCTTTCATGTTGAAAATAAATGAAAATCGTAAAGTACTGAATATCGCCAATTACATGCCGTTTTCTCCCCGTTTCACCCAGTTATCGATCGGGTATCACTTTTTGGTCATTGCAACCGTATAGCGTGTATAATAAGCTATACATATCATGTTTCAAAACCTCCTTGCTTGCCGTTCTACTTGGCTATTTTCAAACAAGAATGAAGATTTTGGAGAAAATCTTGTTTGTTTTCTACTTGTACTTCATTAACATAGTCTAAATGATTGGGTATCAATAAGCAACTTAATTTTTAAATAAGCCTTATAAATTGGCTATCAGATACAGTGGTCAAAAACTCCTTGCTTGCCGTTTTTCAAGTTGAAAATAAATGGAAATCGTAAAGTACTGACTATCGCCAATAACATGCCGTTTTCTCCCCGTTTCACCTGGTTTACGATCGGGTATCACTTTTTGGTCACTGCAGCCGTATAGCATGTATAATAAGCTATACATATCATGTTTCAAAACCTCCTTGCTTGCCGTTCTACTTGGCGATTTTCAAACAAGAATGAAGATTTTGGAGAAAATCTTGTTTGTTTTCTACTTGTACTTCATTAACATAGTCTTAATGATCGGGTATCAATTAGCAACTTGATTTTTAAATTAGCTTAATAAACTGGCTATCGGATTATATGGTCCAAAACTCCTTGCTTGCCGTCTTTCAACTTGAAAATAAATGAAAATCGTAAAGTACTGACTATTGCCAATTACATGCCGTTTTCTCCCAGTTTCACCCAGTTAACGATCGGGTATCACTTTTTGGTCACTGCAGCCGTATAGCGTGTATAAGAAGCTTTACATATCATGTTTCAAAACCTCCTTGCTTGCCGTTCTACTTGGCTATTTTCAAACAAGAATGAAGATTTTGGAGAAAATCTTGTTTGTTTTCTACTTGTACTACATTAACATAGTCTAAATGATCGGGTATCAATAAGCAACTTGATTTTTAAATTAGCTTAATAAACTGGCTATGGGATTCTATGGTCAAAAACTCTTTGCTTTCTGTCTTTCAAGTTGAAAATAAATGTAAATCATAAAGTACTGACTATCGCCAATTACATGCCGTTTTCTCCCCGTTTCACCCAGTTAACGATCGGGTATCACTTTTTTGGCATAGCAGTCATATAGCATGTATAATACGCTATACATATCATGTTTCAAAACCTCCTTGCTTGCCGTTCTACTTGGCTATTTTCAAACAAGAATGAAGATTTTGGAGAAAATCTTGTTTGTTTTCTACTTGTACTTCATTAACATAGTCTAAATGATCGGGTATCAATTAGAATTTTGGTTTTTAAATAAGCTTTATAAATTGGCTATCAGATACTGTGGTCAAAAACTCCTTGCTTGCCGTCTTTCAAGTTGAAAATAAATGAAAATCGTAAAGTACTGACTATCGCCAATAACATGCCGTTTTCTCCCCGTTTCACCCAGTTTACGATCGGGTATCACTTTTTGGTCACTGCAGCCGTATAGCGTGTATAATAAGCTATACATATCATGTTTCAAAACCTCCTTGCTTGCCGTTCTACTTGGCGATTTTCAAACAAGAATGAAGATTTTGGAGAAAATCTTGTTTGTTTTCTACTTGTACTTCATTAACATAGTCTAAATGATCGGGTATCAAGTAGCAACTTGATTTTTAATTTAGCTTACTAAACTAGCTTTCGGATTCTATGGTCAAAAACTCCTTGCTTGCCGTTTTTCAACTTGAAAATAAATGAAAATCGTAAAGTACTGAATATCGCCAATTACATGCCGTTTTCTCCCCGTTTCACCCAGTTAACGATCGGGTATCACTTTTACGTCATAGCAGCCATATAGCGCATGTAATACGCTACAAACATCATGTCTCAAAACCTCCTTGCTTGCCGTTCTACTTGACGATTTTCAAACTAGAATGAAGATTTTGGAGAAACTCATGTTTGTTTTTTACTTGAACTTCATTTACATAGTCTAAATGATCGGGTATTAATTAGAATTTTGGTTTTTAAATAAGCTTTATAAATTGGCTATCAAATACTGTGGTCAAAAACTCCTTGCTTGCCGTCTTTCAAGTTGAAAATAAATGAAAATCGTAAAGTACTGACTATCGCCAATAACATGCCGTTTTCTCCCCGTTTCACCTAGTTTACGATCGGGTATCACTTTTTGGTCACTGCAGCCGTATAGCGTGTATAATAAGCTATACATATCGTGTTTCAAAACCTCCTTGCTTTCCGTTCTACTTGGCTA
The DNA here is from genome assembly GCA_947623375.1 of Apotomis capreana. NCBI lineage: Eukaryota > Metazoa > Arthropoda > Insecta > Lepidoptera > Tortricidae > Apotomis > Apotomis capreana. The sequence continues at coordinate 873,755 of OX392503.1, forward strand.
TTTTCAAACACGAATGAAGATTTTGGAGAAAATCTTGTTTGTTTTCTACTTGTACTTCATTAACATAGTCTAAATGATCGGGTATCAATAAGCAACTTGATTTTTAAATTAGCTAACTAAACTGGCTGTCAGATTCTATGGTCAAAATCTCCTTGCTTGCCGTCTTTCAACTTGAAAATAAATGAAAATCGTAAAGTACTGAATATCGCCAATTACATGCCGTGTTCTTCCCGTTTCAGCCAGTTAACGATCGGGTATCACTTTTTTGGCATAACAGTCATATAGCGTGTATAATAAGCTATACATGTCATGTTTCAAAACCTCCTTGCTTGCCGTTCTACTTGGCTATTTTCAAACAAGAATGAAGATTTTGGAGAAAATCTTGTTTGTTTTCTACTTGTACTTCATTAACATAGTCTAAATGATCGGGTATCAATAAGCAACTTGATTTTTAAATTAGCTTAATAAACTGGCTATGGGATTCTATGGTCAAAAACTCCTTGCTTTCCGTCTTTCAAGTTGAAAATAAATGAAAATCGTAAAGTACTGACTATTGCCAATTACATGCCGTTTTCTCCCCGTTTCACCCAGTTAACGATCGGGTATCACTTTTTGGTCATAGCAGCCATATAGCGTATGTAATACGCTACAAACATCATGTCTCAAAACCTCCTTGCTTGCCGTTCTACTTGGCTATTTTCAAACAAGAATGAAGATTTTGGAGAAAATCTTGTTTGTTTTCTACTTGTACTTCATTAACATAGTCTAAATGATCGGGTATCAATTAGAATTTTGGTTTTTAAATAAGCTTTATAAATTGGCTATCAGATACTGTGGTCAAAAACTCCTTGCTTGCCGTCTTTCAAGTTGAAAATAAATGAAAATCGTAAAGTACTGACTATCGCCAATAACATGCCGTTTTCTCCCCGTTTCACCCAGTTTACGATCGGGTATCACTTTTTGGTCACTGCAGCCGTATAGCGTGTATAATAAGCTATATATATCATGTTTCAAAACCTCCTTGCTTGCCGTTCTACTTGGCGATTTTCAAACAAGAATGAAGATTTTGGAGAAAATCTTGTTTGTTTTCTACTTGTACTTCATTAACATAGTCTTAATGATCGGGTATCAATTAGCAACTTGATTTTTAAATTAGCTTTATAAACTGGCTATCGGATTCTATGGTCCAAAACTCCTTGCTTGCCGTCTTTCAACTTGAAAATAAATGAAAATCGTAAAGTACTGACTATTGCCAATTACATGCCGTTTTCTCCCAGTTTCACCCAGTTAACGATCGGGTATCACTTTTTGGTCACTGCAGCCGTATAGCGTGTATAATAAGCTATACATATCATGTTTCAAAACCTCCTTGCTTGCCGTTCTACTTGGCTATTTTCAAACAAGAATGAAGATTTCGGAGAAAATCTTGTTTGTTTTCTACTTGTACTACATTAACATAGTCTAAATGATCGGGTATCAATAAGCAACTTGATTTTAAAATTAGCCTAATAAACTGGCTATGGGATTCTATGGTCAAAAACTCCTTGCTTTCCGTCTTTCAAGTTGAAAATAAATGTAAATCATAAAGAACTGACTATCGCCAATTACATGCCGTTTTCTCCCCGTTTCACCCAGTTAACGATCGGGTATCACTTTTTTGGCATAGCAGTCATATAGCATGTATAATACGCTATACATATCATGTTTCAAAACCTCCTTGCTTGCCGTTCTACTTGGCTATTTTCAAACAAGAATGAAGATTTTGGAGAATATCTTGTTTGTTTTCTACTTGTACTTCATTAACATAGTCTAAATGATCGGGTATCAATTAGAATTTTGGTTTTTAAATAAGCTTTATAAATTGGCTATCAGATACTGTGGTCAAAAACTCCTTGCTTGCCGTCTTTCAAGTTGAAAATAAATGAAAATCGTAAAGTACTGACTATCGCCAATAACATGCCGTTTTCTCCCCGTTTCACCCAGTTTACGATCGGGTATCACTTTTTGGTCACTGCAGCCGTATAGCGTGTATAATAAGCTATACATATCATGTTTCAAAACCTCCTTGCTTGCCGTTCTACTTGGCGATTTTCAAACAAGAATGAAGATTTTGGAGAAAATCTTGTTTGTTTTCTACTTGTACTTCATTAACATAGTCTAAATGATCGGGTATCAAGTAGCAACTTGATTTTTAATTTAGCTTACTAAACTAGCTTTCGGATTCTATGGTCAAAAACTCCTTGCTTGCCGTTTTTCAACTTGAAAATAAATGAAAATCGTAAAGTACTGAATATCGCCAATTACATGCCGTTTTCTCCCCGTTTCACCCAGTTAACGATCGGGTATCACTTTTACGTCATAGCAGCCATATAGCGCATGTAATACGCTACAAACATCATGTCTCAAAACCTCCTTGCTTGCCGTTCTACTTGACGATTTTCAAACTAGAATGAAGATTTTGGAGAAACTCATGTTTGTTTTTTACTTGAACTTCATTTACATAGTCTAAATGATCGGGTATTAATTAGAATTTTGGTTTTTAAATAAGCTTTATAAATTGGCTATCAAATACTGTGGTCAAAAACTCCTTGCTTGCCGTCTTTCAAGTTGAAAATAAATGAAAATCGTAAAGTACTGACTATCGCCAATAACATGCCGTTTTCTCCCCGTTTCACCTAGTTTACATTCGGGTATCACTTTTTGGTCACTGCAGCCGTATAGCGTGTATAATAAGCTATACATATCGTGTTTCAAAACCTCCTTGCTTTCCGTTCTACTTGGCTATTTTCAAACACGAATGAAGATTTTGGAGAAAATCTTGTTTGTTTTCTACTTGTACTTCATTAACATAGTCTAAATGATCGGGTATCAATAAGCAACTTGATTTTTAAATTAGCTAACTAAACTGGCTGTCAGATTCTATGGTCAAAATCTCCTTGCTTGCCGTCTTTCAACTTGAAAATAAATGAAAATCGTAAAGTACTGAATATCGCCAATTACATGCCGTGTTCTTCCCGTTTCAGCCAGTTAACGATCGGGTATCACTTTTTTGGCATAACAGTCATATAGCGTGTATAATAAGCTATACATGTCATGTTTCAAAACCTCCTTGCTTGCCGTTCTACTTGGCTATTTTCAAACAAGAATGAAGATTTTGGAGAAAATCTTGTTTGTTTTCTACTTGTACTTCATTAACATAGTCTAAATGATCGGGTATCAATAAGCAACTTGATTTTTAAATTAGCTTAATAAACTGGCTATGGGATTCTATGGTCAAAAACTCCTTGCTTTCCGTCTTTCAAGTTGAAAATAGATGAAAATCGTAAAGTACTGACTATTGCCAATTACATGCCGTTTTCTCCCCGTTTCACCCAGTTAACGATCGGGTATCACTTTTTTGGCATAGCAGTCATATAGCATGTATAATACGCTATACATATCATGTTTCAAAACCTCCTTGCTTGCCGTTCTACTTGGCTATTTTCAAACAAGAATGAAGATTTTGGAGAAAATCTTGTTTGTTTTCTACTTGTACTTCATTAACATAGTCTAAATGATCGGGTATCAATTAGAATTTTGGTTTTTAAATAAGCTTTATAAATTGGCTATCAGATACTGTGGTCAAAAACTCCTTGACTATCGCCAATAACATGCCGTTTTCTCCCCGTTTCACCCAGTTTACGATCGGGTATCACTTTTTGGTCACTGCAGCCGTATAGCGTGTATAATAAGCTATACATATCATGTTTCAAAACCTCCTTGCTTGCCGTTCTACTTGGCGATTTTCAAACAAGAATGAAGATTTTGGAGAAAATCTTGTTTGTTTTCTACTTGTACTTCATTAACATAGTCTAAATGATCGGGTATCAATTAGCAACTTGATTTTTAATTTAGCTTCCTAAACTAGCTTTCGGATTCTATGGTCAAAAACTCCTTGCTTGCCGTTTTTCAACTTGAAAATAAATGAAAATCGTAAAGTACTGAATATCGCCAATTACATGCCGTTTTCTCCCCGTTTCACCCAGTTAACGATCGGGTATCACTTTTACGTCATAGCAGCCATATAGCGCATGTAATACGCTACAAACATCATGTCTCAAAACCTCCTTGCTTGCCGTTCTACTTGACGATTTTCAAACTAGAATGAAGATTTTGGAGAAACTCATGTTTGTTTTTTACTTGAACTTCATTTACATAGTCTAAATGATCGGGTATTAATTAGAATTTTGGTTTTTAAATAAGCTTTATAAATTGGCTATCAAATACTGTGGTCAAAAACTCCTTGCTTGCCGTCTTTCAAGTTGAAAATAAATGAAAATCGTAAAGTACTGACTATCGCCAATAACATGCCGTTTTCTCCCCGTTTCACCTAGTTTACGATCGGGTATCACTTTTTGGTCACTGCAGCCGTATAGCGTGTATAATAAGCTATACATATCGTGTTTCAAAACCTCCTTGCTTTCCGTTCTACTTGGCTATTTTCAAACACGAATGAAGATTTTGGAGAAAATCTTGTTTGTTTTCTACTTGTACTTCATTAACATAGTCTAAATGATCGGGTATCAATAAGCAACTTGATTTTTAAATTAGCTTACTAAACTGGCTGTCAGATTCTATGGTCAAAACCTCCTTGCTTGCCGTCTTTCAACTTGAAAATAAATGAAAATCGTAAAGTACTGAATATCGCCAATTACATGCCGTGTTCTTCCCGTTTCAGCCAGTTAACGATCGGGTATCACTTTTTTGGCATAACAGTCATATAGCGTGTATAATAAGCTATACATGTCATGTTTCAAAACCTCCTTGCTTGCCGTTCTACTTGGCTATTTTCAAACAAGAATGAAGATTTTGGAGAAAATCTTGTTTGTTTTCTACTTGTACTTCATTAACATAGTCTAAATGATCGGGTATCAATAAGCAACTTGATTTTTAAATTAGCTTAATAAACTGGCTATGGGATTCTATGGTCAAAAACTCCTTGCTTTCCGTCTTTCAAGTTGAAAATAGATGAAAATCGTAAAGTACTGACTATTGCCAATTACATGCCGTTTTCTCCCCGTTTCACCCAGTTAACGATCGGGTATCACTTTTTGGTCATAGCAGCCATATAGCGTATGTAATACGCTACAAACATCATGTCTCAAAACCTCCTTGCTTGCCGTTCTACTTGGCTATTTTCAAACAAGAATGAAGATTTTGGAGAAAATCTTGTTTGTTTTCTACTTGTACTTCATTAACATAGTCTAAATGATCGGGTATCAAGTAGCAACTTGATTTTTAATTTAGCTTACTAAACTAGCTTTCGGATTCTATGGTCAAAAACTCCTTGCTTGCCGTTTTTCAACTTGAAAATAAATGAAAATCGTAAAGTACTGAATATCGCCAATTACATGCCGTTTTCTCCCCGTTTCACCCAGTTAACGATCGGGTATCACTTTTACGTCATAGCAGCCATATAGCGCATGTAATACGCTACAAACATCATGTCTCAAAACCTCCTTGCTTGCCGTTCTACTTGACGATTTTCAAACTAGAATGAAGATTTTGGAGAAACTCATGTTTGTTTTTTACTTGAACTTCATTTACATAGTCTAAATGATCGGGTATTAATTAGAATTTTGGTTTTTAAATAAGCTTTATAAATTGGCTATCAAATACTGTGGTCAAAAACTCCTTGCTTGCCGTCTTTCAAGTTGAAAATAAATGAAAATCGTAAAGTACTGACTATCGCCAATAACATGCCGTTTTCTCCCCGTTTCACCTAGTTTACATTCGGGTATCACTTTTTGGTCACTGCAGCCGTATAGCGTGTATAATAAGCTATACATATCGTGTTTCAAAACCTCCTTGCTTTCCGTTCTACTTGGCTATTTTCAAACACGAATGAAGATTTTGGAGAAAATCTTGTTTGTTTTCTACTTGTACTTCATTAACATAGTCTAAATGATCGGGTATCAATAAGCAACTTGATTTTTAAATTAGCTAACTAAACTGGCTGTCAGATTCTATGGTCAAAATCTCCTTGCTTGCCGTCTTTCAACTTGAAAATAAATGAAAATCGTAAAGTACTGAATATCGCCAATTACATGCCGTGTTCTTCCCGTTTCAGCCAGTTAACGATCGGGTATCACTTTTTTGGCATAACAGTCATATAGCGTGTATAATAAGCTATACATGTCATGTTTCAAAACCTCCTTGCTTGCCGTTCTACTTGGCTATTTTCAAACAAGAATGAAGATTTTGGAGAAAATCTTGTTTGTTTTCTACTTGTACTTCATTAACATAGTCTAAATGATCGGGTATCAATAAGCAACTTGATTTTTAAATTAGCTTAATAAACTGGCTATGGGATTCTATGGTCAAAAACTCCTTGCTTTCCGTCTTTCAAGTTGAAAATAGATGAAAATCGTAAAGTACTGACTATTGCCAATTACATGCCGTTTTCTCCCCGTTTCACCCAGTTAACGATCGGGTATCACTTTTTTGGCATAGCAGTCATATAGCATGTATAATACGCTATACATATCATGTTTCAAAACCTCCTTGCTTGCCGTTCTACTTGGCTATTTTCAAACAAGAATGAAGATTTTGGAGAAAATCTTGTTTGTTTTCTACTTGTACTTCATTAACATAGTCTAAATGATCGGGTATCAATTAGAATTTTGGTTTTTAAATAAGCTTTATAAATTGGCTATCAGATACTGTGGTCAAAAACTCCTTGACTATCGCCAATAACATGCCGTTTTCTCCCCGTTTCACCCAGTTTACGATCGGGTATCACTTTTTGGTCACTGCAGCCGTATAGCGTGTATAATAAGCTATACATATCATGTTTCAAAACCTCCTTGCTTGCCGTTCTACTTGGCGATTTTCAAACAAGAATGAAGATTTTGGAGAAAATCTTGTTTGTTTTCTACTTGTACTTCATTAACATAGTCTAAATGATCGGGTATCAATTAGCAACTTGATTTTTAATTTAGCTTCCTAAACTAGCTTTCGGATTCTATGGTCAAAAACTCCTTGCTTGCCGTTTTTCAACTTGAAAATAAATGAAAATCGTAAAGTACTGAATATCGCCAATTACATGCCGTTTTCTCCCCGTTTCACCCAGTTAACGATCGGGTATCACTTTTACGTCATAGCAGCCATATAGCGCATGTAATACGCTACAAACATCATGTCTCAAAACCTCCTTGCTTGCCGTTCTACTTGACGATTTTCAAACTAGAATGAAGATTTTGGAGAAACTCATGTTTGTTTTTTACTTGAACTTCATTTACATAGTCTAAATGATCGGGTATTAATTAGAATTTTGGTTTTTAAATAAGCTTTATAAATTGGCTATCAAATACTGTGGTCAAAAACTCCTTGCTTGCCGTCTTTCAAGTTGAAAATAAATGAAAATCGTAAAGTACTGACTATCGCCAATAACATGCCGTTTTCTCCCCGTTTCACCTAGTTTACGATCGGGTATCACTTTTTGGTCACTGCAGCCGTATAGCGTGTATAATAAGCTATACATATCGTGTTTCAAAACCTCCTTGCTTTCCGTTCTACTTGGCTATTTTCAAACACGAATGAAGATTTTGGAGAAAATCTTGTTTGTTTTCTACTTGTACTTCATTAACATAGTCTAAATGATCGGGTATCAATAAGCAACTTGATTTTTAAATTAGCTTACTAAACTGGCTGTCAGATTCTATGGTCAAAACCTCCTTGCTTGCCGTCTTTCAACTTGAAAATAAATGAAAATCGTAAAGTACTGAATATCGCCAATTACATGCCGTGTTCTTCCCGTTTCAGCCAGTTAACGATCGGGTATCACTTTTTTGGCATAACAGTCATATAGCGTGTATAATAAGCTATACATGTCATGTTTCAAAACCTCCTTGCTTGCCGTTCTACTTGGCTATTTTCAAACAAGAATGAAGATTTTGGAGAAAATCTTGTTTGTTTTCTACTTGTACTTCATTAACATAGTCTAAATGATCGGGTATCAATAAGCAACTTGATTTTTAAATTAGCTTAATAAACTGGCTATGGGATTCTATGGTCAAAAACTCCTTGCTTTCCGTCTTTCAAGTTGAAAATAGATGAAAATCGTAAAGTACTGACTATTGCCAATTACATGCCGTTTTCTCCCCGTTTCACCCAGTTAACGATCGGGTATCACTTTTTGGTCATAGCAGCCATATAGCGTATGTAATACGCTACAAACATCATGTCTCAAAACCTCCTTGCTTGCCGTTCTACTTGACGATTTTAAAACTAGAATGAAGATTTTGGAGAAACTCATGTTTGTTTTTTACTTGAACTTCATTTACATAGTCTAAATGATCGGGTATCAATTAGAATTTTGGTTTTTAAATAAGCTTTATAAATTGGCTATCAGATACTGTGGTCAAAAACTCCTTGCTTGCCGTCTTTCAAGTTGAAAATAAATGAAAATCGTAAAGTACTGACTATCGCCAATAACATGCCGTTTTCTCCCCGTTTCACCCAGTTTACGATCGGGTATCACTTTTTGGTCACTGCAGCCGTATAGCGTGTATAATAAGCTATACATATCATGTTTCAAAACCTCCTTGCTTGCCGTTCTACTTGGCGATTTTCAAACAAGAATGAAGATTTTGGAGAAAATCTTGTTTGTTTTCTACTTGTACTTCATTAACATAGTCTTAATGATCGGGTATCAATTAGCAACTTGATTTTTAAATTAGCTTAATAAACTGGCTATCGGATTCTATGGTCCAAAACTCCTTGCTTGCCGTCTTTCAACTTGAAAATAAATGAAAATCGTAAAGTACTGACTATTGCCAATTACATGCCGTTTTCTCCCAGTTTCACCCAGTTAACGATCGGGTATCACTTTTTGGTCACTGCAGCCGTATAGCGTGTATAAGAAGCTTTACATATCATGTTTCAAAACCTCCTTGCTTGCCGTTCTACTTGGCTATTTTCAAACAAGAATGAAGATTTCGGAGAAAATCTTGTTTGTTTTCTACTTGTACTACATTAACATAGTCTAAATGATCGGGTATCAATAAGCAACTTGATATTAAAATTAGCTTAATAAACTGGCTATGGGATTCTATGGTCAAAAACTCCTTGCTTTCCGTCTTTCAAGTTGAAAATAAATGTAAATCATAAAGAACTGACTATCGCCAATTACATGCCGTTTTCTCCCCGTTTCACCCAGTTAACGATCGGGTATCACTTTTTTGGCATAGCAGTCATATAGCATGTATAATACGCTATACATATCATGTTTCAAAACCTCCTTGCATGCCGTTCTACTTGGCTATTTTCAAACAAGAATGAAGATTTTGGAGAATATCTTGTTTGTTTTCTACTTGTACTTCATTAACATAGTCTAAATGATCGGGTATCAATTAGAATTTTGGTTTTTAAATAAGCTTTATAAATTGGCTATCAGATACTGTGGTCAAAAACTCCTTGCTTGCCGTCTTTCAAGTTGAAAATAAATGAAAATCGTAAAGTACTGACTATCGCCAATAACATGCCGTTTTCTCCCCGTTTCACCCAGTTTACGATCGGGTATCACTTTTTGGTCACTGCAGCCGTATAGCGTGTATAATAAGCTATACATATCATGTTTCAAAACCTCCTTGCTTGCCGTTCTACTTGGCGATTTTCAAACAAGAATGAAGATTTTGGAGAAAATCTTGTTTGTTTTCTACTTGTACTTCATTAACATAGTCTAAATGATCGGGTATCAAGTAGCAACTTGATTTTTAATTTAGCTTACTAAAATAGCTTTCGGATTCTATGGTCAAAAACTCCTTGCTTGCCGTTTTTCAACTTGAAAATAAATGAAAATCGTAAAGTACTGAATATCGCCAATTACATGCCGTTTTCTCCCCGTTTCACCCAGTTAACGATCGGGTATCACTTTTACGTCATAGCAGCCATATAGCGCATGTAATACGCTACAAACATCATGTCTCAAAACCTCCTTGCTTGCCGTTCTACTTGACGATTTTCAAACTAGAATGAAGATTTTGGAGAAACTCATGTTTGTTTTTTACTTGAACTTCATTTACATAGTCTAAATGATCGGGTATTAATTAGAATTTTGGTTTTTAAATAAGCTTTATAAATTGGCTATCAAATACTGTGGTCAAAAACTCCTTGCTTGCCGTCTTTCAAGTTGAAAATAAATGAAAATCGTAAAGTACTGACTATCGCCAATAACATGCCGTTTTCTCCCCGTTTCACCTAGTTTACGATCGGGTATCACTTTTTGGTCACTGCAGCCGTATAGCGTGTATAATAAGCTATACATATCGTGTTTCAAAACCTCCTTGCTTTCCGTTCTACTTGGCTATTTTCAAACACGAATGAAGATTTTGGAGAAAATCTTGTTTGTTTTCTACTTGTACTTCATTAACATAGTCTAAATGATCGGGTATCAATAAGCAACTTGATTTTTAAATTAGCTTACTAAACTGGCTGTCAGATTCTATGGTCAAAACCTCCTTGCTTGCCGTCTTTCAACTTGAAAATAAATGAAAATCGTAAAGTACTGAATATCGCCAATTACATGCTGTGTTCTTCCCGTTTCAGCCAGTTAACGATCGGGTATCACTTTTTTGGCATAACAGTCATATAGCGTGTATAATAAGCTATACATGTCATGTTTCAAAACCTCCTTGCTTGCCGTTCTACTTGGCTATTTTCAAACAAGAATGAAGATTTTGGAGAAAATCTTGTTTGTTTTCTACTTGTACTTCATTAACATAGTCTAAATGATCGGGTATCAATAAGCAACTTGATTTTTAAATTAGCTTAATAAACTGGCTATGGGATTCTATGGTCAAAAACTCCTTGCTTTCCGTCTTTCAAGTTGAAAATAGATGAAAATCGTAAAGTACTGACTATTGCCAATTACATGCCGTTTTCTCCCCGTTTCACCCAGTTAACGATTGGGTATCACTTTTTGGTCATAGCAGCCATATAGCGTATGTAATACGCTACAAACATCATGTCTCAAAACCTCCTTGCTTGCCGTTCTACTTGACGATTTTAAAACTAGAATGAAGATTTTGGAGAAACTCATGTTTGTTTTTTACTTGAACTTCATTTACATAGTCTAAATGATCGGGTATCAATTAGAATTTTGGTTTTTAAATAAGCTTTATAAATTCACTATCAGATACTGTGGTCAAAAACTCCTTGCTTGCCGTCTTTCAAGTTGAAAATAAATGAAAATCGTAAAGTACTGACTATCGCCAATAACATTCCGTTTTCTCCCCGTTTCACCCAGTTTACGATCGGATATCACTTTTTGGTCACTGCAGCCGTATAGCGTGTATAATAAGCTATATATATCATGTTTCAAAACCTCCTTGCTTGCCGTTCTACTTGGCTATTTTCAAACAAGAATGAAGATTTTGGAGAAAATCTTGTTTGTTTTCTACTTGTACTTCATTAACATAGTCAAAATGATTGGGTATCAATAAGCATTTTGATTTTTAAATTAGCTTATTAAACTGGCTGTCGGATTCTATGGTCAAAACCTCCTTGCTTGCCGTCTTTCAACTTGAAAATAAATGAAAATCGTAAAGTACTGAATATCGCCAATTACATGCCGTGTTCTTCCCGTTTCACCCAGTTAACGATCGGGTATCACTTTTTTGGCATAGCAGTAATATAGCGTGTATAATAAGCTATACATATCATGTTTCAAAACCTCCTTGCTTGCCGTTCTACTTGGCTATTTTCAAACAAGAATGAAGATTTTGGAGAAAATCTTGTTTGTTTTCTACTTGTACTTCATTAACATAGTCTAAATGATCGGGTATCAATAAGCAACTTGATTTTAAAATTAGCTTAATAAACTGGCTATGGGATTCTATGGTCAAAAACTCCTTGCTTTCCGTCTTTCAAGTTGAAAATAAATGAAAATCGTAAAGTACTGACTATTGCCAATTATATGCCGTTTTCTCCCCGTTTCACCCAGTTAACGATCGGGTATCACTTTTTGGTCATAGCAGCCATATAGCGTATGTAATTCGCTACAAACATCATGTCTCAAAACCTCCTTGCTTGCCGTTCTACTTGACGATTTTCAAACTAGAATGAAGATTTTGGAGAAACTCATGTTTGTTTTTTACTTGAACTTCATTTACATAGTCTAAATGATCGGGTATCAATTAGAATTTTGGTTTTTAAATAAGCTTTATAAATTGGCTATCAGATACTGTGGTCAAAAACTCCTTGCTTGCCGTCTTTCAAGTTGAAAATAAATGAAAATCGTAAAGTACTGACTATCGCCAATAACATTCCGTTTTCTCCCCGTTTCACCCAGTTTACGATCGGGTATCAATTTTTGGTCACTGCAGCCGTATAGCGTGTATAATAAGCTATATATATCATGTTTCAAAACCTCCTTGCTTGCCGTTCTACTTAGCGATTTTCAAACAAGAATGAAGATTTTGGAGAAAATCTTGTTTGTTTTCTACTTGTACTTCATTAACATAGTCTAAATGATCGGGTATCAATAAGCAACTTGATTTTTAAATTAGCTTAATAAACTGGCTATGGGATTCTATGGTCAAGAACTCCTTGCTTTCCGTCTTTCAAGTTGAAAATAAATGAAAATCGTAAAGTACTGACTATCGCCAATTTCATGCCGTTTTCTCCCCGTTTAACCCAGTTAACGATCGGGTATCACTTTTTGGTCATTGCAACCGTATAGCGTGTATAATAAGCTATACATATCATGTTTCAAAACCTCCTTGCTTGCCGTTCTACTTGGCTATTTTCAAACAAGAATGAAGATTTTGGAGAAAATCTTGTTTGTTTTCTACTTGTACTTCATTAACATAGTCTTAATGATCGGGTATCAATTAGCAACTTGATTTTTAAATTAGCTTAATAAACTGGCTATCGGATTCTATGGTCCAAAACTCCTTGCTTGCCGTCTTTCAACTTGAAAATAAATGAAAATCGTAAAGTACTGACTATCGCCAATTACATGCAGTTTTCTCCCAGTTTCACCCAGTTAACGATCGGGTATCACTTTTTGGTCACTGCAGCCGTATAGCGTGTACAAGAAGCTTTACATATCATGTTTCAAAACCTCCTTGCTTGCCGTTCTACTTGGCTATTTTCAAACAAGAATGAAGATTTTGGAGAAAATCTTGTTTGTTTTCTACTTGTACTTCATTAACATAGTCTAAATGATTGGGTATCAATAAGCAACTTGATTTTTAAATTAGCATAATAAACCGGCTATCGGATGCTATGGTCAAAAACTCCTTGCTTGCCGTCTTTCAAGTTGAAAATAAATTAAAATCGTAAAGTACTGAATATCGCCAATTACATGCCGTTTTCTCCCCGTTTCACCCAGTTAACGATCGGGTATCACTTTTTGGTCATTGCAACCGTATAGCGTGTATAATAAGCTATACATATAATTTTTCAAAACCTCCTTGCTTGCCGTTCTACTTGGCGATTTTCAAACAAGAATGAAGATTTTGGAGAAAATCTTGTTTGTTTTCTACTTGTACTTCATTAACATAGTCTTAATGATCGGGTATCAATTAGCAACTTGATTTTTAAATTAGCTTAATAAACTGGCTATCGGATTCTATGGTCCAAAACTCCTTGCTTGCCGTCTTTCAACTTGAAAGTAAATGAAAATCGTAAAGTACTGACTATCGCCAATAACATGCCGTTTTCTCCCCGTTTCACCCAGTTTACGATCGGGTATCACTTTTTGGTCACTGCAGCCGTATAGCGTGTATATTAGGCTATACATATCATGTTTCAAAACCTCCTTGCTTGCCGTTCTACTTGGCGATTTTCAAACAAGAATGAAGATTTTGGAGAAAATCTTGTTTGTTTTCTACTTGTACTTCATTAACATAGTCTAAATGATCGGGTATCAATAAGCAACTTGATTTTTAATTTAGCATACTAAACTGGCTTTCGGATTCTATGGTCAAAAACTCCTTGCTTGCCGTCTTTCAACTTGAAAATAAATGAAAATCGTAAAGTACTGAATATCGCCAATTACATGACGTTTTCTCCCCGTTTCACCCAGTTAACGATCGGGTATCACTTTTTGGTCATTGCAACCGTATAGCGTGTATAAAAAGCTATACATATCATGTTTCAAAACCTCCTTGCTTGCCGTTCTACTTGGCTATTTTCAAACAAGAATGAAGATTTTGGAGAAAATCTTGTTTGTTTTCTACTTGTACTTCATTAACATAGTCTAAATGATTGGGTATCAATAAGCAACTTGATTTTTAAATTAGCTTAATAAACTGGCTATCGGATTCTATGGTCAAAAACTCCTTGCTTGCCGTCTTTCAAGTTGAAAATAAATGAAAATCGTAAAGTACTGAATATCGCCAATTACATGCCGTTTTCTCTCCGTTTCACCCAGTTAACGATCGGGTATCACTTTTTGGTCATAGCAGCCATATAGCGTGTATAATAAGCTATACATATCATGTTTCAAAACCTCCTTGCTTGCCGTTCTACTTGGCGATTTTCAAACAAGAATGAAGATTTTGGAGAAAATCTTGTTTGTTTTCTACTTATACTTCATTAACATAGTCTAAATGATCGGGTATCAATAAGCAACTTGATTTTTAAATTAGCTTAATAAACAAGCTATCTGATTCTATGTTTGCCGTCTTTCAAGTTGAAAATAAATGAAAATCGTAAAGTACTGAATATCGCCCATTACATGCCGTTTTCTCCCCGTTTCACCCAGTTACCGATCGGGTATAACTTTTTGGTCACTGCAGCCGTATATCGTATATAATAAGCTACACACATCATGTTTCAAAACCTCCTTGGTTGCCTTTCAACTTGGCGATTTGTATGCAATAATGATTTTATGCGAAAATCTTGTGATTTTTTATTCGGATTTAATTTGCATAGTCTTAAGGACTGGTGATGATTATCTACTTGGCTACTTGGGCTTTGATTTAGCTCAACGGTTGAATGAATGGTACTGGGGTCTAACCAAAGGCCCTTTGCTTGCCGTCTATCAGGTTGAAAAGAAGAGAAAATCTAAAGTTTACAAAACATCATCTAAAACATGACTTCCTTTACCCGGTTGACTCTGATATTGATCGAGTATCATCTTTTGTTTACTGCAACCGTTTAGCTTGAGCATTTGGCTATACGAATCAAGTTTTAAAACCCCCTTCCTTGCCCAGTTTCATAACGAGATCTTAGTATTAGTCACAAAAAGTGATTTTGGCTGCTGAATTCAAAAGTTAGCGGCCGAACTAAGTTTAAGTATTTATTGGATTTGTTTTTATGTTCAGCATGTTTTTTTCGTAATCATAGATGTTTTTTGTAGTCTTTAACGTCTCCCGAGACATTTTGATTTTAAAGAAAATCTTAACTTCTTAATTTGGTCGGGTTATCGGCGGCTGCTAAGTTTGGCTGCTAACTTCACACCGGTACACGCGTCTACGCACTCCGAGCGGTCACGGGCGACTGACTGGCGGATCCTAATAAAATGGCGGTTTAATTGATGATACCAGCATTAAAAAAAATAAAAAATGTAGGGAGATATGTGATACTTTTTATCTTTTCCCTTTTTTCATCTTCCCCCACCTTACAGTGTGATCTGTATTCCAGTCTGGCCTGTATTACTCCCGAGCGGCGACACAGGACGGTGATTGGAATCAACACGCATTGTTTGCCTACCAGAACCCCGCATTGTGTGATGCCGGATTGTTCATGTATTTTTTGCTTATATTTATCTTGAAGTGTAGGTATATTTGACAACGGGCAGTATTGAACCATGGTTATTTCTCTTTTAAATAAACAACGAAATTCAATTCAGAATCTGCCCCGAGGTGGTCGCAGTTTTCTATTCGGTTATGAAAGGTAAAAAATTACGTACCTATGCATACCATATATGCGGTAGGTATATATAACACCCAGCCTCAGTAAGAGCGGACGAGGTCCTATCTAGCAAATTCCACCCCAGTGCGGGAGTTCGACAGGGATGTATAATTTCTCCATTGCTATTTAATACCTACACAGAGCTAATAATGAGGATTGCTCTCGAAGGCTGGGAAGACGGTGTCACCATCGGAGGCAGGACTATTTCGAACCTACGATACGCAGACGATACCACGCTCTTTGCAAGTAGTGTTGAGCGTATGGGAGAGCTCCTACATAGAATGGAACGTATTAGTCTTGATTTCGGTCTCAAGATAAATCGCAGCAAGACTAAGATGATGATAGTCGATCGTGCGAACAGCAACTCGCCAGAGGTTACACGAATAGCGAATTGTGAGGTAGTACAATCATATATCTACCTCGGAGCACTTATAACAAATAACGGCGGCTGCATAGACGAAATCAAGAGGCGCATGGCCATCTCCAGATCTGCTATGGATAAGCTGAAGAAAATATGGAAGGACCGAAACATTACTAAGGTCACCAAAACAAAACTTGTCAAGGCTCTCATATTCCCCATATTTCTTTATGCTGCTGAAACATGGACCCTACGAGAAAGTGAGAAGAAGCGTATCGATACTCTAGAGATGTGGTGCTGGAGGAGAATGCTCGGTATATCATGGACGGAATTCCGAACCAATGAGTCCATTCTTCGAGAGCTAGACGTCAGACAGAGGCTATCAAGCATAGTACAGGCTCGAATCCTCACTTTCTTTGGACACGTATCGCGGGGTGGATGCGAATCTATCGAGCGCCTGGTGGTACAAGGCAAAGTCGAGGGAACCAGACCACGCGGAAGATCACCGATGAGGTGGACGGATCAAGTAAAAACCGCCGTCAACGGTCCTCTACACGAATGTACCAGGAGGGCTGCAGTACGAGAAGAATGGCGTCGCATTGTAAAGCAGGCCACAAAATCAACGACGTGACGGCCACGACCACTCTGGCAAGAGTGTACCGCCAAAGAAGATATATAACGCTTTGAGAATTGTAAAATTTATGTTACCTAACTTTATTATTACAAGTTAAAATATTGAAAATAGAAACATATATTAAGAACACATCATATTCCTAAGTGAATAGAGCGCGGTGTAATAAGAGAGGGAAAAAGAAATTCCTGATTAAACAAAGCTCACGATTGGTGTAATGTAGTAAAATAAACACTCATTAATTACGTCACATTACGTGTAGTAGGCACAAGAGTGTGTTCCACCAAGAGTATGAGATGTAAGTAGAGGCAGGAGCGGCAAGTGTACGCAGTGGGTAAGTGTGTGCAATGTATGTCCAGGCCGAATGTAATGTGTTTGCGCACACTTACCCACTCCGTACTCTTGGTACCAGTGGTGCCACTTAGTCATGTGGTACCGTACCACATGACTAAGTGGCTTTGTGAGGGAAAACAGCTGGCGCGGTTACCAGCAAGCATCAGTTTCCTACGGAGGTCTAATGTTATTGGTGTTCGAAATATGTAAAAGTAAACTTCCTTAGGTATATTATAGTTAAGCACTTGTGCTTTCACCATTGAGTAAATACTGCGGAAATGATGCATTAAACTGTAAAATATACTTTTACTGTATTAGCACAGATGCAAACAGCACAAGATCGACTAACTTGAAACCAACCGGAGGAATCAGGACCAGAACATAACAACCGTAATTCCGTGTCCAATCATAAATGGACCTTGATGACACTGAAATAAATGCCTGTCTAGTCCAAACTGAAATGACCTTATCACGTTATTTCAGTAGTGTAATTCAGCAAAGCGCAGTAACTCGACAAATCGTTGCAATTCCGATAGACGCTCGGCTGAATTGGAAAATTAAGCTCTTTATTTTTCCAGGCAGTTCATTACTTTTCTAAATCAATCCTTTGATACACGGAGAAAGCTTCGCTGGTACAGAAAAACAGCTAAATAGGCAAAGGAGCCCTAATATTTACATAAATAAATTAAATGCACATAGTACGAGCATGCACGCAATAAATAAAAAACCGGCCAAGTGCGAGTCTGACTCGCGCACCAAGGGTTCCGTACAAACTTTCACTTATCCCATCTTAATTGGTTTGGTTGAGTTAAGTTTGCACCTGAAATATATGGTGCCGCATACAAACGAGATGCAAACTTAACGCAACCGAGTTCTCCAAATATGATGTTTGAAAAGGACTATATTTTTATGATTTTTTACAAACTAGCATTAACCCGCGGCTTCGCTCGCGTGCCTATACAATATACATCAACCTACGGGAACAATGCTCTTTTTTTCAGGATTTAAAGTAGGCTATTTGTTAAGTTAGGGTATAATCTGCAATCTGCATTTCCCTCATGCATATCCGTCCAGCCGTTTTAGCGTGAAGAAGTAACAAAACATACACAGACTTTCGCTTTTCTAATATTACTGGGAAATACTTTTTATTTTATCATAACTCCACTTTATCAAACCGAAAACTCAAGCACTCAAATCAAGCGATCTCAGCTTTTACTGTACCAAATAAAGTTCACTTCAAAATTCATAACTCGAAGTGAAGCTAAGACACCGGGATATGTGTGCATTTTATTTGTATAAAGCTTTTATAATGTCCCAAGGCTCCGCTTATCGACTTGGGATATTCGAGATTGGTTTAATGATTCTAAGGCTCAATTCACACGTACCACAACCACACCACGTCGCAGCGTTAAAATGTGGTGTGGTTGTGGTTACGTGTGAATTGTACTATTCATTAACCATACAAAATATGCGCCCGACCACGTCGCAACCACGTCGTGTGGTTGTGGTGTGGTTGTGGTTCGTGTGAATTGAACTATTCATTAACCATACAAAATATGCGCCCGACCACGTCGTGTGGTTGTGGTGTGGTTGTGGTTGTCGTGTGGTTGTGGTACGTGTGAAACAACCCTAAGCCATGTTATAAGTTACGTCATGTTCTATTGTAAGATATTGAGGTTCTCTTCGTTGATGAATAAAAAATGTATTATTCTGAGCCAGATAAACGTAATTCAGAATTCTGAAATGACTTATTATTGAAAAGCTTGAATGTATTTATTACGGATGCAGGCAGGAAGTTTCCCGATCATTACTCCTCCCGTCCCAACGCGCCGCCCGCCTATAGGTACCGATTGACGACGACCGAAATGCCACCAAATACTATTTTTTTAATCTATTAGGATAACGCGGGTCTCTATCCATACCTCAAAAGCAAAAAAAGAACCCCCTTATAGAATCACGTGTAGCTGTCTTTCAGACCGTTTGTTACAATCGATTTGCTGCAAAACTACTGGACCTATTAAATTGCAATTTGGCGCAAATGTTTTCAAGAATTTTCATGACCACAAATAAAATTTCAAAATCGGTGGCATTTTCGTAATTAACGTCCCAACAAACCATAAAAATTACACCCGTACTCATATTTAGTCATTTCAACCCCATCGCACCCCAACAGGCGACCCGACCCGATAAACCATTAAAGCATTACCAATGGATTTTCAGACTTTTTCACCACATTTCTCCCTTTTAGGGGCTGAATAAAAAAAAAACCTGAAACACGTGTTTACTCATTTATTGTTAGAAATACTCCTGTGAAGTTTCGAATAAAATTGTCTAACTAATCTTCTTTCCCCATACAAACTTTGGACCCCCATTTCACCCCTTTAGGGGGTAAATTTTGAAAAATCCTTTCTTAGTGCACCCCTACACCTTATAAGGAACCTACGTGCCAAAGTTGAACTCTCTAGAACCAGCGATTTAGTATTTAGACATTTCAACCCCATTTCACCCCAACAGGAGAGATGGTAACTCACGTCCGCCACGTTGGATTTTAAAATCGTTGCGGTTTTTGTAAGCAGCGACCCGATAAACCATAAAAACAATACCCATGCTGATTTTCAGACTTTGTCACCACATTTCTCCCTTTTAGGGGTTAAATTTTCAAAAAACCTGAAACACGTGTTTACTCATTTATCGTTAGGAATACTCCTTTGAAGTTTCGAATAAAATAGTCTAACTAATCTTGTTTCCCCATACAAACTTTGGAACCCCATTTCACCCCTTTAGGGGGTGAGTTTTGAAAAATTCTTTCTTAGCGGATGCCTACGTCATGACATCTACCTGCATGCCAAATTTCAGCCCGATCCGTCCAGTGGTTTGGGCTGTGCGTTGATAGATCACTATGTCAGTCAGTCAGTCACCTTTGAGTTTTATATATATAGATGTATAGTTTTCTGATTTTTATAAGTATTTGTAGTATGTGACGATATTACTTGCTAAATTTCATAGTTGTAGGTCATCGGGAAGTACCCTATCATTTTGATTCCCTTGAGTGTCGAAATGTACGTTTTTTGCGACATAAACGGCCGTATCTTTTTTTCACGTTAACGTAGAAGTTTCATTTTTTCACAACTTCAAGGGACCGTAAACTTGAGTATATGGTGTTAATTTCAAGTCGATACCTCCACGCCTTCTCGAGATAATGGGTCTTGACAGACAGACAGACCGATGGACAACAAAGTGATCCTATAAGGGTTCCGTTTTTTCCGATAACGGAACCCTAAAAATAAAAATAATCGGATAAATTCAAACAGATCGATCTAGTCCCAAATCACATACAACAATACACACTTATATAGATAAACTAGCACTAACCCGCGGCTTCGCTCGCGTGCCTATATAATATACATCATCCTACGGGAACAATGCTCTTTTTTTCAGGATTAAAAGTAGGCTATTTGTTAAGTTAGGGTATAATCTGCAATCTGCATTTCCCTCATGCATATCCGTCCAGTCGTTTCAGCGTGAAGAAGTAACAAAACATACACAGACTTTTGCTTTTCTAATATTACTGGGAAATACTTTTTATTTTATCATAACTCCACTTTATCAAATCAAACCGAAAACTCAAGCACTCAAATCAAGCGATCTCAGCTTTTACTGTACCAAATAAAGTTCACTTCAAAATTCATAACTCGAAGTGAAGCTAAGACACCGGGATATGTGTGCATTTTATTTGTATAAAGCTTTTATAATGTCCCGAGCCTCCTCTTATCGATTTGGGATATTCGAGATTGGTTTAATGATTCTAAGCCATGCTTTAAGTTACGTCATGTTCTATTGTAAGATATTGAGGTTCTCTTCGTTGATGAATAAAAAATGTATTATTCTGAGCCAGATAAACGTAATTCAGAATTCTGAAATGACTTATTATTGAAAAGCTTGAATGTATTTATTACGGATGCAGGAAGTTTCCCGATCATTACTCCTCCCGTCCCAACGCGCCGCCCGCCTATAGGTACCGATTGACGACGATCGAGATGCCACCAAATACTATTTGTTTAATCTATTAGGATAACGCGGGTCTCTATCCATACCTCAAAAGCAAAAAAAGAACCCCCTTATAGGATCACGTGTAGCTGTCTTTCAGTCCGTCTGTTACAATCGATTTGCTGCAAAACTACTGGACCGATTAAATTGCAATTTGGCGCAAATGCTTTCAAGAATTTTCATGACCACAAATAAAATTTCAAAATCGGTGGCATTTTCGTAATTAACGTCCCAACAAACCATAAAAATTACACCCGTACTCATATTTAGTCATTTCAACCCCATCGCACCCCAACAGGCGACCCGACCCGATAAACCATAAAAGCATTACCAATGGATTTTCAGACTTTGTCACCACATTTCTCCCTTTTAGGGGTTGAATTAAAAAAAACCTGAAACACGTGTTTACTCATTTATTGTTAGAAATACTCCTGTGAAGTTTCGAATAAAATAGTATGTTTCCCCATACAAACACTGGAACCCCATTTTATCCCTTTAGGGGGTGAGTTTTGAAAAATCCTTTCTTAGTGCACCGCTTCACCTTATAAGGAACCTACGTGCCAAATTTGAACTCTCTAGAACCAACGGTTTAGTATTTAGACATTTCAATCCCATTTCACCCCAACAGGGGAGATGGTAACTCACGTTGGATTTTAAAATCGTTGTGGTTTTCGTAATCAGCGACCTGATAAACCATAAAAATAATACCCATGCTGATTTTCTGACTTTGTCACCCCATTTCTCCCTTATAGGGGTTGAATT
Source organism: Apotomis capreana (assembly GCA_947623375.1). Classification (NCBI taxonomy): domain Eukaryota; kingdom Metazoa; phylum Arthropoda; class Insecta; order Lepidoptera; family Tortricidae; genus Apotomis; species Apotomis capreana. Next base: position 895,789 of record OX392503.1, read on the forward strand.
TTCAAAAAACCTGAAACACGTGTTTACTAATTTATCGTTAGAATACTCCTGTAAAGTTTCGAATAAAATAGTCTAACTAATCTTCTTTCCCCATACAAACTTTGGGCCCCCATTTCACCCCTTTAGGGGGTAAATTTTGAAAAATCCTTTCTTAGTAAACCCCTACATCTTATAAGGAACCTACGTGCCAAATTTGAACTCTCTAGAACCAGCGGTTTAGTATTTAGACATTTTAACCCCATTTCACCCCAACAGGGGAGATGGTAACTCACGTCCGCCACGTTGGATTTTAAAATCGTTGCGGTGTTTGTAATCAGCGACCCGATAAACCATAAAAACAATACCCATGCTGATTTTCAGACTTTGTCACCACATTTCTCCCTTTTAGGGGTTGAAAAACCTGAAACACGTGTTTACTCATTTATCGTTAGGAATACTCTTGTGAAGTTTCGAATAAAATAGTCTAACTAATCTTGTTTCCCCATACAAACTTTGGAACCCCATTTCACCCCTTTAGGGGGTGAGTTTTGAAAAATCCTTTCTTAGCGGATGCCTACGTCATAACATCTACCTGCATGCCAAATTTCAGCCCAATCCGTCCAGTGGTTTGGGCTGTGCGTTGATAGATCACTATGTCAGTCAGTCACCTTTGAGTTTTATATATATAGACTAGCTTGTGCCCGCGGCTTCGCTCGCGTTAAGAAGTATTATTATTAATTATGTATAGTTTTTGCGGCTTTACTTTTGTTTAGCGTGTGTAAAAAAATAGGGCCTACAAAACTTCTTTGTACACAATATTCTTGACTAATCTGTCATTAGGCGCTAAAACTATCAAGCTACTGGGTGAACTTACTCGAGAGCAAGCAACATAAAACTGTCCATGAGAGAAGCAATGTTCTCTCAAGTCAATACCCGCAAATTTGAGAGTTTGCCCCTGAGACTTGTTATTCAAGATTGGTTTAATGATTCTAAGCCATGTTATAAGTTACGTCATGTTCTATTGTAAGATATTGAGGTTCTCTTCGTTGATGAATAAAAAATGTATTATTCTGAGCCAGATAAACGTAATTCAGAATTCTGAAATGACTTATTATTGAAAAGCTTGAATGTATTTATTACGGATGCAGGAAGTTTCCCGATCATTACTCATCCCGTCCCAACGCGCCGCCCGCCTATAGGTACCGATTGACGACGATCGAGATGCCACCAAATACTACTTTTTTAATCTATTAGGATAACACGGGTCTCTATCCATACCTCAAAAGCAAAAAAAGAACCCCCTTATTAGGGTGGTCCTTATATGGCAAAAAAAAAAAAAATTTCGATTTCTTAAGTGTGAAGTTTCGAATAAAATAGTCTAACTAATCTTCTTTCGCCATACAAACTTTGGACCCCCATTTCACCCCTTTAGGGGGTAAATTTTGAAAAATCCTTTCTTAGTGCACCCCTACACCTTATAAGGAACCTACGTGCCAAATTTGAACTCTCTAGAACCAGCGGTTTAGTATTTAGACATTTCAACCCTATTTCACTCCAACAGGGGAGATGGTAACTCACGTCCGCCACGTTGGATTTTAAAATCGTTGCGGTTTTTGTAATCAGCGACCCGATAAACCATAAAAACAATACCCATGCTGATTTTCAGACTTTGTCACCACATTTCTCCCTTTTAGGGGTTGAATTTTCAAAAAACCTGAAACACGTGTTTACTCATTTATTGTTAGGAATACTCCTGTGAAGTTTCGAATAAAATAGTCAAACTAATCTTTTTTCCCCATACAAACTTTGGAACCCCATTTAACCCCTTTAGGGGGTGAGTTTTGAAAAATCCTTTCTTAGCGGATGCCTACGTCATAACATCTACCTGCATGCCAAATTTCAGCCCGATCCGTCCAGTGGTTTGGGCTGTGCGTTGATAGATCACTATGTCAGTCAGTCAGTCAGTCAGTCAGTCACCTTTGAGTTTTATATATATAGATATATAAATAAATACATAGAACAACTATGATATCCGAACTATGTTATCCGCCGGGGCAATAATATTGCTATATTAGAATCCCGTGACCTTCAAAGTATCGTCCACCTTGTAGAGGCCTGTGCCTGTCCACGCTGCGTCTCCCAGTACGCGGTCATCACTCGCGAACGTTTCGGCCCCAGCCTTCGTCGGTTCTACGTGCGGTGCGATATGTCCCGCCCACAAACTTCATTTGATAAGATGAAGACCATGTTTACCTATTAAATAAATAAAATAAATATTAAGAGACAATCTTACACAAATCGACCTAGCCCCAAACTAACTAAGCAATGCAATGCTTGTAATATGGGTACTAGACGACGATATATATAATATATAGATAACATTCATCACACAAATATTTGCCCTTGCCGGGATTCGAATCCAGGACCGCCGGCTCTGTAGGCAGGTACTAACAAACTGCGTCATAATCATAACTATAACTGAAAGTTTTGTATTCTAAGATAAATACAGATAACCTATTTTTGATCTGGGGGACATCGGTTTTGTTAGTTAATTTTATTTAGGTTAAGTTGTGTACTGTTAATTTTTACTTATGTTTCGTTTACTAATAAATATTTACTCACCTATTTTTTTATATACCTATTTAAAATGCAAGTTTTTACATGACTATGTTTAAAAAGTCAGCGATTAAGCCCGGCGCGCCCGGCCCCGGGGAGGCGGTATTTTCTAAATATATGACTTGCAAAAACTGGAACGTGACGTGACTTTCGTTCCAGTGTGGTATGCTACTGAACAAAGCCATGTTGTCCACAATCGCGTGAATAACAAATGCACGATAGCGAAAGTACTGATCAGTAGGCAGTCTGATATCAGTAGGCTGGAAGCTGTATAATTAGCAAGTCTGTTTCAAAATGGCTGAAATATGTTTTTTAAGATATTAATTTCTCAAGAGATTACAAATCAAAATTACTTACAGAGAAACATTATATTGAATATAATGAAACTTTACAATAGGATAAGAAGGCAATAACTTTTACGTCACCCTAGGCCGTAAGTGCGATTTTCTGCCCGCTACGCCCGAGAATCCCACTTCCTGGCGAAAGCAAGACGTACAACTTAAGACACCACAGGTAATATGTAAAGCCCCAGATCACATACAGGGCGGTTTTGAAAACTATTATATTAGAAATTTGTCATCCATATATTAGAAATTTACATTTTTCGTTAATTTATTATAAAATAACTGCGCCTTCATAAACTATACTTTTTATCATAATAGTTCTTGATGGTCAAAGTAGTAATTTGTTTGCCTGACGTGTTGTACTTGTATTATTTTACATTTTCGACTCCCGTAACTTCGCCATTTAAAAAAAAAATTAAAACTGTATCGACATACATATATAGTATAGTTCCAACCTGCTCACAAAATTTCATGAGAATCGGTTGAGAAAAGCGACCGTTGTAGGTGAGAACATCCGGACATACCTACGAAAGCAATTTTGGCCAGCTTGAAACGTAGACACTTCACTCGCTCGGTCAATAAAACGCTAAAAATTCTGTTGAAATACAGTGTAAATATAACAAAGCCACAGAATACTTAATAGTAATACATAACATAGCGATGCACGTGGCCTTTTGTTTCGTATCCAATGGACATTAATTACGACGCAAACTATAAGTCGGAATATCTTTGTGTCTTCACGCCAAAACGGCTGAACGGTTTTTAACCATTTTAGTACCAGGAATAATATGATACTTTACTTGAATATCCCCACAAGATAGGCAAATCCTTCGCTGGGCGCGGCGCGGGCGGGTCCTACCGGGACAGCCGAGGCAGTCGCTCCCCACACGTTGCATCCGGCATACTTTTACAATATATAATTATACTAGCTGTTGCCCGCGACTTCGTCCGCGTGGAACCTTATCTTGAAAATTTTACATGTTTATTATTTTCAGACCTAAGCAATGTTGAAATTACTAAACGTGTTTTATTTTTATTTTTTACGAAATAGTAACGAACCCTCCGACTCGATCTTGGCCTTTTTTTAGTTTTTTTTCGGCTAATTTGCTCTAATTACGCTGTACCATTATGAAATCAGGTAATCTACGAACGAATAGCTTTACGAAACTCGTTGAGTTTAAGAACGACGTTTATAAATTCTTTGATTCGAATAATAATGCCGTTATACAAAGTTTCAAGTACCGCACTCAAAAAAATGTTTGATCTTCATACACATTTTCAACCCCTTTTTCACCACCTTCAGGGCTGAATTTTCAAAAACCCTGAAATTACTTTTCTTGCATTCTAATAATATGCCTTTATACTAAGTTTCAAGTACCGCACTCAAAAAAATGTTTGATCTTCATACAAACTTTCAACCCCTTTTTCACCACCTTCAGGGCTGAATTTTCAAAAACGCTGTAATTATTTTTCTTGTATTCTATTGATATGCCTTTATACAAAGTTTCAAGTACCGCACTCAAAAAAATGTTTGATCTTCATACAAACTTTCAACCCCTTTTTCACCACCTTTAGGGTGAATTTTCAAAAACCCTGAAATTGCTTTTCCTGCATTCTAATAATATGCCTTTATACAAAGTTTCAAGTACCGCACTCAAAAAAATGTTTGATCTTCATACACATTTTCAACCCCTTTTTCACCACCTTCAGGGCTGAATTTTCAAAAATGCTGTAATTACTTTTCTTGTATTCTATTGATATGCCTTTATTTAAAGTTTCAAGTCCCGAACTCAAGAAAATGTTTGATCTTTATAAAAACTTTCAACCCCTTTTTCACCACCTTAAGGGCTGAATTTTCAAAAACCCTGAAATTGTTTTTCTTGCATTCTAATAATATGCCTTTATACAAAGTTTCAAGTACCGCGCTCAATAAAATGTTTGATCTTCACCAACTTTATACCCCTTTTTCACCACCTTCAGGCCTGAATTTTCAAAAAAGCCGTAATCACCTTTCTTGTTTACTAATAATATGCTCATATACAAACTTTCAAGGCCTGCGCTCAGAATTTTGTTTGACCTCGATACAAATTTTCAACCCTTTTTTGACCACCTTCAGGGCTGAAATTTCAAAAACGCTGTAATGACTTTTCTTGTATTCTAATTCTATACCTTTATACAAAGTTTAAAGTCCCGCGCTCAGAAAAAGGTTTGATCGCCAAATCGCAATATAAACTTTCAACCCCTTTTTAACCCTTGTAGAGGACGAATTTTTGAAAACGCTGAAATTACTTTTCTTGTTTTATAATTATATGCCTTTATACAAAGTTTAAAGTTCCACGCTCAAGAAAAGGTTTTATCTCCATACAAACTGTCAACCCCCTTTTTTACCACCTTAGGGGATGAATTTTCAAAAACGCAGAAACTAATTTTCCTCCATTTTATTTGCATAACTTTTAACGAAGTTTGAAGTTTGTAGCTTAAAATTAAATTTGAACCCCAAGACGAACTTTCATCCCCCTTTTAACCCCCTTAGAGGTTGAATTTTTTAAACCGTTAAATTAATGTTATTTTGTTATTATTATATATGCCTTAATAAGAAGTTTCAAGGGATTTGTAATGGACTCAAACTTTCAACCCCTTTTTAACCCTTTTAGGGAACGAATTTTTAAAAACGCTGAAATTACTTTTCTTGTATTCTAATAGTATGCCTTTAAACAAAGATTCAAGTCCCGCGCTCAAAAAAATACTTGATCTCCATACAAACTTTCAACCCCTTTTTTATCACCTTACGGGATGACTTTTCAAAAACAATGAAATTTGTTTTCTCTTATTTTATTTTAATATCTTTTTTACAAAGTTTCAAGTTCCTAGCTTTAAAAAAAACTTGTACCCCATACAACCTTTCACCCCCTTTTTAACCCTCTTAGGGGTTGAATTTTTCAAAATCGCTTCTTATCCCTAGCCCACGTTATAAAAGTAACCTACTGTGATAAAATCAACTCTCTAACATTAGTAGTTTCGGCTGTGCGTTGATGAGTCAGTCAGGACTTCTTCTTTTATATATATAGATTAATAACCAGCTAGGTAGTATTGAGAATCACCTTCATAATAACCCGCACGTGCCCGCACAGAGGTTTACGTGAACGTAGTCTCGGACAACTTCTAGTCTGTTATATATATAATACACCATTAGGTATATAGCGTAGTGGAGGGCAGAAGCCGCATTAAGTAATCGTTGCGGTTATCTCTGCAAAGATATCGGCTCATTGGCGGCTATAAATCTTCCGTACAATCGCGTCTTTCAGATTATTCGCGTCAAGTCAGTTTTTTTGTCCCATCTGTAACGTTTCGCCAAATCGTTTGTCCGAAAGGAGTACAAATATATGAGTATTGACGCGATAGGGTGTTGGCGCGTGCTGATCGGAGGCCTCGTTTTTATCGACCAACTGTCAAGGGGATTCCCTGTATCAATGCAGCTTTAATATTTAACGCCGATTTTCCCGCCCGCGCCAATGAACAACAAACAAAATGGAGGAATTTGAGCCTTTAACTTCAAAGGCTACCACCAGATGTTTGATATTGCATACTGTTTCCGCGTTTTATATTTATACTGGAAGGTGCCCGCAACTACGTCTGCGATTTCTTTTTACCGTACCTGACATTTTGTAAAGTGTTACCTACCTTGGTGTTAAGTTACGATCTTGTACGTTAGTGAAAATATAGTAAAAATAATAGTCCTAAATATTTTATGTACTCACGTAAATGAACAAAATACTTTTCACGCATAAAGCACGAATTAAGTATTTAAACAAATCGACTGCATTTCAACCTGTAACTTGTATAAAATCTGCAAAATGTTTGAATAATCTTTAAACCTTTCCTTTAGAAAATTGAATAAGTTATGAAATCGAAGAAATAAAATTCTTCGTTCATTGAATAGCTTTAGCATAATCTCTTTCCCCAACTGTATCAACTGCTCTCTGCGAGTCAGTCTCTCTGGAGTCTTTCGCATTCAAAGCGGGACTGCTGAGTGGGATTAGCAGCGCACCATAATAACTCTCGTTTTATGTACACTCAGCATGGAACATTTTGCATAATTTATTTATTTAGATAACAAGAAAATCGTAACATTACAGGATTATACCCAAGTCATTACTAAATTCTTAAAAAATAAATTATTTATGCCACTGATACATTAAACAAGATTAAATTATTGCACACACAATTACTAAATTAAATACATAAATTTCAGACTATTTGGCAAGACTCTCGCATAATTTCAGACGCTCTCTTTCAACGACCATCCATCCGCAAACAAATCGCAGGAGAGTTGCACCGCACTAAGCCAGCATAATACATTTCCCAGGGAATTATATTCTGAAGCTGTATCAGCATACAATGTCAAGACATTGCTTGACTTCGTGGAGGAGTTGGGGTGGGTAGGGTACGCAAAACAAGCACGATACATATGTCAACATGTTGACTGGCGTGGAATGTCCTGCAAAGCTAACTAACCGTATCGGCATAAAGCGGCAACAACTGGCATAAGGTACATGGTTAATAGCAACTAATATAGGTAGCTGTTGCGCAATTAGCGGCGAACTCTAGGGATACAAACCAGCACCCAAAGTTTACCGCCCGTAAAATTGGAATTCGGGGCGTTGCACAACAGACTGTTTTATATGTTACAACGGCCTTCGGGGCTTCTCTGTCGCTCACTCTTATGCGGTCGAGATTTAAGACAGGCTTAGCGACAGCCTCGAGCTGGCAAGCTATACGTTACGTGTATGTATACTGAAAATGGGTAACTGCTTATAGTACAGTCGTTGAAGGTACCTATGCCAAAACTTATAATCTGCAATACTGACCTCTGTAGTGTGCAGCGTAACACACACACTCACCTCTCCTTCCCATATTCATGTATCCTTATGTAAGTTATTGGTAATAAATCATACTTAGAACCAACACTTATTTGTATCAACGCACATAGGGACCCTACCAGGCCTGTAAGCACAACTATACTTCGCGACTCTTGTCGCGTGACATACCATCGTCCGTCACTCCCTCACATTACTGCGAAGAAAGAGATAGGTAATATTTCTCGCGCGAGAAAGAGTCGTGTGTCACAGTTGTGCTAGAGAAGCAGGGCTCCTTATATGGGGGAACTGGCAGGCATCGAATACACCTTACACCTCTGTATCCCTTGACGTCTGTGTCCCATGGTATTTTTTTGCAATTTTATGAGTGTAAAATGTCAACAAAAAAAGCTCACTACCTTGATATACGATTATCAAAATAAAAACACTACTTACAGATAAGTTTTCTATAGCATTTTATGCAATCGTCACGAGGCTTGCCGAGTAGCCTAAGTAAGGTACGAGATTTTAAGACCTAATTGTGTAACTATTGCATACAATACTTTTTATACGAGCAAAACAGAAAAACATTTTTTACTTTAATCGTCATTTCCCAGAATTTTTATTTTTGATGTAACATTTTCCGTTAAACTAAAACTGACCTACTTATTAAAAAAAAACATGATTGCGATGGCCTCGTGATTGGTTAAATTTTTTGACAAGTAATTTCAACCAATCAGTGAGCAGTAGCGTGCTTTTTTTTTTATTAAACATGCTGATGTTCTCTTTTGGAAATTATTAGAGTTGAGTAGAGAGATGTCTTATGCATATTAAAGTTCTGTACGAGTATATAGCGGGTACCATAGAGTATAGAATTTTGTTACAGGATTAAAGAGTGTGTTATTGTGATTTTTATCTGTGAAATGTTCGTGTCTCAAGGTGGCCGCATGCGTTTAAGTTTCGTTGTTCATTATTTATTCATTTTAGTTGTTCAATGTGTAGTATTGATAGCGTATTGTGCAGTGATCTAACGTATGAGTGAATAGCTAATGAAGAATTCAACTTGAAGCGTTCATAGCCCTTCCTGGGTCAAGGCCCGATAGTCCGCGTGGTTTTTTGTAAATCGCTATCACTTTACAAAAAGCACGATTTTTTCAACTCACCGTACAACGTGGTATCAATCCTCTATCTAGTCAGTGCCCCCCATCTGTACCGTGGGAACCCAGAACGATACCTACACGTCGCCTGTCGTGGCCGACACGCTTAGCCTGTCGGTTGCCACACACGCTCACGGCCGGACGCCGCCGGTCGCGCTATAAAATCACCAAAATAATGGCTTCGTCGCGAATGAGACCAATGCGCTGCAGTGTTGCGGGGTGTAAAAACATAAAAGCAACAGACATTTATCCTTTTTTTCTTTGCCGACAGACGATGAAATGTTACTAAACATTCTTAGAACTTAATAAGCACCTACCTAGAAACGCATTGCATACACTGTTATAATAGATACATGTAATTTTGAATAAATAAACCTACCTACATAATATACTTAAATTCATAGAGAACATCCACTACCTATATCAACAAGTGACAATAATTTACTCACTAAGATTTACCAAATCAGTTTAGTGTGGCGGGAGAGTGCATTGCACGGCCTAAAAAGGGCGTAAACGTCGGCGTTGTTCTTGACACTTAAGACCTTTCGCAAGGAATGCATTCGCAAAGATGAAACGCGTGATCAGATTATTATTATTATTAATTACCTAGTGACTGTTTCGAGCACAGACCATGTTTCGAAGCTTGTAATGCTAGTATTATACAATATGTAACACATTATATATAGGCACCTACCAAACTTTATTTAGTAAGTACCTACTGTCATCGGGATATATTTAGGTTACTTAGGTACCTACACAGAGAGTTGTTTTTGTTTCAGGTTTCTGGTATGTTCAGATAGAATAGGTAGGTAAGATTCCGATATACCTACTCGGAAATTAAAACGATTTTGATGGTGTGCCGCAGCGCATGTGAATACCTATTTCTAGTAGGTACCTAATGATAATTAAATTTGACTAATAAATTTAAATAAATCGATTGTATTTTCATTTATTTTGACTTTTTGTAAAATCGTTTCTAAGCGGTGTCAACCCTAGCCTCGTTTTGCCGGCACGTGCGGTCAACGACCCGCGCGTTCAAGGTCGCTCCATTGTTAAATTGAGTAGGCATGAAAAGCAGTAGGTATTTGCCTTTTTATTCAGACATGGGTATCTGTTCGAAGAACTATTATATTAATCTGTGATCTAGTCGCCTAGTGCGATTGGCAACGAGACATTGGCAGTAATGGTCGCTTAACTGTGACCGGTTGCCATTTAAAAAAAAATAGAATAGAATAGAAATTATAATTGACAGATTAAAGTACGCGAGTAGAAAATATTTTTTGTCTCATCTCAACCCAGTGCGACTAGCACCACATTGTCATTTTGAGTTGAGATTGCTTTTTGATATAGGCTAGAGCGATACATATATAGGTTTTTGTAACGGAACTCCAGAGACAAGAGTGCAATGTACTTACTATTAGGTCTCGGCGGCTCTAGCACCGCGGTGCCCGGCGTGCCGAGCGTGTCCAGTGTGTCATGGCTGTCCACGGGCCGCAGCGCCAGCTCCACCGTGTCCGGCGAGCCGCCCGGCCACGCCATCCTCCCATCACTGGCTTCCTTCACTCATCACTACCAACTGCTCCTTGGATAGCCCGCAATGGACAACTCGCACCGCGGTTCTGACGAGCGACTTTTAAGGAAAAGTCTATTTTAAACACTATTGATACTAATACAATTCGATGGACCGTTAAAACACTTTTCAAGCACTTTTTGAACACGTTCGTTTTATGAAATTATGATAATGCGATTTATGTTTGGTTATACGTTATCTTTTTATTTGCTGTGCTATTCACTGACTGTTTTTGTAAAGCATTAATAATTGATTATGCTTATTAGCACGCGATGTATAACGCGCCCGCGATATCGGCAAGTTTGAAGTTTGATATTTTGATGGTGAGCGTCAGTCTGAATTGAACACCGTTTAAGGTTTAAGCGACCTTTGGATATGTTAACATGGGTATTATTATAAAGTCTGTGGCCAACGCGGTCCGTCGATGATATATACCGCTTCATAAACACTGTTAAGCACTATTATATCTAATTTACTTTGTACCTATTACCGTAATTAATAAAAAAGTGGCATCGGTATTATGTTTTTAATACTTACTTGCATAAGTTAAACTGTTATTGTAATTTTACAATACTTGTAAACAATTGCTTTGGATTATGAAATAAAACTACGAAACTATGTTTGAGTGAGTGTTTAAACGTAAGACTTTGTTAAATCCTTCTCCAGCACCTGAGTATAATCATAATCTCACCTAAACACTTAGACATACAGGTAGACATAGATTTTCTTGGAGTTCCTTTATTTACTAAATGTTCATTTAAATGTGACTAGCAGAGAGCCATAAATTATAAATTAGTCATTGAGCGGCTAATTGGGAAATGAAAAGTATGGAATTCTTATCAGACGGCTAGTCTACAAAGCCAACAACGCTGTTCCAACATAATGTTCGTTATTAGTGATTAATGATCTACTTCAGTGGATTGCCCAATTCTTGTCGATATCAAAAAGGAAAGGAAACTAACATTATGCTGATGTCCAAGTTGATTGCATTCATTACTTACTACATATAAATTATATATTTTTATATGTTACTTAGAATCTGAGATGTAAAAAAGCTCGTGTACCTACTTGCAAAATGAAGTTTTGAATTTGAATTTGATTGGATTGGATAGCAGTAGACCAATCGCAGCGTCGCAATATTCTACTGTCGCTGCTACTTAATAGATAGCAAAATCTTCACCAATTTGCACATTTGCGCAGAGTTTCGAAATCTGTGGACTGGCTACTTGTGCAGGCATAGTCGTAGTCACCCGCGATCTACTTAAATCACGAAATCATTCACTAATGCGATGTATTATTTATTAATATTAAGTTCAATATTGCACGCCTCTGAGAGTCAGGATATTAGACGCTAAACTATTATTGTAAGAACTTTGTACACACATAACCATGCATAAAAATATTTTGACCAGATCGAGACGCTGACGAGTGCGGCCTCTTCGAACTATAAGTAAAATTTCTCGAAAATCCCGGAACTTCAATCCTAGTCCCGGTAGTGATCCCGCGCCTGAGACATCGATAAAAAGTGCAACATATCGATATGTGATATAAGACAGAGCAGCAGCGGCGTGACGATCGAAGAACACGATTACTACTTTAAAGTACTTATGCCTGTTGCAATTTAAGGTTACGCTATTGATTGCAGTAGAGGCCTCGTGATACCAGGAATTTATCAAATGTGCTTTTAAAAATAGACACTTATTATCTTTATGCCCATATTCCCTATTAAACAAAAAAACGGCCAAGTGCGAGTCGGACTCGCGCACCGAGGGCTCCGTACAAACACGTATGCTATTTTAAATGGTTAAGTATGTATGGCGCCGGATACAAATGAGGTGCAAAGTTAAAGCAACCGATCACGTTTGTTGAATATCACTTAAATATTTATTTTATTCTGTTCTTAGTATCTGTTGTTATAGCGCCAAACAAACATCATGTGTGAAAATTTCAATTTGTCATGTGATTTCGCCTGATGACAGACAGACGGACAGACGGACAGTGGAGTCTTAGTAATAGGGTCCTGTTTTTTCCCTTTGGGTACGGAACCCTAAAAACATCATACAGGTAAATTGAACACAGCACAGTTTTTTGTCAAGCAGCGTGATTTTATATTGACAATATAGCCAAAATAAATGTTTGTTTTTACTTTTAGTATGATACACACACCGCCCTTAATTGTGGCATCGCAACGTTAATTCGATCCGATGGTTCGCACGCGGCGCCACCGCCTGGCAGCCCACAGCCAACATTAATTAGTTCATAATGCACTACACTTGACCGCTATTGGCATTATCACAGAGCATTCTGGTTACACGTTAAATTAATCAGTTACTAGTACGTAGTTTCAGATGTATTATTTTGAACGTTTTGTTTTGTTTTGGGCAAGGCTCTAAAAAAAAACAGTTTCGTATATATTTTACTATACGTATGTCTGGGACTCGCGGGAGTTCTCTACATATATAAAAAAAACTGTACTTACTCCCAATTATAAGTTAACAAGTTTCAGCGCCATTTTGATGAGGTAGCAGGTAGTCTTAATTTTTCACGACAAGATTTTCCCTTCCATATGTATAGGTATAGATAGACTGTTAGGAGGTGCCCGTATTTTTTTTGCTTCACCGTACAGTCCGACCAAAAAGAGTATAAATTAAAAAGTGGCAGTAATGTAGTGGCGTTCCTTTCTAATCAATCTAAGAAAACGGGGACGATACTACAGTATTGCCACTTTTTAATTTCTGCTCTTTTTGGTCGGACTGTAAGGCGGGTAAAGTGTCCTATAACCTTTGGATGTCCAGCTCTCTCTGTACCAAAATTGGATGAATTTCTACAACCGGCGCGATGAGAGGACAAATAAATTGTGACCAACAGAAACAAAAGACATAGTATCGCGCTATTAAGATTTTACCTGAAATCATGACCCCTCTCCATAAAAAACTGATTTTCCATACAGATCTAGAATTTTATAAAAGTATACATGTTACTACTCTTTGCTATTATTTTTGTGGGAGTCAACGCAATCCGTAAAAATAAACTGTCCAGGGAATAATGGCAAAGAAATCAACGTGACAAAAATTAAAAACAAGTCCTACAATTTTCCACGACCTAACTGCAGCCGCTGGCAGCGAAGGTGACCTAACTGAGAACAATATCTTATTTATCACCGGCTTGCTCTGCTTCTAGCTTCGATCCCGCGGGAATTTAGAACCTTCATCTATAATATTTATTGCATCATATAGAACTTTTTCATAAGCATGAACGGTACCGTTCACATCTTCGATAATAATTATTACTCTTTTTACGGTCGACACTGGGGCAGCAGCAGAATATACTTAGCTGGACTTAAGGACTTCAGTTTTTAATTTAAATAACCGGACCTGGACCGATATCCGAACGGAGATGGTGGCATCTCTCTATCTCTCTCATTATTGTGCGAGGAAGCTGCTACCTCTTTCGGAGATGCCACAACTGCGCGACTAGCGGCACGGCGAGCGGTTGAGCAAGAGATCCGAGCGCGGCGGCAGTACGACTGACCGAGACACGTATACCGCGCAACGCTGACGCTATAGCAGCTTCCTCACACAATAAGTACAATGCACAGTTATAGTACAGTGAGGAAATGCTGCCAGCATCTTCGGGACCAAGTCACAGGGAACAGTTTTAGCTACATAGAATTTTATTTAATAATTATTTACTTTCTTTCAATCACAGCTAATAACTATGATTAGTACAAAAACAACGAAACGTTATCGAACGAACACAGCAACATTTATTTTCGTAGCGTAGCAATTACTGAATAATGTACAACTTATTGAACTTTGTAGAACACACTTTAGATAATTCTTATGTAATGCCGTCGTGTCAGACTCCTTAATGAAGTAATTCGTTGCTGGTGTTGCCAGCTTTCAACAGCGTGTCATAATTAATTACTAACAGAACTTGTCTTGCTGAAAACAGATTTTAGTCTGAAAATTTAGTTTAAGCAAACATGTTTCCGACGAGTCAGGCAGGATAGGAACTTCAGTCATATAAATTCATAACATGGCCAAATAAGTATGGTGGTGATGGCGACCGAAATTAATAAAATCTGAAGTATTATAAATTCTTTAGTAGCCATAGAGTAGTGCATGGTTTCAGATCAGATTAAGTGACTAAAGCCTTACAATTGCTAAATTAAAATCACTGCTCTTTAAATTACTGAATCCTGAAGATATACACGTAGGTACCTCCACAAATTGTTCTGTTTTTATCTTGGTTAATACAAGCGCCTTTATCTATGGATAAGAAACAGTTTTGACTCACTTGCCGCCCTGTCCTCTTTTTGTACTTCCCGATAAAATACATAATTATCTCGGACTCGCTTTAGGAGATCCGCCATGTTTAGCTTGTCGCTAACAGAACATCCTTGGACGGCGACTACCGTTCCGGATGCATTCCGATACCTTAATCTCATTTTATAGTTGGTATATCTCCACTTTAAGGTATACTAACGACTCGACCCGGCTTCGCACGGCAGGTGTAATGCTGATAAATTATGTAAACCTTTCTCTTGAATCACTCTTTTATTAAGAAAAACGCACCAAAATCTGTTGCGTAGTTTCAAAGATCTAAGTATTCATAACATCGTTACAAGTCTGTATTATGTATGCCTAATTTGTGAGGAAACAACAACTAAGCTTACATCTATGTAAAACTAAGTAGGTTAACCGCTAATCTAACTAAATATCAACATGTTACCAACACGACAAACACTTGCAAAATAAAATGTTCACCGCGCATGAAACTCGCTCAGCGAGAAAGTTCCAGCTGCCGAGTTTTCAAGTCACGTCCATTTGCGGAAATACCTCCAGGTAGTTGGCACCAGCTCACCACCGACGTTGTAGAGGATATTACATTTATTTTTTATGGTCTCCGTGGATAGAATTTGGTCTAATAAGTAATTGAGGATTGACTGAACTTAATGACACTTGTTTACTGCCAATACAAATGTTCCGCTTTAAGTTTCAAGCAAAGTTCTTCTTTTTCCCTACCTTCAAAAACTTGGACTGGACAAAATCTCATAAATTCTGACCTTTATCGTTACATCATAAGCAGCCCGTAATGCGTTTACATAAATTGAAACCCAAGTTATATATTTATCAATAATGAATATATGTCGTAGGTAAGGTAACTCATCAATTAATCATAACAACATCAAATATTGTTTAAAATATAATCATGTTCGTGGCTATGCAATTTAGAACCTTACTGTATAACTGTATTAGTTTGTTTTTCATCCATTATTAAAGTTACCGCCCTAACTATTCGACAAATAGTTCCAATATAATAGTTACCCCCAGACACTTCCACTTAAGCCGGCCTTGCTACAAGGTCTTGTTAAAACCGTTTAACACCATAAAAACAATATTTCAACTAAGTACTTCAAAGTGCTGTTTACTCCATATGTAAATTTACTCCATATCAGCGCCCCACGCGCTCCGGCAACTTTCCCGTAGAAAATACTTGCTCTGTAGAATGATGTCAACAATAACCCGACTTATTAACTTTCTCGCGCGAACTTTACGACTTTTTAATCCGCGGGATGCTGTGAAAGGGTTAACGAGACTGTTATCGAGTCCGGATCACTAATTAAGTCGTCTAGGAAATGTGCAGTAGGTATCTACGCAATTGCTTGAGATAATAGAGACATTTTCTCAATACGCGAATGCTACCGATCAGATTCCTCTTCAAACCAATGCCAACCCGTCAAGATCGTCCCACCATCTCCACCTAAAATGTTTTGTCCCACTCAAAATAGTACAACAAAGCTGATCGTCATTATCATTATATTGAATGCTATAATTGTTAAAATGCTATAATTTATGAATGCGATAAGGTTTTTGTTAATTTGTTGTCTGCCCTGAATTCAAAGCAATTGAGCAACAAATAAAGTACCTTTGCATATTATCATATTGATATTGCCGATGGGCCGCCTCGACAGTTAGATAGTTTTTGTTTCGAACAAAATAGTCCCCGAGGGATCGACTGAATGCCGCGCGTCAACAAAGAGAATTAATAATCGTTAAGTGACCCAGTTTTTATAGAAAGAAGCATTCACACCTACTGTATATGGAATACAAGTTTTTGTGTTTACGAGGAACTGTATTTTCTCGGTACGTTAAATAAATATTACGAGAGAATTTTATAACCACAATAAAACTCCACTGACAACGGTACGGTATTATCATGAAAAATAGACGAACCCACGTTGGGTCACACACTTTAAAAGCCTTACAAATGTAATATTCAAAAGTTTTTTCTATCTAATCGGCTTTCGGATTATATCGCAGTTTATTTTTTATATCGTATAACAATATTTAATTATTTTATTGAAATGGATAATATATGCAGAAGCCGCTAAAAATGATTCTACTACTTCATCTAATTAAAACACTGTGCATTAAATATTGTTAGTCTCACTTTACATGCACAAATATCTTTTATATTCTTTCGTATACATACACTGTCACTGCACACCCTCAAACACTCGTCAGAAACTCGCCGATCGCCGAAGCCGACTGAAGAAGTTCCCAGTCAGATAACGCAGGATAAAAGATAACGAAAGATAAGATACAGGTGCGTCGATAAGGAAAGCACTCTGCAATCGAGGGCGAGAAGTTTCACGTTATGTCACTTTTATCGGTCTGAGACTTTAAGATACGTGAGAAAAATGAAGTTGCGTATAAGGTTTGATGGGTATTCGTAAAATATTAAATGTGTTTTATCAACTTATCGCTGATATCGTTTGGTTTATTGAGGTTTAAATTTATCTGATGAACATTACAGTTTATTAAGCCTAGTATATTACCTGCGGCTTCTCTTGGGAGTATCTAAATTTTCGGAAACTTTGTAATTTTTCAGAGTGAAAGTGATCCAATTTTTTTAGGGTTCCGTACCCAAAGAGTAAAAACGGGACCCTATTACTGAGACTTCGCTGTCCGACCGTCCGTCTGTCACCAGGCTGTATCTCTAGAACAGTGATAGACAGTTGAAATTTTCACAGATGATGTATTTCTATTGCCGCTATAAGAACAAATACTAAAAAAAAAAAAAAAAATTAATGGGGGCTCCCATACAACAAACGGGATTGGTTGCGTTAACTTTGCACCTCATTTGTATGGGGCGCTATACATACCAGGTGCAAACTTGACTTAACCACTTAAGGATGGAAAGTGTTTGTACGGAACCCTCGGTGCGCGAGTCCGACGCGCACTTGACCGGTTTTATTTTATTTCATTTTAGGTACGTAGGTTAGGTTCAGTACGTACTAACATAACCGATTTCAGACTTATTTGATGCTGCGGTGCTTATCTCATCCCTATCGAAAAATCATGTCGGTCGCATGCTGGACTAATGAAGCAATTAATGGTAGAGAATGCCTTATGGCATTAAAACCACCATTTGTACACTTTTTTGTGCAATAAACTTTAAATAAATAAATAAATTGTGGTGGTTCAGGTGCTTTTTTTGATTTCATTATAAATATTTTACTGATTCTCCTGCAAGAAAAAGTAACTTAATATCTTCATATTATTTTTCATCTCTCCTGTTCGGAAAGTGTAATTTTCATGAGTAGATAGCCGGGTGGAAAATAGCTTTTCCATCCCTAGGGTGGAAAGTAATTTTTTTTTTATTGCTACGGAGTCAAAGGTAATTGCCATCTAGATGCACGTCGTGACCAACTCAATTAGATACAATCCAGTCGGCCGTGGTAAGTGGCCATTGAAAAATGGTTTCCAAAGGCAAATATAGGCAAGCTTAATTCATTTATATTTAATTATTAAATATAAATTTGTTTGCTTATACTCATATTACATACATTGAATTCCATCCCACATTTATAGATTGATCGTACTGTATTGTATTTATTGAAAAAATAAAATTGAAACCATTTCATTTTCTTTTTACTTTTTAAATGTTGGCAGTAACGTATATCTTAACTTTTTTTATCTATTAAAAATAATAATAATGAAAGTTTGCAATAGAAAAAGCGGGAACACGAGATTCAATATAAATATCGTGTCTTTTATTAGTTTTTAATAACATGGGCATTAATATAACTCACTCATGACATGTGTGTGTAGTATTTTATTTTCCTCGCAGTCGAAATTAAAAGTAGAGTGTTTAACTCGGGTGAAATTACCCATTTCACCCTCGAACTATTGGCGCTCTCACTTCGTTCGAGCGCCAGAAATATCTCGGGTGCAATGGGTCACTTTCTACCCTTGGTTAACAATCTACTATTCATTTTCTATTATGTTACTTCATTCCACCCAAGTCCGCGTAGAACATAAACGTAACTAAGCGAAAGCCATTTACTAGTATTACATATTCTGCTATAAATAACAGATATACATATGTAAATAAAAATATTTGCGGTCTAAATTGGTATGCTACGATAAAAGATCAATTAATGCCTCCAACTAAATATTACAAGATGTGGGACCTCCAAACTATAAGCCTTTGGGCTCAATCAAAAGGGGAACGACCCAATTCCAATATCGTATCGCATTAGCGATATAAAGCTGAAGTTTGACCCAGCCCCGCTCGTTAACCCCACACACGCCGGAAGGGTAGTGATAGCGGGAAGGTGCGCCGGGGAGCGGCAATCTCGGCGTGACGTCACCACGCCGGGCACGACGACCCGAGGACAGGGACTCGACGTGTCAGAACAGAAGTGTCATCGACTCATCGTGCTTGATCGGCCTAAAATTTTCTCTTCTATACTGTTATGAAATTCTACATTTATATTGAAAATCATTCTGCTATGAAGAGGCAAGGAAATCATGATTTCCATGAAACCATTTCAGGAAAAAACTTAGGAGCGCGATGCAGGATCGTCTTTTGTTTTGTATGGGCGCGTGGCGCCGAGCCGCAGTGCCAACCTGGCGCCATCTGTTTTCATAATTTCCTTGAAACGGCAGGACAATTTTTAACCAGTTTTGGTACAGGGATAGTTGGACATCTAAAGATGGTTATAGGATACTTTTTATCCGTCTGCGGCAAAGAAAAAAATACGCGGACGTTGTTGCGGGAACCTCCTAGACACAAATACAAATACTGTTCATTTTATTGCACACGTCAAACGTTACCGTACCTTCTTCTGTATCAAAATTTTACAATAATTGTTTTTTTATAAACAACAAATGCACTAAATCTCTTGCTTTTCAAAGCTCATCTGAGAGAGCATTATCTATCCCTCTCATAATTCGTGTTTTGTTCCCTATCATCTTTGTGGCTGAATTTAGATGTAGGTGTTTATTGTTTATTTTATATTTATGTATTTTATGTCAATATTTATTTGTCACAATGTGATGCGCATATCTGTCACAACATCATGTTCACAAGCATATCTCTATGGTTGGCTCGTAAACACGCACACCTAAAACAAAAAAGCGGCTTCATCTTTCGCAAATCTGTTGTATCTCTCTGAAGACTCTTGTTCTAGGCGTATTTATTTTAAGTACCCATCTACCTACATAGCAATCGCTGAAATTTACCTGAGGGCCCTGAGGCATCGCTTAATTTTGCGATCTCGCAAAGTAGTGTACGTAACACTCGAATCGAATTAGATTAGCGCCGAGCTTTTAAGCAGAATGCGGGAGTCCAATTCCAAGCCGACCCTTTTACGGAGGATGTTTGCTCATATTTGCGGTCTTTGTGTTGTGGAGGACCAGAGCGCTGTCCAGCCGTGTGAGATGGAATAGATGGACGGGTCGCAGTGGCGAATAGCTATTATACACGTATTATGAGACGCTCAGTATTTTTTTCATGTACCCCAGTCCTTAATGCAGCCTAAAAACTATAAACTCGAACACTTTTAAATCAATAACGTATACATAGTTAGGTACTAGTTTTTACATCCCGACCCGATATCGAAAATGTGAGTATATTTGCCGATATCTTCAGGTATATCTATTGTCTTAATCGAGGATCCCTTTAAGGGTTGATGTTACGTTTACGTGATTGAGGTTTTTTTTATTTTATTTATACAGGGTGTAACCGACAGCGTACCGAAAACGAAAACTGTAGTTTTAGACCATAATCACGAACTGAAAACGAGTGTTCATTTTCTCGGAAAACTCAAGGATAAGATTTTCCAAAATAAATTATAAAACTCGACGCGCAATGTATTGCGTCCAATTCTCTCGGGTGCAGACGCGCGGGGAGGGGAGCACGCGGCAAGCATCGACCGGTCCACGCGCTCCCCACTCCACTCACGCGTCAGCGCAAAACATACCGTTACGCCAATGCTCATCGAATGACATGAATAAATGCAACCACAAAAACAACGCAACCACAGATCACAACTAGTGTACTACCTAACACCAATAACAACTGACCGATAAGTTAAAACAGTCTAACAAGATTATTAAGCTTCAGTACCGTTATTCGAAGCCTAAATTAATATTTGAGAGTGGCAACACTGTCTGTCAGATGACGTAGCGGTTCCTGATAGGCTGACATTTCCCACTCTTTGCCCCACTAAGTTTCTCTTGATGACCACCAGGGGGGGCCGCGGCGCCTTGGCGCGAAGTGCGGCCTCTCGCCTCATTGGCGTTTTGTTTGTCGCAACGTACGGTTCCTTACAAAAAATCGAGAGATTGTTGTAAGTACTAAAAATATTTTATTATCCAAAAACGGTGTTACCGTTCGTTTTTTAATATAATAATATGTTACAGGAAACATGACGGACTCTAGCTCTAGTACTAGTTCAAGTTCGTCATCAGAAACTGAAGAAGAGCTGACAGCCGCTCCAGGTACGTCGACGGCCCAACAGCCGCCGCCGCCGCCATCTCCATCCTCAAAAAGGAAGGCTAAAAGGTCGGAGTCGGAACCCAAACGTAAACGACCGCGGCATGATAATCACAGCGAAGAAATTAGGCTTTTACCCGAACAGGTTAGTGTGATAAGAAATTTGATTGGGAATATGTGGCAGCCAATTGCCCCTATGGCCCACTCTTCCGAAATTGGGGATGAGGTCGATGCTGACGTGAGCGGCGAATTGTACGTTGAAAACGAGGAGGCACCTCCGACCTCTGGTGGTGAAAATCCGTTAAAATTGTCATTACGTACTGTGCTAAAAGAGCCAGCGGTGCCTAAATCCTCATCAGCTCATGTCAGCTTCATAAACTCGATCCACCATTTCGATTCCGAAAATTGGTCCAGTGTTCGTTACTCCGAAGTGCAAAAGCAATATTGTTCCCAACCCGCATTTACAGATTTAGAAACGAATGATGAGATAAAGCCTTTCGACAGGTTTTTAAATCTGAGTGTTATTGAGCGCGGTTTTGCTTCTCTAACTCAAGCTCTCGTTAAACAGAGCGAAGCGGCTGATTCCGCTTTTGAATCCCTTCTATCATGGTCTCGCTCCACCACAGAGTTATCCCCACAGTCCTTACAGGACAAACTAAAGGAATTATTCATTGAAGGTAGTTTTCAAAAGATCTCTAATGATGCCCTGCAATTGGCGTGTGGTCATCGTGCTGATCTCATTCAGCAGCGAAGAGATAGCATTCTACGCTCGGTAAAGGATAATTTTTTTAAAGAGTTTGAGAAAAATCCCGCCCAGTTCTCAATACCTTTTCCAAAAGAGGCCTTTTCGGCGGCCATTGAAAAACAAGGCGGCATTTCTAAAGCTTTTTGGCCAGTACGCACGACAACTCAAACCAAACCTGCTGCGCAAGCAGGCCAGAACCAAAATGTTGGTACGCATAAATTGCCCGCGCAGGGCATTTTTGACCCAACTAGTTTCCATATGGGTATGCCCATGCCCATGCCTAGACCCTTTGCTTACCCACCTGCGCAAGGTGTTCACAATTTTTATCCCATGGGTTGGCGTGATATGTTTCGCCCACCTAGGTTACCCGCTAACTCTCAGAACAAGGCCAGCCGGCAAAAGAATACTCGAAATCAGGGCCCATACCCCTATCAACAGGCCACCCGAGGCCAGGGTAAAAACTCGAGCTCCAGTGTCCCACGCAGGGAGTACACTCAAAAAAGGAAATTCTGACTCGAACAGTTTCCAGGCGGGGCAACTAGCAAAATCTGTACAAAAATGGCAGTCTCTGCATGCCCCACCTTCATTGATAAAGCTAATCCAGGGTTTTCGAATCCCTTTTTTCATAAGACCTCCACTGGTCATGCCGAACCTGGCCCATTTTCAAACACCATTCTCCAGGGACATGGAAATCGAAATTCAGAAATTATTAAAAATGGGGGCACTGAAACCCACTACCCCCAGTCCCAGCTTCATTTCCCAAATGTTTTTGACACTGAAAAACGACGGATCATACCGCCCAATTTTCAATCTCAAAAATTTGAATTTCTATCTTCCGATTCAAAAGTTTCGCCTAATAAATATGCACAGAATACCGAATTTCCTACAACCGTCGGATTGGCTCATAAAAATAGATCTCTCAAATGCATACTTTCATCTGCCCGTTGCACAAAGTCACAAACGCTTCCTACGACTACTTTTCAACGGGCATCTACTTCAGATGACGTGTCTTCCCTTCGGTCTGGCGTGTGCGCCAAAAATGTTCGCTTCATTGACCAATTGGATAGCCCAAATTCTAAGAGACAAAGGGTTCCGCATTCTGGTTTATCTCGACGATTTCCTATTAGCAAATCAGAACCCATACTCGTACACCCTAAAAGAGCAAGGATTAGAGACTGTACTCCTTCTTCAGGAATTGGGCTGGCAGGTAAATCTCGAAAAGTCCACTTTGACACCACAAAGGGTATTAGAATATTTGGGCATTTGTTGGGATCCTCACTCCAACCTAAAATATCTGCCTACAAAGAAATGTCAAATTCTAAGGCAAAAACTAAAACTATTACTGACGCGAAAGTCTGCGAACCTAAAAGAGATGCAGAGTATTGTCGGATCTACCAATTTTGCCAGTTTCCCTGTCTCACGAGGACGCCTAAATCACCGAGCCCTGCTGAAGCACTGTCAATCCCTGTTACACCGGGACCCTCAATGTCGCTTTCCAATTCCCCAAAAAGCTTTAATCGAATTGACGTGGTGGCTAGCCAATGCCGAAGGTCAATCGAAAATTCACCATCCTCCTGTATCCCACTACCTGGTTACCGATGCCTCGGAACTGGCATCGGGAGCCCAGATAGACAACATAAGAATCTGGGGGCAGTGGTCTCACGGGGAAGGAGCCTTTCATTCCAATCAGCGAGAAATGTTGGCCGTATTATACGCCTTAAAAGGTTATTGTCCTTACCTATCCAACTCGTCGTTAATGATTCAGAGCGACAACATGTCCGTGGTATCGTACTTGAGAAACGAGGGAGGAACGAAATCCTCAGCCCTAATGGATATCTGCTACAAAATCTTTCATCTCCTAGACAGTTTCAACATTCATCTCGTGATTCATCACCTTCCCGGAAAATTCAATTCCGAAGCGGATCAACTGTCCCGCCTACGTCATGTTCCCGAATGGCATCTCCTAAGCAACATAACAAACACAATATTTCGGAAATGGGGAACTCCACACATAGATCTCTTTGCTTCAGCGACTGCTCACGTAGTCCCCGAGTACGTATCCCTGGACGTGAGAGATCAGCGAGCCCAATTCCACGACGCTTTCTGTCAAACCTGGGACTACCAGCTGGCCTGGATATTTCCGCCCCCGTTTTTAATCCCACGGGTACTAGCCCACCTCAACAGCGCAGTGGGCACATATTTAATAGTAGCGCCCCGATGGCCAAAAGTATTTTGGAGACCCGATCTGAAAAACCGTGCGCTGGCCCCTCCTTTCACCATTCGGAACCTGGACCTAGTGTTGATAGACACCGCCACGGGCTGTCCGCCTCCCAAAGTTCAGGACATGATCCTGGAGGTTTGGAAATGTGGGGGTGGTCGGATAGTATAAAGGGTTGGTCCTCAGAGCAAAAGAGTATTTTGTGTTCTAGCTGGCGAAAATCCTCCCTTAAAACTTACCAACCAGCCTGGAGGAGATGGAGGTCTTGGTGCCACGAAAATAAAGTTAACATGACATCTCCTTCAGGGTCAGATTTCGCGAGATTTTTAATTGACATGCACCAAATTCAGGGATTAGCTTACAATACTATTTTGGTTTATAAATCTGCTATAGCTACTCTTTGTGATCCAAACCACGACATTAAGTTAAGCTCTCATGTGCTTGTAAAACACGCTCTAAAGGCAATATCTAACATAAAACCTACAACAACTAAGGTCCCAATATGGGACACTGATGTCTTAATTAAATGGTTACAAAGTCATGCTGTAAACCAAAATAGTCTATTTGAATGTTCTAAACGGGCCTCAATCCTGCTTTTATTGTACTCAGGGCGTAGAGTGCATGATCTTACCTTGTTAGCTATTAACTCTGATAACTATATTGTAGATGACAATCATATTATATTCTGGCCAATTTTCGGATCCAAAACTGACTGCTCTAATTATAGGCAATCTGGATGGCGATTATTAAAAAATAAGGATTGTAAAAACTTGGATCCGGTGTTTTGGGTTAATAGAGTAATACATTTATCAGCTGAAAGGCGTACCGCGTGTAAGAGTAATGCATTATTTCTAACTGTTTGTGGTCCCCCCAAGGCAGCGTCGCGCACAGTTGTCGCGAACTGGGTCAGAAAGGTACTGCTGGAGGCAGGTATTCAGGCTAGTCCTGGCAGCGTGCGGCCAGCAGTAGCCTCTAAGTGTTGGCTACAGGATTGTCCTCTGGATGAAATCCTAGCTCGCGGCAACTGGCGCACGCAAAATACATTTAGAAAATTTTATTGCAGGGAGATAAAACAATCATTATCTGATTCTTGCTCCGTACCTGTTATAAGCAATCATTTTAACCCTGTAGATAATTAAAATAATTTTACTTAATTGTGTACAATTGTTGAACTTAACTAAGTCAATTTCTTTGCAGTTGAATGAGCGTTATGTGATTAAAATAATTTAATCAATTTGTATCCAAAAAATGTTTACTTAGAATCTCGTATAATGTTATTCTATGTGTATATACCAATCAAATGAAGTTTCACTTGATATTTTTGTTTATAATTATGAAGTCACCATACCATACCAAGTGCATGTGCACTTAATATCACACACCAGGTTTCACTTACTTTCTAGAAACAGGTCACATTGGCGTTTGACCACCAGGCGATAACAGACAGATCTCAAATATTAATTTAGGCTTCGAATAACGGTACTGAAGCTTAATAGCAGCGTTTTACCTAACAATAAAACGCTTATTAAGGGAAATACCTTATTCGAAGCCTAAACGTTTATCGCTGCCTGGCGTTTATGAACCATTTTGCAATAAAACAACTATACTTTACTTATGCTCACTATTGTGGGTAGTCACTAATGCACAGATAAACAAACGTGTACACGTTCGAAAGAATGTTACACAGATAATTTTTCATCTCTTGTTTTCTTCACATATAACAATATATTGCAAAATTGTTTTTATATCAAATTAGGATATATATCAAATATATATATTCTTTTTTGAGATCCAATGACGCGAGAGGCCGCACTTCGCGCCAAGGCGCCGCGGCCCCCCCTGGTGGTCATCAAGAGAAACTTAGTGGGGCAAAGAGCGGGAAATGTCAGCCTATCAGGAACCGGTACGTCATCTGACAGACAGTGTTGCCACTCTCAAATATTAATTTAGGCTTCGAATAAGGTATTTCGCTTAATAAGCGTTTTATTGTTAGGTAAAACGCTGCTATTTTCATTCAAGCAAGTAAAGCAAATAAAATGTGCGGGTAGGTAAACATTAATGCGGGTAGGTAATTAAAACAGGTCGAGCGCACTGGCCTGGCGGATCAATGACCGGCCAGTACCGTTATCTTTCCCACTCCATGCGCCTGCGTTGTACCGTAAAGCTTACATAATACCTACTGTTTGTGATACATTGCGTGTTTTGCGAAAAATGCTATTTTCATGCGATTTTTCATGAAAAATTGTTACCGGTAGAGTTCAATTAACGGAAAAATAAAGAAAAAATGAAAACTCGCGAGGAAAATTTGTGAATTTTCTCAAAGAAATTTCCACGATTTTCCAGCCCAAAATAATGGTCTGAAGCCATGGTTTCAGTTTTCGGTACACCGTCGGTTACACCCGGTATACCGAAAAATTTATACAATATACAATTACATTATAACTCGCCAAACTGTGACGTTTGATGGAAGTTATAGCGTCAAAACATTATTACAGGACAACGTGTCCTGGACACGACGTCGTATCGTGGTTCTTTCGACACGACATCGTGCCACGATGCGACCTTGTACCCTGGAAATACATAAATTCAAAATCAACTTTGTCTTCATGTAACAAAATTCTGAATTAAAATATAGCTGTTTCAATCTCACATCGTCGTATCGTGGCATGTATCTATGTCTTGTAATTATGTTCTGGTTCTGACAAACACTGCGCCCATTCTGTTGTATCCTTCAGGGATTACATTCTCCAAACCCTGTTACATAATTGCAAACCGTTTGCCGTTTTATACCAGGGCAAACCAATAACACATTTTCGTGTTTATCATCGTTATAATTGCGTAGCAGATATTTAACATGGCGGTACTCGGAAGCGATCAAACATGTCGTAAATACAAATAGTCGGATTATTCCGGATTATCGGTTAGCCGACAGATAAGCCCGAAACTAACGAATAAACACACAGATAGCCGTCCTACATGTCGGCCATTAGGCCCCCGCCCAGCGCCAAATTCGGCGATTAAACGCCGAAGGCCGAACCGCATTGTCCGGCTATCAAACCGTTATTTTCGTCTGACACGCTTTTCGCGGACACTAATGAAATGCGCTATTTTCGCCGCGAAGGTGCGGGCATTAGATTCCAGCTCCGTTTTGATTGTGTTTAATATCAGGTTAGCGAATAAGGCTGCCTGTCCATAAAAGCGGAGTAGAGAAAATAAACCAAATAAACCATACATAACTTGGAAGATGTTCTGTTAATTTCCAAATGCCTAATTTAAAACATTTGTAACCGTCTCGTCTCGTCAATCCGTGACTGAAACGAGAAAGAAAATTCAGCTCAGAATGTTAAATCTGGCTTTGGTGAAATCGGTCCGATCCGACATGGCTCCCTCATTCCTTGTAGGCTCCCGTACTAAAATTATCGCGAGGAAGGGTTACAATAATGTTAGTGTGGTTGCAACACATGAGATAACATAAACAACTCACTTTATTAAAATTCTTGAGGCTTCCAAGAACTTGCTCCGCGTAATCTTGAAGCAATCAGAGTACCTATGTATTACACATATGTGTGTAAGCGTCTAAGTAAACGCGCGAACAAGTCCCAACAAGGTGTCGGGAACTTAGATTAGGAGTTAGCTCGAATTTGTTTGTGAACTAGACTACTAAGCGGGTTTATTGGGTCCGCGGGATCCCTAGAGGCACGTTAGTCTAGAATTTAGGGACGCGGGTGGTCTACTCTAGAAGAAGTGGATTCTAAATTACTCGTAAACATCTTTATGGTTTTCAGGCAAACAACATTTCTTCTTATTCATGTGAAACTGCTACAAGCCTAAATTTTATATTGCCAAGTCTATTCCTTGCGGAACAAAATTTTATAGTAATTACAAATAGATGATAAACTTGCTAATGCTCCGTATAGGTATTAATAGATAATAATATAGCGACATTCTAAGCAATATATTTTATTAATCATTTCCTTTGAGAGCGCGCCGCTTAATTGCACACAATGAAGACTGTTGCTTGTTGACATTATTTCATCTATTTCTTGGTCTTGTACGCAGAAACAATGCGATCCGTTTGCCAATTAGATACCTACGTTTAATTATTTATCTCCATAGTACCAAGCATTTTGTGATGACGGTCACGATTTATTTACTTGTTTGACAAAACAGCAAAGCCAAGTGAAAGTCAAAACTTTACGTATGAATAATTGTTCACCAGGTGTCATATTGTCACAATCTAATTGTTTATTGCTGTATAAGAGCACTATTCCTGGAAATGGTTTCGGAAATAGGTCGCAAAAAATGGCTTATCCCAATTTTCACGCCGGCAAAGCCATTGCGCTTTTTTATTTAACACATTGAATTGAATACATAAACGATAACTTCAGACGCAAGATATTCGTTTCAAACATTTAATTAAAATAGCTCATATAAAAATAAATAGATAATAAACTGTGAAGAGATGAAAGCAGCGGAAAAGAGAACGCTAACCCGTTGCGCAGCACCCGCCTGTACTCACCAGGCTGTATCTCAAGAACGGTGATAGCCAGATAGTTGAAATGTTTACAGATGATATATTTCTATTGCCGCTATAACAACAAATACTAAAAATAAAATAAAATAAATATTTAAAGGGGGCTCCCATACAACAAACTTGTTATAGATTATGGTACGGAACCCTTCATGCGCGAGTCGGACTCGCACTTGGCCAATTTTATTTTAGGGTTCCGTACCCAAACGGTAAAAACAGGACCGGGAATATTACTAAGAATCCCATGTCCGTCCGTCCGTCCGGTACCATATCTGGCGAATCACTTAAGAGCGCTACATAATCAGACATGCTGTAGGTGTGCGTATATGTAACTACGTTCTGTCATGGACGTAATATTGAATACGATCTGGCGAATAGGTATAAGGTGGCCTATGATAGTTGTTTTTATCACGCGATAAATAAGTGACAAAGCATCCGTCACGTTTTGACAAAATGCTAGTGTGAGTGACAGTGACCCATTCGCCATAAGTAATAAAAAGTGTTCTGAGGAATTTCAACGCGTAAACTTAATTGGGGCAGTATCTTTTGAGGATGATTTGAGGATACTTTTGAACGCAACACATTAAAACTAACCAACAAAAGAACAGGCATACTACTTCTAAAGTGCCGCGATTTCTATGTCATCAAGAAGCCATTGTCTCCCATGGCGCTATTGTACCGATCAATCTAACCAATTATTGAAATACGCCGCAGTACATCCAGCTTTTGAGGCTAACTGTACTATAGCCAGCTACATATACAGATATACACGTGAAGGATAGCTCTCGTACATTTTTGTAACGCGAAGGGTTATCCGCTTTGATCAAATTTGCATGAAGCCGCGACAATGAAATTGAATTTTCCATTGGACTGAAATTCTGGTAGTATTAGAATGCCATAACATAACATTCAATAAAGGCGGATAGGGTGTGACAACACTGACATTCTGTTGCCATCCTGTTGTTTGTCTATATAAAAGTGTTAACCAATAAGCACACAAATATGAATTAGGTACCTTGCTTAATCCTAATATTATCGTTATTGTATATTTTGATTACATAGTAGATAGAAAAGAACATTTTTGAGTCATATTTCTTAAAAAAACATAGGATCTTGATGGCGCAGAAGGAATTTTCAGTAACTCGTAAAATAGAGTCAAAACACGCAACATCAAGCAAATGAACTGTCAAACCATACGACTCACTTCGTATGGTTTTGACAGTTCATTGGCTTGGAAGAGTTCGCGTGGTTTGACTCTACCCTGATGTTCTCTTCTGAATTAACAAAACCCTTTTTAATTAACAACACATTTTTAGGGTTCCGTACCCAAAGGGTAAAAACGGGACCCTATTACTGAGACTTCGCTGGCCGTCCGTCCGTCCGTCTGTCACCAGGCTGTATCTCAAGAACGGTGATAGCTAGACAGTTGAAATTTTCACAGATGATGTATTTCTAATTGCCGCTATAGCAACAAATACTAAAAATTAAATAAAACAAATACTTAAGGGGGGGCTCCCATACAACAAACTTACAGATGATGGTACGGAACCCTTCGTGCGCGAGTCCCACTCGCACTTGGCCGATATTTTTAATAAAAATGTAAGTATGTAAGTAACAATATGAACATATGAACAACAGGAACTGATGTTTGGTGATCATAAGCGATGTCGCCACATACCACGATACTGTGCCACGTGGTATGCCGGGTCGCCGTCCCATCACGTCAAGCGTGATACACGTGGACCGGCGTACGAGCGGACCGCAGCCAGGACGGTTCCCTTTGCATAACTTATCAAATTTAAGAGGCCGCCGCCGGCACGCGACTCGACCCGCGCGCGACCCAGCCAAATGATATATTTGCATATAGCCCAGATATTGACGGGGCTTTTGATGTTATCACAACAAAACGGGAGTCAATACACACAGGGAACAAATTGATAAGCCGAGATGATTAAACAATTTGAATCAGGAAAAGATTGCAACACAGACTATTTAACATTTTTTTTTGCAGAGTTAGAAACTTATTCTCGCCGTGAATAGTTTCGTTTCGATCTCGAGTGAAAAGTCTCTTTGAAATTGACGGGCTTTGAACAACGGGCGGAACACGTTGGAAACTTTGAGGTCAATAATAACTCATAACATAATATCGTTTTTGCGATTTAACTAGTTCATTTATTTATATGGGAGAAAATCCCCTTTGATTGCCATTGTGGTGTTTCCCAGATCAAAGTAAGTTTTTCATAAAGCCAAAAAAACCTAGATAAAACCGGATGGGTTTAAGAAATTCTTCGAATATGGCTCTCAACTCTTGGTATTTATGAAATATTCACGAAGTATCAATTTTAAATACTTAAATGAAATTCGACTAGCAAGCTGTGACCCGAATCGAACAAATAAACATAAGACAAGAAAAGTAAAGTAAAAGCCTGTAAAAACGTTTTCCAGGAGCCTATTCCAACCCAAAACGTCCATTCAACGAATTCATTGATAAATTATTCTGAATGGCAGCGGTAATAGGAATTATGCCTCTAGGGCTCTCGGGCCCCGGCCGGCGCGGTGAACATAAACATAAACAACTTTATATTGTGATGTGCACATTTACTTCGCTATAAACTGGTAAGTGGCGCTGGATACGGTCACAAGTGTGGGCAAATCAAATGTATATATTTTTTATAAATATAGGCTTTTACTTTGTTGGATAGGGTACAATAAGCTGCAGAATTGCATGGCCCATTTATGAATGAATTCATCAAATTCATTTGTGCAGCCCATAGTACAAGTAAGATCCTGCATACCTATCCTAGAATAATTACCCATTTATCAGCGGGAAGCAAATGTCCTTCATTAACACAACAATTATACACACACCATAGTTATGTTATCTGAGGGGATGTTAAGAGGGGTGACACAGGGCACTCTATCTGGAAAAAGCGCAGATCTGAATAATAAAAACAGTACCTACTGTATACATTTGATATGTCACGCGCGAAAAGTCGGGAGGAAATCCAAGTAGCGTCTTTAAGCCCTGGAGGTAGTTTTACTGCAATCCAATTTACCCCGAGCAAACTCCAAAAATTAAAAACTTAAAGTTCAAAGAACGAGCCTTATTTAATCCACTTCAAAAGAACTCGCAGCAAAAAGACCCTTTTATTTCAAGCATTAAATTACCTGGTAGAAGTGTAAAGTTCGTGC
The DNA here is from genome assembly GCA_947623375.1 of Apotomis capreana. NCBI lineage: Eukaryota > Metazoa > Arthropoda > Insecta > Lepidoptera > Tortricidae > Apotomis > Apotomis capreana. The sequence goes on from OX392503.1 coordinate 927,788, forward strand.
CTCATGGCGAAGCAACAGGCGCGTTACGAATGTTTCCATTCGGCGGACAGTTTCTCGAACGCGAAGTTTCCCAAGTTCCGTCTACTTAGCGTCCGCCGAGTCAACCCTTCAATAGTTCGCAACTCACTCCATCGGGGACCGAAGAAACTTTGAGAGCGAAAGATGATGAATGACAAATAATTACTTAGAGGAATAAGTTTAAAATTTTACAGTGACATTAGACTTGTCTGGTATAAAGACTTATCTAGAAATACAAAATTATTTATTTTATAGATTTGTGTTAAGGAATCAACCGCAAGCTATGAAATATGTGAAGTTATATTTTCCTATTTTCCCAATGAGGGCAAAAAGTTATAATATTATCGGGTACATTGTTTCAGTAGAAGTTATTTTTTTTTAACATTGAAAATGTTTGTTATCCTGATCGAGTACCTATACTGCCCCGATTTATGAAATTGTGACATTTGCCTGTAGTTGCCTTGGATCGAGAATTTCCCCAAAAGCCTTTTTTTAGCTTGCTTGCTTGGGATTTAATTAAGCTACAGTTTGATCCATCTTAGGCTGCGTTTCTACCAGAGATGTGCGAGGATGTGTAGCGAGGGGTGTGTTTTTGTTAACCAATGGAATAACTACATTTAGTTATCCTCGCTCAGCGCAACTGATTCTATTGGTTAACAAAAACAGATCCCCGCTCTCGCTACGCATCCTCGCACTGGTGGAAAAGCAGCCTTAGGAGGCGGGCGGACAAAAAAAATTAAGCAGTAGCCATTACGCGCTAGGCCAGAAAATAAAGTCAAATTTCATTATACTATAAGTACCTAAATGGGATATAATCGCGTATATTCATGATTTATACTTCGAAACCATATTATGCATGACACGATAAAACGTTGACGCGCGTACGTAAATCAATAAGTCATATTGCATATCGAACAACTCCCATCTTGATGCAGTCGTGGGCATAATGAATTGCAAGTAATTAAAAGTTGATCCAACCTTTGACAACGGTAACTGTAAAGTTATTGAAACGCCAGGAAGGGGCGAATCATTAATGTACACGAGTGCTCCTTAAATTGTTTTATTTAAATGATAATGGTTGATATACATGATTGTTATCAATATGAGTAATACTAATTAATGTCATTCACTTAAGTAATACCAACGTCAACTACTTCTGTTACTTACCTATCTAAAAATATATTTATGTATAAGTTAATGACAATAATGACAATGGATTTATATTGCATGCCACCCTCTGAATGAAGTAGTTCTATTAATTAGGCAATAAATTTTCAAAAATACTATAATAGAGATCGATTTATATTGTTCATTAAATGCTATGCTAAGTATTGCTATTTCATTGTGTTGTTTAGCCACCTATAAAATGTGCATAAATCTGTGTTATTACTTTTAAATATTCTTCAAAATACATAAGGGAAACGTTTCCCAACAAATTCAGTTTTATCGATAACTCGAAGAATAACTTATCAGTAAACATTATTATCGCACAAACCAAACACCGATGCCGCCTCAAACAAACAATACAACACACACACCACCCAGTAAACCGTTACCGCACTATAAGTGGCCAAAACAAAACGAACTCACTATTCTAAAAAAATGAATATATCTATTCATAATCGCATTTAAAAGACACAAGCCTCGGACAATGTGAAGTAAATAATAAAAGTTGTGGTTGGGCGGGCGCGTAGGGCGGGCGGCTCGCTCGCCGCGCGGAGTCGCACTGCCGAGCTTCGCCCGGAACTTTCGGAGCTTAGCTGAAACCCGAGCTTTGCAACTTCTGAGATTACTTGCTGCAAGCCGATACTTGTTGAACAATGCGCGTTCAAATGATGAATTATGACAGCGCTCTGTAGCGGTCGCGCTTGTTTCATGGAAAGTTATATTTTCGGTTGACAATTGTGTCCTAAAATGGTGTCCTCTTTAATGTGGTCATCCACTTGGTCTCCACCAGAATTACTGAACTTAAGGATTTTATGCTTAGCTTGATTGTAATTGTGAGCTACGTATCTAGTAGTATATATCTTATATCTTATGTGCTATCAATTCGAAGACAACTGAAAAGATAACATGACATACCGTATGGTAAAAAAGACACTACTAATGTCTCCTGTAATGTGTGTTTTAATGTGTCCTGCAAATTAAGTTTTCCTTTCTAATATTTTTAGAAAACCCAAACGATTTCACGAATAATGGACAAAACTATCAAAACAATGTCGGCACTAAACCCTGCGAGAGAGGATCACCCTGGCGATACAACGCGGCTAATCCGCTAGTGTTTTAGGGACCTTTGAGCCCGGTCGCCTCCAGAACGTTTCATATTAGAACACTTATATGTAGGTTTATAGTTTTAAATTATTATAAAAGTGCTTACTGACTGATGGTTATCAATAAGGTCCATAATTTTGTAAATTATAAAGGCTCAGGGATTAAAAAAATCTCGATGGTTTGAGAATGTTATCGAATAATCAAGTCGACAGAAACCCGCTTCGTGGGGCTCCTATTTCTGGGTGGTTTTCCGGATTCCGCACTAGAAGGCCTAGCAGCTTGAAAGTACCTCCCTGGGGGAGCCATGATGGCAAACCCCAGCTTTTGGAATACGAGAGCAATAGAAGCAGATCGGTTAAAAGAGTTTCCGATTTTTATTTATTGCCAGCATAATATTTGTTTACCAAATGCCTGTTAATTTTGAGAATCAATTATATAAACGGCTGACCATTTAATTACTCCCCTATGTCAAGGTCATCTCCACATTTCATCAGTCCGAAATATTTACAACATAAGTGCAAACGCAGCGATGTTTAACTTCGAGTGCAACTCTAAACGTAACTATTTAGAGTAGAGTAGTTAGCTAGTTACAGTTAGGACGAGCTCGTTAAGGCGGCGCGTTCACCCGTGGTCCGAGCAGCGGAGCGCGCTTCACGTCAGGTATATGACAGCTGGCTATATTTGTTGTTCTGATTCAAAGACCATTTGTAGAATAATGTGGTTTTTAATGGATATTTGGGTGAAGACCAAAAAGTTTGCTCCCTTAACTCGTTTCATTAAAATTTGTATCAATTTTTCCATTGTACGACGACAAATTAACCATCTGCATCATAGTAAAAATGGGACTGGTAGACTCGCTTCCCGCTAGATGGGCCCCCATAAATAGCGACACATAGAGAGGCCTAATGGCAACATCGGTGAGAGCTAAGAGGTGTAATACTGGGCCAACTAACCCCTTACGTTTCCACATCAACCCCCAAGCCGCAACTCTCGCGACTCCACTCCATGTACAGCGGATGAGAAATGACTTCACCTCCTCTTCGTAACCGGCAACCTAGTCCTGAATCCTAGAGCAGTGCTGAGCGGATTCAGGGCTAGCCGTCACCCTGGAAAATAACTCTCTCAATCCTTATCAAGTCCTGCGGGCCAGGGAGACCATCCCCGCCACCTGGTTGACGAAGGACTGTGGTCCACTGCCTCATACACGCGCTTAAAAGTGATCTTAGAGCTGTATCGATTTATTATTATTATTGTGCTGTGCCGCACTTATTTCAATTTTGATGGAGTGGCGCCTTTATGAAATGGTAGGTAGCATGAAGCATCTAGCTGTATGCGCTGGGTAAGTAACAGAAGGTCATATGCAATCAGGGTTCTGAAATGGAAAACAGGCTAAATTTAGTTATATATTTAAAAATAAAACATTTTTTTTTTTTGTTTTCATTTCATTTTTCATTTATATAAAAGTATGTGCTTTAATTTTTAAAAGGTGTTATAATGTATCTAACATAATTTATAAATTATAATAACGATATATGGATTCTGAATTCCTGAAATATATATATTTTTATTATATTGCCAACTATAGTATTCGCAACCCCCTAAAATAAACTACCATGGTAGTTTAAGACGCTGCAGCGTCTTCGTGGCTGCAATAGCGCTGTGCCAAGCTTGTCACCATCACCACTAAGTATAATTTGACCCCTAGGCCTAGTAAACCTGTGTCAACCAAAGAAAAGTACTCAGTGTCGACTATTCGTACACATGTAGGTACCTACCCGGACCATAATCACCAGGCGTAGGACTTTTCGTAGCACTGTAGCACAATGGAGCCAACTTAAACATTAAAATGTAATTCATACCTACTATACTCATACTCCAATTCAATATTTAATTCCAAAGTGCCTTTATGGTTATTGTGGTAAAAATTTAATGTACTCGCGTGCTATGAAAAGTCCGGAACCTTATATACTCCATTTCAAATACCATGGCCCGATGCACTTGAGACGGTCATTAGGCATTAACAATAGGATTAGTGATAACTGGCCGGACCCAGTACCGACGCGTGCCATTTTGAAGTGCTCCTAATTAGATAACAAAAGACAAACATTATGAGCCCTATTGTTAAGTTTTAAGTGCATCGGGCCTTCGTATTTGAAATGGAGTACTCCATTTCAAATACCATGGCCCGATGCACTTGAGACGGTCATTAGGCATTAACAATAGGATTAGTGATAACTGGCCGGACCCAGTACCGACGCGTGCCATTTTGAAGTGCTCCTAATTAGATAACAAAAGACAAACATTATGAGCCCTATTGTTAAGTTTTAAGTGCATCGGGCCTTCGTATTTGAAATGGAGTATAATAACGAATTGATTGTTATTTTTACCTCATTCAGCTAGATCGGATGAGTACTTTAGACGCAATGCAAAAGAGAATATATAACTTACCATTGATATAAAAAGACACATTAAAAATAATGAGACATTACATGTTTCATAAATTTAGAATACTTACGACTTATTTCCATACTCAAGGCCACTAATTTAACGTATTTCAAATACATGTCTAGACTAGTCTAGAATAAAGGCGCTTTATTTAGAAAAATAATCTTAATTTCATAAAGACGTAATAAGGAGTCTCGAGGATGCTCGTACTCTTTGATCAGCGCTAACGGCTGTCCTTGACGGCAATTACCGACTAACGGCGAACGTTTAAAAATGTATTAAAGTGCGTCTTTGTCTCAAAAATTGCTATTCCAAAGGAAATTTATGTTCGAAATACTCTGTTATTTAATTAATTACAAGTAAAGAGTTCTTACAGCTGTAAGCGTATTGGGTAACCGTATAAGGTGATACCGTTCTGCTAAGGTTTTATAGATTTTCTTTTCATAGATTCGTATTGGTGTCGCCTAAACCCGAATTCCTTATCCTTTCACTTCATGACAAATAAATTATTTCTACATTATTTACTTGTACGCGCATACCTCTATGTTACACTTAGATCTTTAAAACTACGCAACGGATTTCGCATACGGATTTATCAGCATTGCACCCGTGCGAAGCCGGGGCGGCCGCTACATATTATATAATTAAATAACAAACATCCTCAAATAACACATAATAAGGGTAGATCGATATTATGAAACGATAAACGAACTTTACGAAGAAGCCCACTTAGTATACTTATTTATTTACGTGCGTCTTCCAAGCCGTAGCTTCCCCCTTTTGCATAACAACATTATTATCTTAACGAATGCTAATTGAAGTCGTGCTGTGGTTCTACAAGGGTCGACCTGTTTACAGAGAATAAATACAACTCAACGAGCTTTTGAAAATTGCCTTTTAACATTTTACAAAGCCAAACAGTCTATCAAACAATAACGATACAATACAATTCAAGTACTCTTTATTGCACACCTCATAAGTCATAAAACATAGGAGAAATACAACGCAAGAAATTACATTTAGTGGTAAACAACAGCCGGTCTTATCGCTAAAGAACGATTTCTTCCAGACCTTTGGGTAGTGAAACGATCATAAAGACGGATATCTAAAACATTGATCAATTGCGGTAAATGCTAAATAGATACTTAATTATATGCTTGCATAGCATACGGGCTGTCACTGGACGAAGAATACTATTATAAAAATCTAAAATTGTATAGAAAATCCGTTTTTTATGGAGAGGAATCATTATTTCAGGAAAAATCTTAAGAGCGTAATGCAGGATTTGTATGAAATCGCGGCGCCAGCCCTGCGAGCCATCTGCTGGTAAAATATTATTCGCTCTCTCATCACACCGAAACTGCTGGACGGATTTTAACAAATTTTGGTACAAATTTTGGTCATTTTGAAATTAAATTACGATTACGTTAAAAAAAAAACGAAGGAAGATTTTACGTGACAACGTCTTTTTCTCGGTAGAATATTTATTTGTATCATATCCATTCACAATTTCCCTAACAACATTTTAAGTGTTACTTTCTGAACGCACCCATCACATGTGTCATTAATGTCATTATAGTGTCATCATTTTACATGTTTTAAATCTAAATATGCGATAATCAGACTATTATGCATGTATGTTGTCGATTCCAAACCCTTATTTAGTCTAGATCTACATGTAATTATTCTAAAAATACCGAACCGACGGAACAAACATCATATGTTTCACAGGTAAGTACGAACAGTTTGTATTTGTATGGGAATATAAAATTATCGATTTTATTATTTTCCACTCATTTATTCAATATTTTCTCACCGTTTAAACCTTCCCTTGACTTCCACGAATATTTCAATACTAAAATTAGCCAAATCGGTTCAGCCGTTCTCGAGTTTTAGCGGGACTACCGGCCCTCGGAACAGACGTGAGCGGGCGTTACACTTTTTCATGAGTGACTCCGAGCCGAACCTAATTTAAGACGTTTACACGTCAAAAGCTCAACTCAGAAATAATGGAATCGCACCCTTAGTTTTACCCACCCACTTTACCTACTTTAATATTGCTAGACAACGCACCGCATAAACTGGTGTAAGAACATTCACCTAAATGATGGAGGATTTGTCCAAACATTTTACAAAATGAATTGTACATATTAGATAGACATTTAAATGCCTAATTATGTGTAGGTAGGTACCTACGTTTTATATGCAGGTATTCCATTGAAATTTCAATAAAACCACATTATAGGTTTTCCAGTAGCAGTAATGAGTGGAATATTTGCTTTGTCGCTCAAAATTCAAAATACACAACTGGCTGAATACCGCAATAGGGCGTGAACAATTGGACAAATGGACGGGTGGATATTTTTCGGTTGCATCCACTTCCAAACGTCATGGTAGTTCTAGGTAAGTACTGGAGTGTTTGTTTGGTATAGCTACACTGAGAAAACTGTTCATCAAAAACATAGGTGAATTCAGTTAAAATGATGATGATTTCACGTAAAGTAGGGAGCATACTGATATCACCAAAAGGTACGATGATACTACTGCCGCTGTTGCTCACTATATTATATGATGAACTGTCACCACGCTTTAGGAGGAAGCAGACACATATTTCGTGGTTCGTAACAAGCGTTTATGGTGAAAGTCATCATAAGTTGTGGGAAGACCCCATATGACAATATTACCGTCATCATACATTAGTATGCTTTCCTCATAATTTTAAGTGATTTCCTCTTACTTCCGATATTTCCTTTTATTTCTTCCTATTGTCTTTAAATGCCGTCATCGTATTATTTTATGATTTCTTACTTCTATATACGCTCTTTCATCTTATTTCAGTAATATCATATTATTTACTCCTAGTACTTATCTAGGCTTTCCTGATATTTTTGTATGCTTGCCTGCTATTGTTTAGGTGCTTTCCTCATATTTTTGTTGTTTTCCTATTAGCTCTTCCTACTTTTTATCTACGCTTTCCTTATAATGTTGTGTTCTGTCTCGTTATGTCTACTCACTATTTATCTATCCTTTCCTATTATTTTAAGAGGACACTATGCGTCTAGTGACATTCTTGTCACTGTAATAGTGTTTTCTACTAGACTAAATTATTTTATTAAAGTCAAATATCAAATATAACTCATATTCTATGTAATGGAAATTGTATCAATTACTTTTCCCCATTTTAACTTAACGGGGACAACTGGTGACTTTTTCCGTTGAGTTAAAAAAGTGAATAGTAAATAGTAATGGATACAAAGCTTCATTTTTATTCGATATTCGATTTTAATCAAGTAGTTTAGTTTAATAGAAAACACAATTACAGAGACGAGGAAACCTTTACACGCACTGCGTCCTCTTAAAATAAATAAATAGACAAATAGTGGGCATACATAACAAGAAATATATCAGAAGTACTTGATGCTTAACCAAAAAAGATCACAATATACCAGAGCGTTATTGAGAAGACAATGATAGAAAGAAAAAACAATGTTTTTAGCAAAAAGGTTTTATTGATTTTAAATTAGTTACAATTTTACACAAAAAGGGCATAAGAAAATAATAAACTCTTACCTATATCTTTCAAATTTAAATACATCTATGGTAAAATCCATTTATTATTAGTTTAATACAGATGGTTTGCATTCATTGATTTTTTTATTTCAATTCCGTACACATAAAGTTGTTTATGTCTATGTCAATAAATTCTATAAACATCTTTGTACAACATTAAAGTTGAACATTATATGCAAACAATCTACCATGGGCACAAGATAAATCATCTCGAGTCGATTTTTTGAGAAGCAAGCGCTCGAAAAAGCATGCATACTCGTACCTATATAATGGAATAGGCGAAACATTTGAACGATCTCGATTCTCAAAATTCAGCCTACTGTATATTGTTTTTAAAGTAACATACTTACAGCATATAATATAAACCATGAATGTCAACGCCGCCGTTATGGATATCACATTATCATTCTCCTGAATTAGTGATATTTTTACTAGAACTAGAACATACATAGTAAAGATGAGGCAATACCGAATTACATATCTATCGTCACACTAGCTTTTCCAATAGTAATTTGCTTAGACGCCCGCGTAGTGCCGCGGTTAAGGCGCCTGCTTTGAGGCCTTCGGCCGATGTTTCCAATATGACTCGCACCTAAAACAAAAATGTATTTATCAGTTACATATAACATCTAGGTCAGTTAGTTTTTCCTAGTTGTAATTTTAAAAGAGTCGCCGTGACACGCCCCGTGATATAGCTGATTGACCTGCTCAATAATAAGGTCCATCCATATCATATAACATAGCGCTCACCATATACCACTTGTCTCATCAAACCAAAACAAAATCACAAAGCACAAAAAAAACAAGGCGCCAATTAGGTTGGTTTAGTAATCAATTAACAAACAATACGACTAGTACTAGGTTGTATATACTTCAACTTACCAGCAATTTTCACAATGTAACTGGCCAAATTCCATCTGCCATAAATCTGCTGTGATTGATCCATCATCATCATCAGCACAAAGACGTCTACTGCTGGACATAGGCCTCCCCAGAGAACGCCACTGTGACCGGTCCCGCGCCGCCGCCATTCAGCGGACTCCAGCTACCAGGTCATCAATCCACCTTGGGGGGGGCGTACCCACGCTGCGTCATCCGGTGCGTAGTCGCCACTCAAGAAGTTAATTGTTCATTTCACATATTATTCACAACACTGTTCGCGTAGCGCGTGCACTTACGTTGAACAAAAAATGGCTACTGACTTTACTCATGCAATATTTTTTTGTTATACCATGACTTTACTGTGACGGGCCTGTGACTTACGCACGCGCGTAATATAATTTCGGAACGGTCATCGTAATTTTGTACTTTCCGCGTATTTTTGTGTGAAAACTTTGTTTATTATTAGGATGTCATGATATTCCAGAATTACCAGTGTTAAAAAATATGATGCTAACAACGTAAATAATATGACAAGTCATACCTTGTTTCAGTACGGTGCTTTCACCGTATTTCAATGTACGTCCTGCAATTCTACTAGTAATTTCTTAAAACAATATGGTGACAGTTTCCTCGTGTAATATAATTATAATCTTTCTTTGGAGTATCATCGTATTTCTGAAATATAGTTTAATTTTAACAGGACAGCATGATATTTTATCGAGATGGTAATATTATATTCGGTGACTAAATCTTATGATTAAGGGCCTCACATTATTACATTACTTCATCTAGAAATACAATTATTTCGTTATATGGTACAATTCTAGCGTGATATTTACCGAGGATCACTTTATTTTAGTATAATTAATCATATTCCTGATCAATATAACGATATTTTAAAATGAAGCCGAAACGACATTTTTCTCAGTGTAGCATCGGACGTCTCATAAAAATGAAATTCATGCTCATACATGTATTTAATTGGCAATATTTATTTTATACCTGCTCAAGGACAACGTCAGATCGATTTGTGTAGGTATTGCATTTCGTCATAAAAAATGTAAATAATTGCGATTTTTTTTCCATGTTTTCTGGAGTAACTTGGGTTCTATATTGATCGAATATCCAGTCATTACTACAAAAACCATGACATTTAATACTGTAGAAGTTGTATTCCATTTACAACGTTAGACATTGAATATTTAAGAATTTTAACCACAATGACCATATTAAAAGCACTCTAGAATAAATTAAATCAATCTAGCCCTCAAGGGGCCTACCTTAATAATGAGGCGTCGGACGACTAGTTCGCTACGCTCACTTCGTAACCCACGCCACTCGCGTTTTTTGCCCCCTCTTATACAACGGTTGCATAAAATACTATACTTTTATATAGAACCCATAGAAAATGTACATGTAAAATACGGTTCTGGATTTCCCGAACATCCCGTTAAACACGAAAAATATGAAATAACAAAAGATGGATATATTTGAAACGCTTGAACAGAGAATGGCTCTCAACACGGCACATTGAGCAACTTTCCAGGAGGAAACTAAAACAGCTTCCCGAACGGACGGGACGCGAGTTAAGGACCTCGGAATGCTGCCTTTTATTTTCGGTACATTAAATTTATCCTCCGGCTATCTTAGAAAGCAACTAGCATTCTGAACTATCCATACTTATAAGAAAGCTCCTTTTTCAATTTTTATTTAAGCTTTGATCTTTGTATTCATGATTTAAATAAAAATTGTGGTATACCCACATTAAAAAAATGAGACATTACATGTTTCATATATTTATTAAACTAACAGCGCCCTCTCTCGCTTGCTCGTTCACCGCTGTAAAGTGGTGCGGTAAGATGTGAATATTAACGTATTCACATAGAGGTCGCTAAGGTGTTAAAACCTTTCAAATAAACAATGCAAAGATCGACACAGAGCATAAGGAAAAATTCGTCAGGTCTACGTGGAGCGAGGGTAGCGAAGTGGCTAACGCGCTGGACCGGTAATCCAGAGGTACCGGGTTCGATTCCCGGTCCCTTCCACCAGTTAGCTCTTTTTTCAATTTTTCTTTAAGCTTTGATCTTTGTATTCATGGTTTAAATAAAAATTGTGGTATACCCACATTAAAAAAATGAGACATTACATGTTTCATATACTTATTACACTTTTTTTTGTGCAAAAATTTAGATTATTAACTTTTTTTTATCGCTCCGACAAAGTTATTATAGGCACTTTCCGGTAAATATTCATTTTTATGATTAGAGAAAAAACAAAACAAGATATAAAATAACTAAACCTTTGACAAACTTATGATCTAATTAACTTAAAACTATTGGGACCTAAACTACGAGTATAATCACCCATAGATGGCTACCATTGGGTAGGGTGCCCATAAGGCTGGCCGCGTTATTTATTATTGATTGTTTTATTAAACAGATAGGTATCTAAAGTTTTCCAGCACTCTTCTACTACTTATTTCGTGGTTGTAGTTAAACAGCCGCCAGCATGGCGACTACGCATCAAATATTCAATAACTTACGAAAGGGTCGGGTATCGCGACAACTCAGAATTTCTAATGCACACTACTAAAATATCAAATTACGAGTGCTCTAGGGCAGTGTTCCGCAGTGTGCTGTGTGTTGTGGGGGTGTGGCACACTGGCGTACACCACCGTGGTCATTAGTTGGTGTGCCGCGGAAAAAAAAGCATCTCATAAATTAAAAAACGGATCAAAGAAAAATGCCTACACAATTCACATTTTACATTTCGGGCGTACCTCCAATTTTCCTCGAAGTACCTTGAACACAAAAACTTTGTAGAACACCGCGCTAGGGATTACAAGTTATATATTTTACGGATATTTTTAATTTAAAACGGGGCCATCAACGAGGCAATTAATTGCATGAGAAAGAGAAAGATCACAGGTCCACGGATGGGCAAATGCCCTTTCTAGACTATCGGGGGAAATGTCCATGAGGGTTGAGGGATGGTGCTGATCATCCTGCTGTTGTCTTGGGCGCAGTTTTAGGTGTTCTAAACCTGCCTTTTTTCAAACGACGTCAAAAAGTTGAGTTGGTGTTTCTTCTCAACAGCGGTCTCCTCTTGTGAAATGCCACTAGACTCACACATGTAAAAGTGCCCTTGCGGCCTACTTGCAGAATAAAGTTCATTATTTCATTAAAACGGAGCTGGTCCTCAGTTCATCATCAGAATAAAAAAGAACTCCGGATTTACTCGAAATCGGCTGAACTGATATGGAAAATTCTTTTTTGTTTGAAAAGCATAGTATATATACTATGTATATATTAGTTGGTCCCATACTCATAATAACCTAACTTCGTTCCGTTGACGTCGATTATTTCGTGTTAAAAAGCAATTATTTACCAATATTGCGTATTTACGAACCCAGGCACAGGTACCTACCCGACCCAGCAAGGTACGAAGGAGAGTAGAGAACAAAGAATGAACTTCCACCCGGCTCTCGCCGGGTGAACACCCGATACCCGAATATACTTAGCCAAAGCTTAATATGTAACAACAAAGTATATTATTCTTTATCTATAACCTTCGCTTCACCGAGATATTCAATAGGTAATTGATGTTAGTGATTTGACAGAAACCTTTTTATATGAATTAAATATCATTCTGTAAACGAAAATGGGCAAGCGAAGGGAAACTTCTCGGTTGAGTGAATAAATAATAGGTACGCTGTAAGTAGGGGCTTGTTGAAAGTAAAAAATGCACTAATAATTTGAATAAGTGCCGTTACTTACAAGTACTTAGTTTTATCCCATTATATACAAATAATAAGGCTTATGAAAAACCTTTCAAAGTACCTATAACAGTAAAAACCCTTGAATGAATGAATGAATGAATGAATGAATGAATGAATGAATGAATGAATGAATAAACTTTATTTACTCAAATATGGTATACGTACATAAACGGTCTTAAATATAGAAAAAAGTTGCACATATTTGGCCGCTGACGCGACGTGTAAATTTTATAAGTCCTTATATACTAGAAATATGACTAGGTACAACAAATAATCAATTGGAATAAAATGTAGGTATGGTAAAAAGAAAAAAACAAGAATGTCAACTAGATTAAATTAAATAAAAATAAAAATTAAATTACAATTTCATTTCATTAAATTACAATTAAATTACAATGTAATAAAAACACAAATTAACTTACAGCATAAAACCAAATTAGAATCGCTAAAATGTCAGAATAGAATAACACTCAATAGATTCATTAAATATAGAAAAATAAATAAAGAAAAATTAATCCTGCAAGTCAGTCAAGTACTCTTGAACTGAGTAATAACAATGAAACATCAAAAAATCATTGATTTTTCTCTTAAATTCCCGTATGTCACACTGCTTTAGATATTCTGGCAATTTATTATAGATTTTAATCGCCGAGTGGAAAGCATTTCTTTTAAAAAGTGAGAGGCGGGCTTTAGGAAGATACAGATTTTGTGCCCCTCTAGTGCGTAAATTGAACACGTCAGCGTTTGTTTTGAATAATTTAAGATTTTCTTTAACAAATATACATACTTCCTTTATATATAAACTCGGGAGCGGTAAAATGCGTAACTTTTTAAATAGGGGCTTACACGACTCCATATGTCCCACTCCACACAATGTTCTGATACATTTCTTCTGAGCCTTAAACGCACGATCAGCGTCCACAGAATTACCCCAGAGTAGAAGGCCATACCGTAGTGTAGATGACACGTAGGCATGGTATGCAGTGAGAGCAGCTTCCCGAGACGCTACACGTATGGTCCTAGCCAGTGCATATATAAATTTATTAATTTTAATACATAGAACGTCTACGTGTTCTTTCCAATTCAGATGTTTATCCAAAGTTATTCCCAGAAATTTTGTGCTGTCAATTTCATTAACAGATTGGCCTTCATAGCTAATATTAGTAAATTTATGTAGGTTAGCTCTACATGACTGAAATTGGATGAGGTTCGTTTTGCAAATATTAATTTTCAAATTATTATTTTTAAGCCATTGTATTACGAGACTTAGGGCATTATTCACGTCCCGTTCAAAATGCTGTTTTTCGTGACATTGAACCACTATGGTTGTGTCATCAGCGAACAGTATGCAAGGATGAGGAATATAATCTGGAAGGTCATTGATATAGGCTAGGAACAAAAGCGGCCCCAAGATGCTACCTTGCGGGACTCCGCAGTGATTTTGTCTATATTCTGACCTAAATGCACGTTTTTCCTGTTTGTGTATGAACGATAGTTCTGTACATTGCTGTCGGTTTTCCAGATAGCTCTCAATCCATTTAATAGCGTTTCCTCTTATTCCGTATGTTTCGAGTTTTTTTATTAAAGTTTTATGACATACAAAATCAAACGCCTTACTCATATCTAAGAATAGTACAGCTATAGGAATTTTATTGTTCAAGCTTTCGGTGACAAGTTTGACTAGGGAAAAACAAGCAGAAGTAGTCGAGCTGTTCTTGCGAAATCCAAATTGGCTCTTGCTCAAAATATCATGTTTGTTAAAAAAATCTGTAATTTTGTCGTGAATTACTCTTTCAAATATTTTTGACATTACCGGAATCAATGTCACCGGCCTATAGTTATCCATATTAAGTTTGTCTCCTTTTTTAAACAAAGGTTTTACTATGGACTGTTTTAGTTGGTTGGGGAACTGTCCATTTTCCAACGATAGATTTACTATATACGTAAGAGGCGGGGTAATTAAGTCAATCAGCGTTTTAAGTATTTTGGTACTCAGTTCATCGTAACCTGTAGAGTTGGTATTTCTTAAATTTAGTATAACACTTCGCAAGTAGTCTTCTGAAACTGGTGCAAGATAAATGCTTTGCAAGCAGTTCTTGGGCTTACACTGGGTGTTTTTGTTTTTAGAGCTATAAGATTGATTTATATTTTGATTATTTGTATTATTAGTCATGTCTATAAAAAAATTGTTGAATAGTTTACATATGTCCGAAGGATTGCTATACAAAACATCGTCTTTGTTGATGGCTTTTATTTGATTGTCCGTATGTTTCGATTTCAATGTGTTATTAATAATGTCCCACGTCGCCTTGCATTTATTTTTTGAATTATCTATATATTTCTTATTGTTGTTCCTTTGAGCTACGTGTATACACTTTTTTAAAGTCTGGCTGTATTTTTTATAATGTTTCATGTATGTTTGTCTATGAAGCGAGTTTTTTGAACATCGTAAGTATAAATCCCGTTTTACTTTACAGCTAGTTCTCAATTCTCTTGGTCAATTCTCTAGTTCTTTTGGTGAAAACAAATCCATTTATTTGAGTGGTGAAGGCGCGAGTGATGCTGATGTACAACCCGGTTACTAATCAAAATAATCCAAACTCCGTAATGAAGACACGTAAGAGGACTTTGATCGACCATCAAATGGAGTTATGTTTGATCATTCGGTCGTTCTAAGACTGGCCACACACAGTCTGAATCTGAATTCCGGTCCGGTTTCCGAACGGAATGACGTCAGAAAGGTCAGAAAGTGTCTTTGTTTCTGTCTGACATAATGGCGATGTCTCGCTTGCTGTCGTCATTCCGTTCGGAAACCAGACCGGACTTCAGACTGTGTATGGCCAGTCTAACACGTTCGCAACAATCGCTTTTATTTACCGCAGACCCGAAGGTAGGCATCGTCGTGGCGAGGCCAAAGGTCGAGCTTGGGAGCACCGAAGGTAACTACGGATGCGGATCGCACATACCCAGTCCGTCTAGCACAACTACGTTTCGCGACTCTTGTCGCGCGACATAGCATTGCCCGTCACTCTCTCACAGTACAGCGGAGAAAGAGATAGATAAGATAAAGTCGCAAGTCAAGTTGCGGTAGAGGTGCAGCACGCTTTCTACGAAAGCCAAAGTAAAGGTGTGAGAATCGATTAAGCCTCCTTTCACGGGATCCAGTGTTGCATACTATAATAAAACTAGTAACATTATGTTCAAATATAAGTAACTATAATGTTTAATTTTGATGTAGCAACATTCTTTTTTCTCTTTCCGTGCCTCACCATGAGTACACGCCGACCTTGTGATCATCAAGATTTTTAATTATTCTTACCATCTTCCCAGGCTTACGAAGAAAATACAAAATAAGCACCGCTCCCCATCCGTACTTTTTGAGATAAAAAGTAGCATATGTGTTACGTGAGGGTATAAAACTATCTCTGTTCCAATTTCATGCATATCGGTCCAGCGGTTACGTCGTGAAGAAGTAACAAACTTACACACTGACAGAAAAAATCGCTTTTATAATACGAGTCTGTTTGGAAATGGCCATACTTAACTCTTTTTATGTTTTCAATCCCCATTATTCCGCCACATCGAAAATTTTCGAAAAACTGGCTCAATCTATAGAATTATGGAACCTGCTCACAAAATGTCTCAAAAATCGTTTGAGAGATGCGACCTGTAGGCGAAAACAGCTAGAAATCTGGACATCCGCTCAGTCAATCAGGGGCGAGGTGGGTTATGTGACGTGTTGTGCTAGCTCGCCGGAAAATGGCGGTAACAGGGTTGCGGCGCTGCGCCGGAAGAGGGCGCGGCCGACGGCGGCCGAGCCTGCGAGCTGAATTAAGATATAATACACAGTATGCTGAAATTTTGTTATCCAAGTTCTTCAAGTTATCCAAGATTTGTTTAACCATAACATTCAGAGGAGACTATGTTATCTTACATTTACTCAAGAGGATGCTAACTGTATGTGTTCGGCCTTGTTTAACTGCATCAAAAAAGAATTTGATGCCTGTTTCAATTTAAAGAAAGTACAAGACAGGGTTAAAACTAAATTCAGCGACTGGGCTACACCTGATATTCATGAAAAAAGACGTCGTCTCTACGATCTTTATGAACAAAGGACAATCGATAAGAGACCGGAGTTCCGAGAGTACGTGAAAATGTTTTCCAAATCCTTTAAGCAAATGTGTGCCGCCGCTAAAGCTGATTACTTGTCTAAAAAGATCACAAATTCCTGTGATAAGGTAAAAACTATTTGGAAGGTAATCTATGATGAAACTGGGAAAACGAAACCAAAAGATCGCCATTACAGTCTTCGAATCGACGATACTGTAATAAGTTCCGATGTTGAAATTGCCCATCACTTTGAGCAATTCTTCTGCAATATACCTGTAGAGACAACAAAGTCTTTAAATTCATCGCCCGATGTTGCTGAATTACTATTGAAAACGAATGTAACAGAATGTACAACTATCTTTAAATTCATTTATGTAACCCCTACCACTATTATTAAAGCGTTTAAATCGCTAAATTTAAAGAAGACTGAGGATCTGTGGGGCCTATCTGTGAAAGTGTTACATTCAATTGTTGAATCTATTGCACCATATTTAGCTGATATCTTTAATAAATGTATTGATATTGGAGTATTTCCTGATTTGATAAAGCATAGCAAAATTATTCCCTTATTCAAATCAGGTACAAAATCAGACCCCACAAATTTTAGACCAATATCAATACTACCAGCATTAAGCAAAGTTTTTGAGAAGATTATTCTAAATCAACTGATATCTCATTTCAATCGGAATAACCTACTCCACAGCAATCAATTCGGGTTCACTAAAGGTCGCTCTACCACTGACGCTGGCGTGGTACTAGTTAAAGGGTAGTAATAAAAGCTCCGAAAAATAAATAAAAAATGTGCTCTTTCAAAATATGATTTTTACTGCTTCTTTTACTAAGTTTCCGAAAACTTACGTACGAATAAAAATATAAAAACGAACAAATGAAGTAACTGAAAGTTGCGAAAAATGTATGTATAATTCGCTGACATAATACTTTTCTACCAGATTAAATCACGTTTTACCGAAAACTATGGTTTGTCATTTTTATCGTTACTCATATATTATAAATTTCAAATCACCCTTATACATTTAATTTAATGTGGGACTTGTAAAACTATAACGAGATTGTGGAAATATTATTATGTATGATTCCAAGAAACACAAAAAAAAATATTAAATGTACTTGTATTGATATCGTTGATTACTTACACATATACCAATGAATATAATTAAGGTGCGACTCAGGAGAATATAAGAACTTCGATTAATTATTGTTGAAGTAAATATTTGTTTCTTAGTTTGCTTTAGTTTATTTTAATTTTAGCTGTTTTGTACATGGTTGTTGTTGTTAGTAGTGTTTAAGCTTTTTATTTACGGTTTGTTGATGTCAGATTGTGTTAATTGTTTTATCTACTCCAGTACTTTTTTCTGTCATTTACATAGTTACTAACTCTAACATAAAGACATGAATTATGAAAGTCTGTAAAAGTCTATACTCTACTGCCCAAAAAAACACTGCTAACCGATGTTATAATGTCGCCAAATATTGTATGCAACGTTGTATAAGTAGGTCAAAAAACGCTTGTTCAATACAAGATTAAACATGAATGGTAATCTTTATAATGTATAACTGTCTTTTTGCCTCCTGGCAACTTTAGTACAAATAAATCTTGCTTGTATCAACGTGCTCTGCGATTCGGGCACAAAAATAATTAATTTGTATAGTTTATTCCATAAATAAACGCTTAAAATTAATTACTCTGTTTCATTTATTGAACAGAGCAAGTGGTCCTTCGATAAAAACAGTAAAATACGCAGTGAAGTATATTCGCGAGTGCAAAAGTGGTCGGCGGCGGACATTTTCATCTCGTACGCGATCCGAAAAAACTACGCGATTACTTCGAATTCACGAGAAATCAATATTTCTCAATCGTAAGGCCGTGCATTACGATCATAGCAGTGGATTCAGTTCAATCTGTGAAGGAGAGAAGTCTACTTTCTCAAAAATAAGCAGCGCGAGAGTCGGCGTGCCCACGTGACTGGAAATAAAATTTGTCCGATCTGCATCAGGGTGTGCATTTTTGACTCAAAACAAAGTGCCTGCGAGAGACTAAGGGTCTCAGGATCATCAAGAAACAACATTCGAAGAAGAAATACAGTCGCAACACAAAGGCGGCAAATTCAAAATTCGGCGACAAGCTACGTTGTTGTAACTCGATAGTAGTGTTGAACGGCAAGTGGCAGCACAAGCGGAGCGACAAAAAACTGAACTGAACGCGGTTTGGAAGCGGGTTCGAGCATTATCTGTGTACCGATCGCCCAGATGTCAAAGTCACAGCTGTCAAGAGAAGTTCGTATCGAATTCGCGGTGTTGTAGAAATAAAATAAACAAAGTGCGTGCTGTGTGTTAGCTTATAAGAGCGGATGTGCGGTTAATAAGTGTATAAGTGAGTTGCGAGATTAACGATGACGGACAACGGCTCTCTACCTCTTTTACGTTTACGTACAAAACGGGGATACCTCAAAGGAACAATCACGCGCATTGAAACTTTCGTGAACGATCTGGTGAGTGTATCGCCTGCCGATACGGCGGTTTTGGAGGCGCGGAGGAGCCGGCTCGTGAGTACTTTTAAAGATTACGAGGACATTAACGTCGAAATATCGTTATTAGATCCGGAAGATGCGGAACAAATTGATACGGTTGAGTCAAAGTATTATAAACTTTTCGCAAAGTTAAATGAATATTTGAAGACTTGTTCTTCCAGTGAAAATGTACACAATAGTAGCAATGTTTCTATGTCAAAGCTACCAAACATTGAAATCTCAACATTTGATGGCAGAGATTTCACTCAATTTAAGCCATTTATGGATCTATTTACAGCTCTCATTGATAAAAACAAATCATTGTCAGATATTCAGAAATTGTTTTACCTCCGAAAGTATTTGTTAGGAGAGGCCTTGTCAGTGATTGTGAATTTACCAATGGTCAATGAGTCTTATCCTGAGGCATTAATTCTGCTAAAGAAACGCTTTGACAATAAAGCTCGACTGATATCTAACCACATCAATCATCTTCTGGACTTACCTCAATTGCAAAAAGGCACAGCTAGCTCTATTAGGGCATTTATTTCAGAAGTGCAGCAACAAATATATGCACTCAAAAATCTTGAACAGCCCACAAAACAATGGGACATGTTATTGATCTCTATATTGAGTCGCAAGTTGGACTCGTACACATGTAGGGCATACCATCTTGACAGAGAGAACCCTGACAATTTACCAACAATGGATGAATTTATTTCATATTTGGAAAAGCGCGCAATCGCGTTAGAGGACAGTCCCGCATTTAAAAGCACTTCATATGAGGCTGCTCGGGGCAAATCCAGTCCGTTCAAAGTTAGCAATGTTGTTGCCCAAGATACATCCAAACAAATAGCATGCATTTATTGCAATAAAAATCATCCCATCTATTTGTGCACAACGTTTCAAACAGCTGCCATAGGGGACCGGATTGAGTTTGCAAAATCTAAACAATTATGTAATGTGTGCCTTAAGCCTCATAAAAATAAATGTAAATTTAATTTTAGATGCAAAATTTGCAAACTCAATCACAATACCCTCATGCATGAGGAAAGTCCAAAAGAGGAAGTTGTTGGTAACCTATGCAACCAGAAATCAATGGGAAATATTTTGCTTCCTACCATCAAGGTAAAACTCACTGACATATATGGACAGGATGTATATGTTAAAGCTCTGGTTGACACCGGGAGCCAAGCTTCTCTCGTACAAGAGGCTCTTGTCCATAAATTAAAATTGCCTCAATTAAAAACAAATACAAATATAATAGGTATTTGCAATAATCCCAATAAGCTTGATAGGTACACTAATATTGTGTTGCACACTTGTAATGATGTGGAGCTGCCAGTTTCTTGTCACATTGTTGACACAATCACGTCAAAGCTTCCACAACAGTATATTGACATATCCAAAGTAACGCTGCCTGAAAGTGTCAAGCTCGCTGATCCTGAATTTTATGTCCCTTCTGAGATTCAGCTATTATTGGGTGCAGATTTCTATTTTAAAATAATACAGAATGGTCAAATAAATTTGAACAATGGTCTTGTGCTACAAAATACTTTGTTTGGGTACATAGTAGGTGGTAGCTTGTCATTCACCGCTACTCAAGTACAGACCAATAATAATGTGGTGACAAATTTTGTTATCCAAGATACAAAAGAAAACTTAACTGAAGTCATGAATAAGTTCTGGCTTGCAGAGAAAATCCCTGAAAAAGCAGAGGTCACCTCGGAATGTCAACAAGCTGAAGATATTTTTCAAAAAACTACACAGCTGACTGAAAAAAGATTTTATGTTGACATTCCTCTTAAGGTTCCCATGGATCAATTAAATCTGGGAGATTCATTCTCAATTGCTCTTCAGAGATTTTACTCTTTAGAAAATAAATTCAAAAGTCGCCCTGAATATTTTCAGCAATATAAAAAATTTATTGACCAGTATGTCGAGTTGGGACATGCGAAGATTGTTGACATTGGTGATTATGATGTAAAAAATGATCCCGTCTATTTTCTAACGCACCATGGTGTCCACAATGAGCACAGTAAGACAACCAAATTAAGAGTGGTTTTTAATGGAAGCCAAAAAACTAAAAACGGAGTCTCTCTTAATGACAAGATGTATAATGGACCCACAGTGCAAAGTGAATTGTTTGACATACTCACCCTGTTTAGGACTTACCGGTATACATTGATGTGTGACATAGAGAAAATGTTTAGGCAGGTATATTTAAATAAAAGTCAAGTGGGATTGATAAATATTTTATGGAGGGATGACCCTAAAAAGCCTGTTGTTTGCCTACAACTTCAGACCGTCACATACGGCTTGAAAGCTTCAACTTTCCTCAGCACCAGGTGCCTGGTCGAACTTGCAATGCGGTTCCATGATGAGTATCCTCTTGCTTCCGAGGCCATCATGAAGAATACTTATGTTGATGATGTCATCACTGGCTGTGAGGATCTGAAGCAAATGGTTAACCTGAAAAAAGAACTTATAAATCTACTGGTTTTAGGGGGATTTAAGCTCCACAAATGGTGTTCAAATAATGAGAGTATCCTTGATGACATACCTGGGGACCAAAAATATTTTGAGGAATTGGAATTAGGTAGAGATAATATTATAAAAACCCTTGGTGTCAAATATAATATAAATTTGGATTTATTTACATTCCATAGTCCAGAATGTGATCAAAGTGATTTAAATACAAAGAGGAAAATATTAAGTTTCATAGGGAAAACGTTTGATCCGCTCGGATTAATCGGCCCAATAATAGTAAAAGCAAAACTTTTCATGCAAGAGTTATGGTCCTTAAAAATAGATTGGGACTCTATATTACCTCAGAGCCAACTACAAGACTGGGAATTATTCTTAAAAAATTTGCAGGAAATGGGTACTATTTCCACCCCGAGAGGTGTGCTGGGAGGTGATATGGAATCCACAGAACTTGTAGGATACTGTGATGCATCCTTAAAAGCCATTGGATGCTGTGTGTACTTGCGAGTCATTTACAAAGATGGTACTGTTAAAGTCCATTTATTGTGCTCAAAGTCAAGAGTAGCTCCGATGAGCAAGACTTTAACAATTCCAAACCTTGAATTAAATAGTGCAGTACTGCTTGCTGAAGTTGTAAATAGAGTTCAAAACATATTACAGTCAAGATTTCCACTGAAAACAACTTTGTATTCAGATTCTCAGATAGTTCTGTCATGGCTTAACTCAAGTAATCTTAAAAGTGGAAAATATGTATTAAAAAGGGTAGCTCAGATTAAAAATTTGACATCAGGATGTACATGGGCGTATGTCAGGAGTACAGAAAATCCTTCAGATTTATTATCGAGAGGTATAGCGCCCCAAAAATTAAAAAATAACACTTTGTGGTGGCATGGTCCACAGTATCTCTCTGATCCAATGTATCAGCACAAAGAAAATGAGTTCTACTTCAAAATAAATTCTGAAACCGTACCAGAGACCTTGCACGAAGAGGCAGCTGCCAATGTTGGTAGCATTGATCATACAAAAAATTCAAATATATTTGACACATTCTCGGACTTGACAAAATTGTAAAGAGTTTTAGCATGGGTATTGAGATTCGTAAATAATTGCAGATCAAATGACAAAATTAATGGTTCACTATCAACAAAAGAGTTAAAAAATTCATTGAAGTATATCATTAAGCATGCACAAAATACTAATTTTGCAACAGAAATTCAGAATTTAAAGTCTGACAAGCCAATTAAATCAAATCTTAGCAGTTTACATCCTTTCCTGGATGGAGAGTCAATTTTAAGAGTAGGAGGACGTTTACAAAACGCTCCCAATTGTTCCTTTGACAAAAAACACCCAATAATATTGCCAAAGTCTTCTAATATCACGGACATGATTATCCGAAAAGAACATCTACGACTTTTACATGTAGGAGCTAAATTAGTTCTGAGCTCGCTGTCTCAGCGTTATTGGTTGATTAACGGAATACGAGAAGTCAAAAAGATAACAATTAAATGTATAAAATGTTTCAGAGTTAAATCTACAGTTGCTAAGCAGCTAATGGGGTCTTTACCCTCTCCAAGAGTAACACCTACTAGGCCATTTTTAGTTACTGGGGTAGATTTCTGTGGTCCATTTAACATCAAAATTGCCAGAATTAGAAGGCCATTAATTAAGAAAGGCTATGTTGCACTTTTTGTCTGCTTTTGCACAAAGGCAATTCATGTCGAACTTGTCAGCGATATGACCACTGAGGCATTCTTGGCGTGTCTACAACGTTTCGTGTCCCGGAGAGGATACCCATCACAAATTTATTGTGACAATGCAAAAACGTTCAAGGGAGCCGATAATTTTATAAAAGAGTTAAATAAATTACATTCTTCGAAGACTAACAAAGACTCCATTGAAGGTTTTTGCACCCAAAATGAGGTGGAATTTAAATACATACCTAGCTATTCACCAGAATTTGGTGGCTTGTGGGAGGCAGGTGTTAAAAGTTTCAAGTACCATGTAAAACGTGTGATTGGGACCATTAGTTTGACATTTGAAGAATTTGACACGGTGATAACCCAAATAGAAGCAATTTTAAATTCGCGTCCTTTGCTTCCCATGAGCTCAGATGTATCAGACTTTAAATATTTAACTCCTGGGCATTTCTTGATACAAGCGCCTCTGACAAGCTATCCTGAAAAAGATCTAAGTGATAAAAATGTAAATAGATTAAGACTTTGGGATGTATGTACAAAATTAAAGCAAGAGTTTTGGAAAGTCTGGTCCAATGACTACTTAAACCAGCTTCAAAACAGACCCAAATGGAAGTATGATAATGTTAATTTAAAAGTAGGTGATTTAGTTATTGTGAGACTTAATAATGTCCCCTCATTAAGTTGGCCCATGGCTAGAATTGTAAAAACTTACCCCGGGCCGGATGGTAAAGTCAGAGTAGCGGACATTAAGATGGGTCACAATGGAAAAATCTATAACAGGTCTTATAATAAGTTATGTCCACTTCCTTTTGAAAACTAAATTGTAATAACATCTGTAAATTTAATCAAAATAAATATATAATTATAAAGGGTCACAATAAAAATAATTGTTAAGAATTTAAATTCAATCTGTAATTCTTTATAATTTGTTAATTCATCAGTTTAGTTAAAAAATATAGTAAATTCTGTATAATTCATGAATACACTTAATAACATAGTATAATAAATAAATAAAAATGTACTTACCTTAGATAAATTACCTTGGCCCCGCCCAACTATGTTCAATACAAGATTAAACATGAATGGTAATCTTTATAATGTATAACTGTCTTTTTGCCTCCTGGCAACTTTAGTACAAATCTAGACACGCGGCAGCGTGTCCAGCCAAGTTCACCGCAGGAACTGGCGAGCAGCAGCCGTGTGTTATATTACACGAACCGTTTGGAGCCACTTTTGACCCCTCAATAACTCCAAATCTATTCAACAGAAAAAAATGAAATTTGGCTTATGTATTTAGGTCCCTGAGAACAACTAGAACCACAAATTTCATAAATGTAGATGAAATAGTTATTGAGATATTGACGTCCAAAAAACGGCATTTTTATCACTGACTGACTGACTCACTAGTAATCAAAAACCTAACCCACTTCCAGGTGACCTAGAAAGATGAAATTTGGCATTCAGCTTGGTAATTGTGTGTGTACACATATAAAAATCAAAAACAGTGATATTTTTTAGTTTTATTATTATTATTATTTATGCTTGTTGCCTCAGAACTCCGTCATTTATTAACCGATTTGGAAAGTTCTTTCTTTGTTTGTAAGATGGCACTCTCTCTCTCACACACACACCACACACACACACACACACACACACACACACACACAGAGAAGGTTAATAAATTGCCGTGGCGCGGGGACGGATAGCGAAGCGCGGGAGCGCGGCGTGGCGAGGAGCGGTCCGGCCCCTCCCTCTACCCCGCGTCACTCTAGTCAAGACAGGTGGGGCGTCAATTCAAATTTCTGTACAAAAAGTAATGATATCCCATCAAAAACATAAATGTTAAATTAGAGCCAAGTTCTCGCATGCAACGTTGTCGACTTCGCCGACAAAAGAATTGAGATCTATATGGGCGCCAAGTTCTTTGCCCTAAATTTTTTAGATACAAGGACATGCGACATACTCAATGCATTTATTTTACTTGGGGTGTAATTCAATATCAAGATTTGACTTGGCTAGTTTTCACAAACTGACTTAATTTTATCAAAGTAACATAGTATTATTATCAAGCTAACAGTATAAGTAACAGGACGTACACTAACTTGCGTACATACCTTTACGAAAATAGGTTAATGATTAGACAAATGTAATATACATTTATATGTAAAAACTAGCCAAGTCCAGTCTTGATATTGAATTACACCCCAAGTAAAATAAATGCATTGAGTATGTCGCATGTCCTTGTATCTAAAAAATTTAGGGCAAAGAACTTGGCGCCCATATAGATCTCAATTCTTTTGTCGGCGAAGTCGACAACGTTGCATGCGAGAACTTGGCTCTAATTTAACATTTATGTTTTTGATGGGTAAATCTTGCTTGTATCAACGTGCTCTGCGATTCGGGCACAAAAATAATTAATTTGTATAGTTTATTCCATAAATAAACGCTTAAAATTAATTACTCTGTTTCATTTATTGAACACGCTCGTGGCATCTTTCTTACGATGTTCGCTACGCTCACATCGTAACCCATGCCACTCGCGTTTTTTGCCCCCTCTTATACAACTGTTGCATAAAATACTATAGCTTACAATAGGATGCTTCTTGTGAATTGTGACGGACATCAAAAACAAGGTTATATTCGTTACACGCGGGAAGAATTGGCTGAAACACTCTGAGCAGCACCCATTTTTATTGTACTTTAATTCTGTATTTTAATATAAAAGACTAAATAAAAGTAACACAATTTATTATGAATATTTTTAATACCGAAAAATGTTATTATACAAATTGTACTATACGCTTAATATTATTTTTATGTATGAATATTATATACCTACGTCATTATTGTATTATTAGAGCTGGTCTAGACTTAGCGGGGCGACCCCGCTTTCGTTTTTGTCCAATTGGCAGTGCTTTTGCTTCCAAGGGTATCGATGTTAACTTCAGTCTAATAGCGAGCCCCACAAGGTGTTTACAAATATATTTTTTATAAAACTGTGGGCAAGTGCAACATCCTTTTTGCCATTCTTTATTTTGTGTTTTTATTTTTGGTAGAGTTACTTTCCAGAAAGCGAAATGTATTTTCTTGTAATCTTCGAAGTTTGACCACGGCTCTCCATAGGTTAAATTAACTGCTTGGCTACTGGGAATCAAGTATTCAGTGTTTGTCGAATTGGACGATAAAATTTTAATTTTAATAACTTTCTTTGCCCAACGATACCCTTCAGTCCAGTAAATCGTATAGCTTATTTATTTCGTTTTTAACTGTTTCTGAAATGCCATAGTTATTGCGAGCACCAATCTGATCATGGTTATGCTCAGAAGTCGTTCGAAAAACAAATATATCATTACCATCGTTAATAAACAACAAATATAGTTCACAGTCGCACTGTGGACCCTTGGCTTTTACCTTATTACAACGGTAGTAACGCTTCTGGCCTTCCTCAGTGTCCCGCGTAAAATTCCGTGACCAAGTATTTTCATTTTTAACAAATTCCTCGGCTTCCTGTACATTACTGAACCGTTTTATCATCTCCCAGCTTTTATTTCGACGTTTCTTTTAGCTGGTGGGCCAGTTACCTCATCTTCATCTGAGTCCGAACGGTACACTGGCACTTCGTCCATATTTCACAACAAGGTATAATGACGAGTCCTTTTATCGTATTAACTATGTATTGTGTAAACGTAATGTCGATAGCACTGACAGCAACACGTACATTTACATTTAATTAGCGCAAGCAGACTAAAGTTACAAACTTTGTTTCTTTCAAATCAACATTGACAAAAACACACCGTTGGTGGGTATGACAGTATCAAGCAAGCGAACGTGCGCGGGTATCAGCCACTGCACCCGAACGCAACCGAAGAAAACCGACAGTCGCGCGAAGCGCGCGCGCTTATAGATACAAGTTATTTTCATTACAATTGTGAGTAAAAAAAGATATTTAATAACCAATAATAGAAATTAAGCTGGTTGTTACAATCTGTTGAGAACGCGGTTTTTTAAGCAGAACATGGTTTTCGGAAACTTAGTATTTATTTCGGAAGTTAAGTATTTTTTTCGGAAGTTTAGTATTTTTTTTTGAAGTTTAGTTTTTCAGGTTGAAGTATAGTTATTTTAACCTTGAATTATTATGTGTAACAAAATCTTTTCTTTTTCGGTATATTTTGTATTTATTTTTCGGTAATTTATTTTAACGCAGCATAGTTAGTATTACAATCGCCCATAGATCGCTGGAGGTTCATTTATTTTTCGGAGCCTTTATTATTATCCCTAGTTAAACATATCTTTGATGCCTGGGAGAAGGCTCAAGATGCTATTGGAGTTTTTTGTGATCTATCCAAAGCATTTGATTGCGTTGATCATGAGAATTTAATACGTAAGCTAGAACACTACGGAGTCAAAAACAATGCCCTTGACCTTGTCTCGTCATATCTTTCAGGCAGAACGCAACGGGTAGATATCAATGGGACTCAATCGACTGGGTCAGCTGTTGCTATGGGGGTACCTCAGGGTTCAATTCTGCGTCCCTTTCTTTTTCTAGTGTATATTAACGATTTACCAAACCTTGTGCGAGATAAACATGATATAGTACTATTTGCAGATGACACATCTCTTCTTTTTAAAGTAAAAAGGCAAGAAAACAACTTCGATGTGATTAATGATGCACTGTCCTCTATTGTGGATTGGTTTACTGCAAATAATTTACTTTTAAATGCCAAGAAAACTAAGTGCATTAAATTTACTTTACCTAAAGGTGAAACAAGTCAATTGTGCCAAGGTAAAACTGAAAGGCGAAGTACTGGAATTTGAAGAAAAAACAGTATTCCTGGGTGTTACTTTAGACTCTAAACTGCAATGGAGTGCGCATATAGCCACTCTTGCAGGTAAGCTTAGCTCCGCGGCCTATGCAGTTAGGCGAATCAGGCAGCTGACAAACGTCGAGACGGCAAAGATTGTATATTTCAGTTATTTCCATAGTGTTATGTCATATGGAATTTTATTATGGGGAAGAGCGGCGGACATCCAAACCATCTTTGTGCTACAAAAACGAGCTGTACGCGCAATTTATGCACTAGGAGGTCGTACGTCACTAAGAGAGAAATTCAAGGAAACAAACATTCTCACCGTAGCATCTCAATACATTCTTGAGAATATCATGTATGTGCGGAAAAATCTCCATGAATTCAAGCTCAACAGTGACATTCACCACTACAATACGAGAAGTAAGGACAAGCTCGCAATACCTGCCCACCGTCTCCGTAAGGTTAGCTCGTCGTTCGTGGGGAACTGCATGTGTACGCTTCTAC
Organism: Apotomis capreana; assembly: GCA_947623375.1. NCBI lineage: Eukaryota > Metazoa > Arthropoda > Insecta > Lepidoptera > Tortricidae > Apotomis > Apotomis capreana. The sequence goes on from OX392503.1 coordinate 956,883, forward strand.
AATAAAATACCTATTGATGTAGTAAAATTGCCGTGTAGCAAATTTAAAGCGCAAATAAAACGTCACTTATTGAATAAAGCTTATTATACTGTTAATGACTTTCTAAACGACGGTGATGCCTTTAAGCCAGTAGTTTAGTGTTTTGTGTCAATAGTAAATTTTTAAATAAGCATTATTTTGGTGGGAAATTTTTAATGTAACATGAGAGCACAATTTGTTGTTTCTCACCGGGCAAATAGTATTAGTCAAGTATGCCCGGCAGCTTGAGCATGTCATGCTCGCTTAAAGGTCTTTGCTTACGGTGGCGTCGTTGATCGGGTCGCAGCCTTCCCTATAATATGGTTGAGGGAGGCGATGGCTGAGATATGCGTCATACTCGTGAACGGGTGCCGTTTGTGGGGTCCGGTCTGTTCATGCTAGCAAGGGCCAAATTAAATATGTAGCAACCGCATACTAGTGTTAAATTAAGCAAATGTGAGAAACTTCATCCTGTACTCGATTGAAGTTATTCAATGTTGATTTTAACTTTTTGAACTCTTAGAGACTGTATACATCTCTAAGAAACAGCTTAGTGTAGTATGACACTCAGAGACTTTATACATCTCTGAGGAAATTAAATAATTTTAAAATATTTTATTGCATGTTATGACGCCTAGAGCATCTCTAAGAAATTTAGGTTTAATAATTATTTTCTAAATTATTCACGTTGACGCCTAGAGACCTTATACATCTCTATGGAATTAAATTAATTAAGTAATTATATTTTATTGCATGTTGTGACACCCAGAGACTTTATACATCGCTGGGTATATTTAATATTTTCAATTTATTAAATTTTTATTTTAATGTTCCTACTTAACATTGATTTGGAGTATCTAACATCTCCATTACGTGTACCAGTGTAATTAGTTATAACACAAATGTATCATGTAATCGTTTTAAGTATTATTTACGAAAAAACGACTTACTGTTGAGTTTCTTTCGGCTTTCTTCTCAACAGCGGTCTCCTCTTGCGAAATGCCGGTAGATTCACAATCTGACTTGTAAAAGTGCCCCTGTGGCCTACTTACTGAATAAATTATTTCATTTCATTTCATTTCATTTCTATTAATACAGTGCTTTCGGCGCTGAGTATAATTTTCTTGGTGTCGAGACCCTGCGTCCGTGGGGCCCTTAGGCCCCTGCTAAGATTTCGAAGATGCTGAATGAGCTGGCGGGTTCCTCGCTCAAACAGTCAGTTTGTGTAATTCAGCAAAGAAACGCTGCCAGCATCTCCGTCAATTTTAGATTTATTGCTTATTATTATATAAGAGCTTTATTTTGTTTTAAGTACTTTTATTTTTAGGTTTAATTTAACACGTAGTATTATTCTTAAACAATAAAATATGTTTATAATTATGAATACCCAAAAAAATGTTTTACATAGTATTTAATTTACTAACAAACAGTATAAAAGCTGAATAAAAATATGCATACGTTCTCGAATCTGCTTGCTCGATTTTCTCTATTTTGTATCGCGTTCAGACGCAATATGTATTTGTAGAAGCAATCATCTCAGGTGACCTTACAAATTAAGCTAACCAGTGGCATGCAAGGAAAAACTCCACCAGCAATACCAAGCTGCATCGAATGACGCTAACATTAACCTTCTTGGCATTATAGTATAGTGTTATATTTTCCTCCCACATCCGACATCGCTTAACTGCGTAGCTCAGCTTTGGAAGAAATAAGCCATATGGCTCATAGCGACGTGAATAGAGGCATTCGTTAGGCTACCTCGAAGCGGAGCGGAGAAAATAAACCAATCGGCTGCGTCTTTATGAAGCCCATGTGAAGTGCATTTAAATTTCAATAAATTCGATTAGTCCATTTTACACAGCTCCGCTCCAGTGAACAGACAACCTTGCGCGGAACATATTCGTTCGTTACGTTAGGGCTCACCTCTTTCGCCTTCACATTCATCACTAATTCACGGCAAGGTCGGTGGGGGCGAAAAAATTACTTTACAAGTAATTCTGTATTTTACCGTATGTCCGTTGCTTAAAAACGTGCCTTGACCGAAATTTAACTCCCATGTGGATAAATTACAACCCTTCGCTTTATTTATCGGTCTGGTATGATACTTAGAATACTTGTTGATATTAACCAATTTCCATATTACTCTTGTGATGTACGATAACGAATCATAATTCAAGCTAGCCTTTGGTAGATAACCTCCCAAATTACAAATATGAAACTATACTGTTATATTAGTCGTACTCAACAAACGGAACAAGATATTATTATGCTTAGAAAATATTGGCAAGAAAATAACGTTGGTTATGGTTCCATCTTTCGTGCGCGCGTATGTATCACTTGTTAAGTAGGTATCTTGTAAAACAAGTTACTGTTATGTATTATCTAAAATATAAATGAGACGGTGCCATAGCTGTGTAAACTTCCCTTGTTAAGTGCTGTTTATTTTTACTTCGCCGTCGAAGAACGTATAATAACAACATTGTTTCTATTATAATGGTTATTATAATTCCAATATCGCATTCTATCTACCATCAAGTCTATAAGTATAACTGAATACTAGTGCTTCGATGATATTGGCCCCACGTTGGGCGCTAATGTGCATTTGTTAAACTAATGGTTAAACTAGCTAATTTTATATAAAAACACCGTAATGCACCCAGTTTTTGGAGGCTTTAGGCAGGGCTGTGGCTAACCGATTACTTTAATGTCAATGCAATTAAATCAGGGGTAGTAGTGTTTATCATAGCATTAGAAAGTCAAAAAATGTTTGTAGCTACAATAGCGATCCACCGAAGCATACATGGTTACTACCCGTATCCGCTTTATATTATGGCTATACAAGTATGGCCGTAAAGCCAACGGCCCCTATCAGCGAGACAGCGGCTAAACGAAATTACTTCCTATTTTTCTGAATGTCAGAAAATATCAAGGCCGCGCTAAAGGTCGCAAAAAACACTTTATCTTTATAAGCCGTACAATGCTGAAGCTATTGGTGGCCACGTGATCAGCCGACGGGAGGGTGTGCCACACGTGCCCAAATCGTGAGTAACATATACCTTAATTTTTTTATAAGTTGGAAATATTTCTCCTCGATCTTTCGTTTCATGTAATTTATTCTTGGCATTATGTTCCTCGCTTCCCTTCTATGATGTACCTACCTAATTAATAAAATAAGTTACGTTGCCCCGGGCGGCTCCAGTACTGGAGCATACCCAAAGAGTGAGATGAAACTTTCGTTGGTTCGAAAGGTTCATTCATTCTGTCAACATTTCAGGATTGCTAGACGACTGTAGATCCGCAAGTCGAATGAATTTTGATAACCTTTAGCCGCTTTTGCCGGACAACCTGAAAAAGCTAACGGTTGTTGCAAAAGACGACCAAGTCCACAAGCCTTAATTTCAACGTTCAACCGCTGTGAAAAAAAACGAGGTTTCCTAACCTGGTATAAGAAAAACTGCATTGGTGGCTGAAGCCGTTTAAATGATTAACACATATGTATTATGTGAACGGTAATAACACGGAAGAGTCACTTAGTCAGATTTATTTATTAAAACCGTGTTCTGCCCTTGACAGCTTTTAAAAATGTCGGCCATCCGCGGCACGCGACGGATTCACGGAAAGTGCGTGTGATCCGATGTTGTGAGGAATTAATTTCGTAATGGCTGTACCTTTTGTATCTGAATTCATGTAAGTCATTAGTATACAAGCTTTAAAAAAAAGGAATTCGAATTCATTAGCGAGTAATCTAAGTGTGTTTAAATACCTAATTTCTACGGACAATTAATTTTATCCCTTTTAGTTAGGAAGGTATATGAAATCACTAGGTCCATATGAGTCTTTACCTAACTCGTTTTTTAAGGATGACCTGAACTGTATTAGGGTTAACCCTCACTACCGGTGAGTCGAACTTTGTGTGAGAGGCTGAGAACACAAACCCCACTAACGGGAATAAAAAAAAACCGTTTCTTGAATAGCGAGCTCAAAAAGGGGGCAACATAAACATGTTGAATGTTAGAAATGATTTGCTTATATATTTTTGCAAACTTACACTATTAGTTGCGTACTATTTTAATCATTAACTCGGTCAAACAACCCGCCTATCTAACGAGCGAACAATGAAGCCCGACAGGAACAGGGTGTGTAAACATCGGCCGTGCTGTCGCCGACGGTGGCCGACGCCTGGCGGAAGCTTTTAGTGCCGCTTACCCAGATTATACAAATGGACAACGTGAAAAATAACACCGTTTAGATATAACGCACGAACAAGGCAAGTTCTCCGTAACTTGATACTTATCAGAGGTCCACAACGAACTTACGAAATCTTTTAGAGCAGATAGGTAGGTACCTATACCTAGTTAGTATAAAATTAATCATATTGAATTTACTGCAAAAATTACTGAGCGATCCAAGCGTCTTCGTAATCCGGAAGTTTGAATGTTAGGATTGTCGGATACCTACCGGCTATTCTCGCCTAGAGACCGCATTCCTCGATGAAATTTTGTGAGTAGGTTATTCGAAACTTTTCAAAATGGCAGTGATAGGTATGGTGGCGGTTGAAAACGTAAAAATATATAAATTTCAACCATTTCCAATCAAACTCGCGAAGTCTAACAGCTCACACACACGTGAGTGTTAAACCTAGACAAAAATTGGAAAACTGGTAAATGGCGCGGAAATGATCAGCTCTGCACACTATTCCTTTGAGCTAAATTTACATTACACGTGGTGACCAACCAGCCGGAGCGGAATATGAAGGAGTTTGCTTGAAAATACACAGTTCCCAAAGGTTTATGGTTGGTGTATGTGAAAACCTAGCAGATAACAAAGCAAGTAAATAAATGTCTTTCGTTTCTTTACAGTTTTAACCCTGCTTTGAATATGGCCCAAATGTTTCCGGACAAAAATGTGATTAATTGTCACGTCCAGTACACAATTTCGCGAAACTCAACCCAGTTAATTGCTAAGGTAGGGCCCGACACATTCACAGACGAATGGTCGTAACTACAATAAATTTGACAACAAGATAGTCCCTTTTGTACGAGCAAAGCGAGGCTAAATCTGGCTACGATTACTCGACGCCAGAGATTAATGGTTTGTCGTGACATTCGCTTTTGATGAGACACGCAGCTATCTGATGCGTATCGGTCACATAGATATAGGTACCTCTCCTCCTCGACTGCGCTGCCGTTGGTATTTCAACAAACTCTGCTTATCTACATTGGTTTATAATCATAAAATCACTTTCTACGCATCAACATTTTAAGTCCGGGATGGGTAATTCGAGTTATCGTAATACAAGTAAAATAATGCGCGAGCTTGAAAACTGTCGTCCAAATACCCACACTACTAACTTCATGCAATACTAACGTCGAAGCTTATCAGCAGAAGAACCAAGATCAGAATTTACAAGACTGTTATAAGACCCATTTTAGTGCATGGATGCGAAGCTTGGACGTCAACCTTGAAAGAGGAGAACAGACTCTTAGTGGCAGAAAAGAAGGTACCTACTCAGGAAGATTCTAATAGGGCCCGCAAAGGCAGACGATGGGAATTGGAGAGTCCGAAGAACGAGGAAATTGAGGAGCTGGTGTCTGAGCCCAATGTAATTGGCGAAAGTAAATCTGCACGACTTCGCTGGCTCGGTCATGTCGAAAGAATGGAAGAGGATCGTGAGGCTAAGAGGGTTTACCTTGGACGCCCTAATGGACGACGACCGGTCGGGCGACCGAGGCACAGATCATATAATACTAGTACAGATTGACAGGTTCATACAAAAAATGGTCGCCGTCCTAACTTTTTAATACCGGTAGACTAAATTGATTCCGTAGTTCCCCACTAGATGGAGCACTGAAATGATGCATCGATCATGCTATTCGTTATGGTAGTAGATTAAAACGACAACAGATGGCGCGTCTCTCTCTCGTCTCGCGTCTGGCGTGCGCCAGCAACGAATTACGTCATAGGGTTAAAATTAAAAGTTATTCTCTGTCTCATTCACAAACCTACCTAATATAAAATATACCTACTCGCATAAGAAATAATATTCGAAGCAAAGCAAGGAGGGTTTCTTATTTTACCGAATATTTTTATTAACAGGCGGTAATAGGTATGTAGGTGAGTGAATCAACTTTTTTGTGTTGTTACTCTGTCCCCGTTGTCCAAGTGACATCTTCATACTGTTTCATAGAAAAATGCTTAGGTTGTCCGAGGGACAAATTTTGCGTAACCATAGCAACAAGGTGCACTTAAAAGTTGATTCACCCAGGTATTATAGAAAAAAAATTTACTTTCGGTTGTTTTGTTGTAATGAGTACTTTCCATTACAAATGGTGCCGAGGGTCTGAAGATGGAGCCGGGAGACGGCCACCGGAACTCCTTGATGGAAAGTGCTAAGACAGTCGAGATTGGGCTCGTTTGTTTTGTTGTGATGAGTACTTTCCATTGGACATAGTGCCGATGGTCTGAAGATGGAGCCGGGAGACGGCCACCGGAACTCCTAGATGGAAAGTGCTAAGACAGTCGAGATTGGGTTCGTTTGTTTTGTTGTGATGAGTACTTTCCATTGGACATGGTGCTGAGGGTCTGAAGATGGAGCCGGGAGACGGCCACCGGAACTCCTTGATGGAAAGTGCTAACACAGTCGAGATTGGGCTCGTTTGTTTTGTTGTGATGAGTACTTTCCATTGGACATGGTGCTGAGGGTCTGAAGATGGAGCCGGGAGACGGCCACCGGAACTCCTAGATGGAAAGTGCTAAGACAGTCGAGATTGGGTTCGTTTGTTTTGTTGTGATGAGTACTTTCCATTGGACATGGTGCCGAGGGTCTGAAGATGGAGCCGGGAGACGGCCACCAGAACTCCTTGATGGAAAGTGCTAACACAGTCGAGATTGGGCTCGTTTGTTTTGTTGTGATGAGTACTTTCCATTGGACATGGTGCCGAGGGTCTGAAGATGGAGCCGGGAGACGGCCACCGGAACTCCTTGATGAAAAGTGCTAAGACAGTCGAGATTGGGCTCGTTTGTTTTGTTGTGATGAGTACTTTCCATTGGACATGGTGCCGATGGTCTGAAGATGGAGCCGGGAGACGGCCACCGGAACTCCTAGATGGAAAGTGCTAAGACAGTCGAGATTGGGTTCGTTTGTTTTGTTGTGATGAGTACTTTCCATTGGACATGGTGCCGAGGGTCTGAAGATGGAGCCGGGAGACGGCCACCAGAACTCCTTGATGGAAAGTGCTAACACAGTCGAGATTGGGCTCGTTTGTTTTGTTGTGATGAGTACTTTCCATTGGACATGGTGCCGAGGGTCTGAAGATGGAGCCGGGAGACGGCCACCGGAACTCCTTGATGAAAAGTGCTAAGACAGTCGAGATTGGGCTCGTTTGTTTTGTTGTGATGAGTACTTTCCATTGGACATGGTGCCGATGGTCTGAAGATGGAGCCGGGAGACGGCCACCGGAACTCCTAGATGGAAAGTGCTAAGACAGTCGAGATTGGGTTCGTTTGTTTTGTTGTGATGAGTACTTTCCATTGGACATGGTGCTGAGGGTCTGAAGATGGAGCCGGGAGACGGCCACTGGAACTCCTTGACGGAAAGTGCTAACACAGTCGAGATTGGGCTCGTTTGTTTTGTTGTGATGAGTACTTTCCATTGGACATGGTGCCGAGGGTCTGAAGATGGAGCCGGGAGACGGCCACCGGAACTCCTAGATGGAAAGTGCTAAGACAGTCGAGATTGGGTTCGTTTGTTTTGTTGTGATGAGTACTTTCCATTGGGCATGGTGCCGAGGGTCTGAAGATGGAGCCGGGAGACGGCCACCGGAACTCCTTGATGGAAAGTGCTAACACAGTCGAGATTGGGCTCGTTTGTTTTGTTGTGATGAGTACTTTCCATTGGACATGGTGCCGAGGGTCTGAAGATGGAGCCGGGAGACGGCCACCCGAACTCCTTGATGGAAAGTGCTAAGACAGTCGAGATTGGGCTCGTTTGTTTTGTTGTGATGAGTACTTTCCATTGGACATGGTGCCGAGGGTCTGAAGATGGAGCCGGGAGACGGCTACTGGAACTCCTTCTATATACTTATCTTCTCCCTTATATGTATATACTTACGATGTGCCCAGTATTTAAATGTAAAGTAAGTATTTAGATATTTTTATACGCGGTACATAGTAATAATCTAATTATAGGTAGGTATCTAATTATTAGAACAAAACGCGACTAATCGCCAGGCATCGCATATTCAGATGCTTTTAAAATACCTAAACTTTGGTGTCGGCGCCGAAGTTGCTGGAACTGTATGGAGACGGATTCGAATTGATTTAATGAATGCCAGGATTTCTACATTAAGTAATTAGGCTAACATTAAACATACCATTTAAGTAACAAAATGAAATAGTTGAAGGTACTTTTTATTAAAGGTATAAATCTACTAAATGTTATTTAATTAGGTAACGTGCATTTATTTCAACATTACGAAATATTCTTATCCTAAATATAAAATAAAATTATAATTAATTACCTAATAGCTAATCTGTTACTAAACAACGATACTGTAACATTAAACTGAACAGGTGATTACAAATAAATTTAAATAAATTGGGAACGTCTCCATACAACTATACATCAACGCCGACTCCGAAGTGTAGGTAAAAAACTTTGAGTATTTACATTTAGACAGGAGATGCCATGCACGGGCGACTCCCTCCGGCAAAATAATTGGTCAACTGTTCAAGCACGTTATATAAAATTATATCACGTCTACTTAAGGCGACTCCGTACGTGGAATGGTGATTTTTAAAGTCCTAAGGCTCGTAATCTAGCCAACGGAAAAATCTGAAAAAAATATGTTATTTTTGACTATTTCTTCTAAAAAATTATTAAAAAATATTAAAAAATTAAAAAATTATAGTTTATTCAATATACAGAATTTTCACAATAAATAATACCTATAAGACAATTCAATTCGTCAAACAAATTTGACTCATCCTTCAGATGTGTCCCATCACTATTTTGTTCTTAAGTATGCTGCATACCTAGTTACTTGAAAACTGTGTGTGTGTGCATGTAATTTTTGAAATGTTAATTTTTTTGTAGTGTGCGTTTATCGTAAAACCCGTTCCAGACCTTCCGATCCGATCCGATTTATGGGAAGCAATCGGACAATGTGTAGTGCAATTGTCCGATTTATCGGAAGAAATCGGATAATGTGTAGTGCAATTCTTAGGACATTCCTTCCGATAAATCGGATCGGATCGGAAGGTCTGGAGCGGGCTTAACAGCAAAATTTGTCTGTTATGTTATTCATCTTTTGGTGATGTGTTGTACGTGTTACTTCGCCCCACGCTAAAATTGACGAAAAACTTTGTTCGAAGAGTTTAGGTTATGACAACTCCATTTGTCTATGCTCTAAGGTAAAAAAGCATTAAATATCCGATGCCTGCTGATGACGTTCAAAGATTGTTTATTTAATTACCTCGACGTTTCAAACGTGATGTTTCGTCCATGGTCTTAAAGGACTTGAGCACAGGGTACATAATAGTAAATAATAATAATATAATAAATATCAGACAACCTCACACAAATCAACCTAGTCCCAAATTAAGCTCAAGAAGGCTTGTGCTATGGGTACTAGGCGACGATATACATGCTTATATAGATAAATAAATACTTAAATACATAGAACATCCATGACCCAGGCACAAATATTCGCGTTCATCACACAAATATTTGCCCTTGCCGGGATTCGAACCCGGAACCACTGCGCCAACCGCGTCGTCTTAATCTTAATAGTAGTATTACATTACATACAGAATGGACACGCACACCCCCGCACGGAATCGAGTTACCTCACCCTGCAGGAGAGCATTGGTGATGGTAGTTATGATGATAATTATGGTGGTGATGATGATGCAGGTGGAGACACGCAGGCCCCTTTCCAACTGGGCACTTTGGGCACGTGCCCAGAGCCCCCAGTCTCACGAGGGCCCTCTCTCTTACGTGGGCCTACGTTTGAGGAGTGCCCAGGGCCCCAGCATGCCTCCGAGACAGGGGGTGGTAATAGTAATGAATGATGATGAACTGGTGACTGGTGGTGGTAATGATGATGTTGATGGGGGTGAACTAGTGACGATGAAGATGATGAATTGATGATGATAATGGTCGTGTGGATGGTGAACGTGGTGATCGGAGGTGATAATGATGATGGTGGTAATTATTATGATGATTCGACAGCACGTTTGGCTCGGTTTGTAGACACCTGCATACTGAGCCGGCGGTCCCGGGTTCGAATCCCGGCCAGGGCAAATATTTGTGTGATGAACTCGAATATTTGTGCTTGGGTCATGGTTGTTCTATGTATTTAAGTATATATTTGTCTATATAAGTACGTATATCGTCGTCTAGTACCCATAACACAAGCCTTCTTGAGCTTAATTTGGGACTAGATCGATTTGTGTGAGGTTGTCTGATATTTATTATGATATTGGTGATGATGATGATGAAGGTGGTGACAGAGGATGGTAATAATAATTAATGATGGTGAACTGGTGATGATGATGATGGCGGTGAACTGGTGAAGATGATGTGGAGGATGAAGGTGGTGATTGGTGGTGATCATGATGATGGTGGTAATGATGTTGATGTTGGTGATGGTGACTGGTTATGCTGATGGTGGTGATAGTAATGATGATTGTGATGATGATGGTGGTTATGCTGATGATGATAAAGGTGGTGAAAGGTGGTAATGATGATGACAGTTGTGAGGGTGTTGGTGATAAATAATGGTGGTAACTTGTGAAGATGATGGTGATGATGACAATGATAATTATGGTGGTGATGATGATGAAATAAAAACAAATCGGGAATAAATAAACAGATTTATTAACTTCTATATTTTCATAGCATCTTCAACCCAATCCCCAACCCAATGTTATTTGCCCTACTGCTTGTGCCCTAATTTTAAATATTCAAATTGTTGGCACTCGGGGTTGTCGTTCATCTTTTTTTTTCAATCCTTATATTTTCCACTTTATTTTTGACTCTTAAGTAGATAAGTCCTTGTTGGAGTTAAAACTTTTATTGGAAGGTCCTCGATCTATAACAAAACAAAATCGAAAGTTAATTTTAAAAAGTACACGATTATATTTCTATATAAATTAAATGAAGTTATTATTCACATATCCAAAAATAAGAGGAGAAAACATAAACATGTTTATTACATAATATATTAAAACAACATGTGTATAATATTACATGTCTAAAGCTCCCTTCTAGTTCTCAGTTGGATAAACTTAAAATTTTGTGTGCCTCTGATGATAATTAATTACTGAAGGCAACAAATATTTTGGTCGCCCAAAAAAAACTTTGCGACCCCAAACCTAAAAATCATTATGAAACACCAAACAAAAAATTATTTGGTCATCAGTCATCAGTGAATAAATATTTTGGGCTTTTTAATTAATTTTTGTTAGGGTACAAGGTGATATATATTTGAATATGGTGATAAATTTTTGGAGAACGTTAACTTATTTTGGGTTAAATAAGTTTCTGTCAAAAAAATCATTTCAGTGACAAGCTTTTATAGCCGACTGTACTTTTCTTTAAATATCTATCAAATGCTCACTGGGACGATTCTAAAGAGCCCAAACTCGGTAGGATTGTTTTTTCTATTATAGAGTTCCTATGGCCACCTTCCGGCTCCATCATCAGATCAGCCCCACGGTACCATATTATTGTATTGTCATCAAAGTTAAGTAAATATGCAAAATTTCAGCTTAATCGGTTGACGATATCTGCTTCAAAATTGAGTTGCAAGATTCTACCCGAAGAAACATACTTACATACATACATTGCAAGTTTTACATAAGATTGGTGTTCTAAATTTGGTACACATTCACTTTTGGTCGCAAAAAGTTAATCTTTTGCTAATAAATACTCTATCTGGTGATCAGTAATACAAATATTGGTTATGATTTTTAAATTATTTTGGGGATGAATTTTGGTGCTCATTTACTATTTTTTATAGTAAAAAGTGTTTTTCTTGCCGCTACATTTTACTTAATCTGGTGCTCTATTAAATATAAGCCATTTATTAATAACTAAACCCCATTATCTTATGACTGATGTTGCTTTTTACTGGGTTTTTTCCTGTCCTAATATTAATATTACATATGTTATGCAACAATGCAATTGATTTTTTGCATCTTAAATCACTACTCAATCTCAATATATGTTATATGTAGAGTTGTACAAAGTTTATTGTAATTATTGTGGAAAGTCTATGTTAAACAGTCATAATTAGTAAGTTGGTCAGTCTTAACTAATGAACACCCGAGATTTCTACTTTTATCAAAATATTTATATCCGTTAGTACCTTGTGATTTTCTTTGACATATTATTTTAACTGTAACTACTTCTGCCGTCCTACGTTAAAAGGGTTTTATCTTTCGACTGGATTTTATAGTAAGATACTGCTTCTTACCATAGCACGGCAGACTAAACCATCGACATTTCGATGAAGTTCGATTAGATCACAGGCTTCAATAATAATGTAGCGAGTAAAAAATTAAATTAAGCATAATTTTTCTTGTCAAAATGACTTCATGAAGTTCCCACATCCTTATTTCGACACCCTTAAAATGATACCCTTACAATATTTTCCTTTATACAACTTATGCTGCACGAAATTTGCATACTGAATCCAAAACTACATATCCCACAAAAAGCATATTTTGATATTTTTCTTTAGATTGATGAAAACAAATGCAGTTTGCATTAATAATTAATACCTAATATTTTCTTGATGAGACGGATACATTCTAGAAGGTTAATAGAAGTTTTATGGAACTCTCATAAAAAAAATCTGTTTTGTGCTTTGAATGTCAGTGCGAAAAAAGAAAAAATAAATCAATAACTTTGTTTTGTAAGGAATGAAGAAATATGTCGATACTTTTACTTTATAGCACAGTATATACAATATATTACAATATGCTCTCAAAAAATTGACAAACTGTGCTTAATATAGCATGATGGGCAAATATGTATTTAATTAAATAACTCACCGCAGGTTTCAATCCAATGTAGCAAACGAAACATGGGCTTTTGGCCCATCATGGTCTTGCGTCGAAAATACGTAGGGTCCATAATTATATTTTGTAAGATAATCAGTCCATTTTCGAAATTCAAGTGAAGCAACTATCGCAGTCCAAATTCAATGCCAAATTAGTAGTAAGTGCAATTTTCGTATAATGTAGTAGTTGTTGTAGTCCAAATCTGAAGCACATCGTTCTGGAAGGAATATTCTTCGCGAAAAGAAAAAATCCGTTGTTTGTTATGACATGTCGTGTCGACTGTCGTCTTCTCTTCCGTCTTCGTCATTTTGCGTTTTGATACTCTCCAGTTTAAGATATCCGTTTTTCACTGTCTTGTTTGTACAAAGATTTTTCATTGACATATTTTTTTTAAATAGTTGTTCATATTTTTCGTTGATTTAAAAATTATTTATAATTTTTTTATTAAAAAAAGTGCATTAAAAATAAACTACATACCAAAAGTTAAAAGTTAAGGAACCAAACGCTAAAGTCGCCATTCTGAAGTTGCGCCATCTAGTGTCATTCTTTAATATTACGTAGGTAGTGTGATAGCTAATTTTCATGTCACGATCGATTGAATAGATAGGTTTAAAATAAAAGACTTAGATTCTAAAATAAAGCGTTGAATTGGGTTCATGATGATAATCTGCATTTAGATTAACATGTACTTGATTAGTTATTGCATAATTATGGGCCAAATTGCGGGATAATTGTTTCATAATATCGATTTGAGACCTATGATGCCCTCTATGGGATTTTTTTGTTACTAATTATATTTCCTTCGTGATGGGAGGGCATGACCGAGGTATCGATCGACGAAGTCCGGAAAGACATATGCCAGCTTCAGGGAGCCGACTTTAATTGGCGACAAGCTGCGCAAGATAGGGTAGGATGGTATAGCTTGGTGTCGGAGGCCAAGATCCACTTCGGGTCGCTGAGTCGGCGTAGTAAGTAAGTAAATTAGAAACCGGTATAATAGAGTATTCTTTATTGCTCATCTTAACGGGAAATGAATACCTACAAACAAACACAGACTAGACATAAATTAAATAAAAATTCAATAGTAGGTAGGTGAATGCATACTAAATATGCAGGTATAGTCTATCCGGAATTCAAAGATCAATTTATGTCAAACTAGTACAAGTAAAAAATTATACAGGTTTACGGTCGTTTGTACCTTGTGCCAAAGTGACTTCATTTCATCTTGGAGATCGGATGGACTATACCATGTAACTACAATAGGAATTAATGGTGGTGGTGGTATACAAGTGATTTCTATTGTCCCAGTTCTCGATGGGTTTGTTCGATTCCCGTGATCTACAGTCCGAGGGCTACAATCAAAAGTTGCATATACCTAAAAGATCCATGATACTTAAATATGGGACAAGAAATAAGTACCTACCTAATGCCTTTGGCGGGGAATATCAAACCCTTAATAAATAGCAACTTCGAATTTACATCTGAGCTTCGGGTATGGCCACCTAACTGTTGACGACGCGATTGGGGCAGTTTGTAGTGCACCGTGGCGCCATCTATGGTCCCACCGGAAGATCAGCGCTGGCTCTTGGGCTAGCATCATGCTGAGGTGGGCCTTTTCGTGGCACAGCCATAGTAGTATATTTTCTTATTGTTTTACCTATTTCATTTGTTAGGGTTCCGTAGTCAACAAGGAACCTTATAGTTTCGCCATGTCCGTCTGCCCGTCTGTCCGTCCGTCCGCGGCTTAGCTCCGTGATCATTAGTACTAGAAAGCTGAAATTTGGTATGAGTATGTGTATGTATCACGCCGAAAAAACGGTAAAATTAAAACTAAAAAAAATTTTTTTCGGTTATACCTCTCGAACCAAGTGGGGGTGAATTTTTTTGTTCGTTTTAACCCTAGTGTGTGGGGTGTCGATGAATTGGTCTGTTAAAAATAATAGGGGTCTTTAAAACATTACTTTTTGATAGTCAGTAGTTTTGTTAATATTCGCTCCGAAAATAAGTACTTTCAATAAAAACTATATTAAATAGAATCGGTCCAACCGTTTTTGAGTTATCACAAAATTTCATGATTTTCTTTAAAAGGACGTAAGTTGACTTCCAGAACGTAATAAGTAATTATAGTTACTTTGGCGTTTACGACTTTTTTATAGAACTTAAAATCTTTCTCGTAACTTAAACCTTGGGCTTAAAACCGCTGTTTTAAGCCCGTCTCTTGTGAAGGATGAGCAACTACGGAACGCTACACTGAGCGTGGCCGGACATGCTCTTGTTGTCACTATTTGTAGTTATGTTCTATGGTCACGTCATGAATAAATGTATTTCTTTGTTTCTTTCTTTCTAAATATTTTTTTTTTTATAACATGCTCAAGTTACTAATGCAAAAATGCAGATAATTAAAAAGGACGCGTATAAAAATGACGTAGTAATAGTAACACAGACACTTCATCATAACCTTTACCTGAAGCCCTAAATATCCACCTAATTCAGGCTAATTGCAGCCTACTGGGAAATCTAGAATGGCGGGCGTCGGCGGCGGTACAAGTGTCCGCCTAATTTGACTCATTTGTATGGAAATTTAGCCTCGCTGTGGAACGCCATTTACCACGAGCCATCATTCATTAGTTATTTTACGCTCGCGTAGACTATTTGAAATGCACAATCTATTTTTAGGAGCATAACACCGTTTTTACTTATTCAAGATTGACCTATTTTAAGTCGGGGTCGAACTTTTAACTAGCTAGGGTGCCGAGACAACACTGATCCAATAAGCTCTCCACGAACTAAAAAAGTTTAGTAGCCCCTTTTATGAGTAGGTACCTAAGGGTTACTTGTTAGGCATCGTTCATTAAGTACCTACCTACCATGACAATGTGCACGTAAATTCGCCGCGAAGATCGGCTACAAGAAATTTTCGGGCGCATGATCATCAAGCCAGGAGTGGAGTGGACAGTGGTCGCCATCGCCATGGCCGAAACCGGTTGGAGAGATGAACTGACCATAACGACAAATCCTTTTCGTATCATTCTTAAGTTTACTCCAATCATAGAAACATACCAAGGTACCTAAACATATATAAACATGCACAATCATATCTTATCTACGCTTATTGTTTATCGGAAACGCATGCTGAGGTAAGAGTGTGCAACTACTCGTAAAGCGCTTATTTGTACCATTTTATGGCATTTGTAAAAATTACACGGCTTGTTCTTGAAATCTTGATGCACGGGACGAGAGGAAAATAGGACATGTTTGACGATTGGATGCCAGTTAATTGCAACGACTAAAAGTATCAAAGTCGTGAAGTCGTCAGAACAGGGAACCGGTATTTCACTCTGGAAGCCTAAATTTCGTAGGATAGATGCATTAAAGAAATTGCCGCAGTGACAAAAACATAACTAGCTTTTGAAATATAAGTATTAAAAGCGAACATTATTTGCACTTCGGTTGTATCGACGATTCATAGACATTATGTGAATTTCCCGTAAATGAACGCGATAACCCCCACAGTCCACACATAAAGAAACATCTACCATGTCAAACTCATCCTTAGTCCCTGACAAATAAATCACAAAAATACGAACCTTTAAGCAGATCATACTCGCAATTATAGCTCCGGCGGCGTCGCCACGGGCACCACATCTCTACACAACACGACCAACACAACACATTCAACTACACAACACAAAAGCACATTCCAGCAGTTTGCCACTACTCCAAAGTCAAGGTTCAGGAGAAATTAGCAGAACACTTTAGAATGTATGCATCGCGACGCTCGCAGTGTTTACGAGTGTGTACTTGAGGGGAGATAAGAGCTTATCAATAACTCATTCGATATAGGTAATCGTTTACTAACACACGCTTAGGTGGATGTTAATGACCGTTCTCAATAAACGAATGGTCTGACTTTGTCGCACTGGACATTTTGCGTTTCGGGCTCCGATCCGACAGCGCACTGAAATGAAAAACGGTGCGATCGTACCTTCTCAATTGAGTTTATAGGATACCTACAATGGCTCGTTTGAGACAATAGGATTTTTACCGTCAAGGAAATAATACTTAAGTACGTCAGAGTATGAAAATCATAGATCATAGTGCAACTATCTCGGTAAGATCGTAACTGCTAACTGCAGATATCTACGATCCCAGCGGGACGGCGCCATAGAAATACAAACCAGAACAAGATTGGTTTTCCTTCTAAGTTCAATTAATGCCTTTATTATAGAGAATGCTCAAACACTTTAAAATTAGCAAACCAGTGGGAATCGAATTCTATGAACGTCTAACCGCTGCTATCCAACAGGCTGACATACCTCGAGAAAATCAATGCTGTTACAATTTAGATACTAATTCAGAACAGTTATAACTCAAACCACGTCGATATGGTGGTCTTGAGTGTTCTGAATTAGTATCTAAATTGTTTCTACACTGGTACCTAGAATACCATGTCAAAATGGTGCAGTCAACAGCAGAAGTTGCTATGCGCGCCAGGCGCTCTCAATGATATACACACGGAGTCTAAGAGAATAAGGATTGTACAGATCATTGTAAGTGTGTTTTATGCGGCGCGCGAGCTGTGAGGATTCGTAATTTCGGAACCCCTATATAAAAATAAGTCATATGTTATAAGAGAATGATGGGTAGGGTAGGTATATAATCATAAGTCAAGCGAACTGACATGGCCCCTGTTTCTTTTTTGCCAAGACCCTTGGTTACCTAATTTGGGGTTCACATAATTAGTGTCTAATAATAAATACTTACAATATAATGTAACTAAATCATAATTTATTAATCTAATCAACAATAACCTCATCTACTTTTTATCAGTAATCTTGACATTGGTCTGCTGCAGTTTGGCGATCATCATCTGTTCCTTGGCTTCCTTCTTGGCCATCCTCTCTGCCTTCTTTTGTTCCTTCTCCCTCTTGGCGAGCATCTCCTGGAAGCGCTCATCACGCGGGTCAAGCTTGAAGCCAAAGTGCCTCCTCACTTCTTCAACAAGACGCTCTTTCTTGGCCTACAAACAAAATAAGTCAATTAGTATAACACTATATAAATCCACATAAAGATTCAGACTCAAATATTTATTTGTCCAACATATGTATTTAAATTACATGATGTTACATTTTGATTTGTATCAATATGTGGTGCCTTGGTCATACAAATAAGATTGCAAGCTAAAAGTATCTTTTGTCTGTCCTTCTTTCATGTATCAACAGAGTAAGGAATCGCAAACTTAGCAAACACAGTGCTGTCTGTCTAGGTTAAAATTCAGAATCATAAAATTCAGGTAAGGATTTATCATTAGGCTATATGTAAATGTGGCTAAAATATATTAATAAGCCTAACAGCGGAACAAAATATCCATGACTTTCACTTTCAATGTGCAAAGAGTGTGTTCCCAGTCAGTATTGAAAGTATTGAAAGACTTAATTAATGAAGTTTCGGATGTAAAATTCACCTTAGCTGCCTCTGCCTCAGCAACCTTCTTTGCCGTCTTATTCTTTAAATCCTTCTTCCACTGAGCCAGCTTTTCAAATTTGGCTGCTAGCTCTTTCTCCCTCTGCTCTACTTTTAACTTCTCCTCTTTCCTCTTCTGTGCTGCTGACTCCATCATATCTTTTATGGTAAATGGAAAAGCTACTGTTTCATATTCTTGTCTTTCTTTTATGTCCCGGCTTGAAGGCCAGCATATACCTGAAATGCACAAAAACAACTTATCGTACAAAAGGTGGATGCAATGCCATGAGGCATTCTCTTGTCAACCTTAGGGCAAAGCAGAAAAAATGATTTTATTCTAAATAAAGGTTGTCAGGTTTTCTCTCTCCTCCATTCCTAACACCCAGACTTAAACCTTGAATGTCCTGAAAGCATTTTATTACACATCTTTCTACCATAGACCAATTGGTTTGATTTTTTGGATAGAGGCAATTTTATGAAGCAAAGAGATGCATATAATATATATTCTTTTTATTTTGAAAGGGCATATATTGGATCATACTTATTTAGGCAACTATCGGAGACTTACTTGGATTGATGCCACTAGCGATGCCATATTTTCCATACAGTTTTCTGTTATACTTGACGGTCAAATGTGTGGTGGTCATGGGCTCTTGGTACGGCCGCCGATCATTCATTATATTGTAGTGCGCCTTCGTCAAACGAGACACATTTCGTTTCTTCTCGATCTCTGCTTCCTTGGCCCGGACATCATCAGCGTCGTCGATGAGGACTTGTTCATTCTGTTCTATAACCTCTGGTGCTGTAGTAGAGTAACGAAAGAGCGAACTTAAGAGACTAGGTCGGGCTAACTTTGCTCTTAAGCACAAATTCATTTTGCACTTTTATATAGTAATTAATAATATTAATTTTTAAATAATAATAACAAACAATATCTCGTTTAAGTTTGAGGTTATATTTAATTGTCAAGAAAGAAGTCAAGAATTACAAGTCCCAAAGACAATATTTACTCTTTTTTTTTTAGGAAATTAAACGTTTCCCAAATGCCAAATACATAGAAACGCAACAAATGCCGCATGCCACACATAATTTGTTGTTATGTACGCAACTACCCCTTAAGGCCCATATTAGACTATCATATATTTATCATAGAAGTATGATCTCATATCTGTAAAAATCTTGGATCATATTTTATTTATGCTATTCTATAATTTTACATATTACACCTAATATCATATAAACGTCGTAGGTAATCAAGATGGATACCGATTTAGCCGCGTTTTCCGTTGCAATGAGTGCAATTTTATTAATTGCCCTGAAGGTAAGAAAAAAAATAGATACTGCGAGATACTGGGATCTGAGACTGTTTATTTTTTTCTCACGTCTGCAACGAGGCATACTCTTCCCGTCGAATTACTTATTAAATTAGCAATGTTTGTCATTACTGTCAATCGTTTGTCGCGATTTTTGTAATCTGGATTGAGATTGTTATATAAGCACTCATATTCCTCGTACAGGTTTATTGATGATTTTGTAGTTTCAATATTCCACTCGAAATTCTTGGTTTTTGACGACGCCATCTTTGAGGTTAGACCACATATGATCATAATTGTACGCTTGCTGTCAAATGGGATCAAACTTCTATGATCATAGACTATATAAATCATAGGTTGTTATTACACTGTCATAGGTTTATCAAATTAATATGAGTCATATGTCTATGATCATATTTCTATGATAATGTAATATGGGCTTAACTGATTCCAAATGACGTTTTGATCAATATTACCACATGCAAAAATAAAACTTTTATTATAGCATAAAATTATAATCTTTATTTTATGTGCCATAAGGACGAATATTAAATACAAGCCTTTTTTCGATAAAATGTCGATGTCATTTTCATACCTGTCTATCTTGTCTATGCCCTTGTATTAGTAATCGAATCGACGTTTTTGTTCATTGTCTGATTTTTCCATTTAGTATTTGTATTCAATTTCAATATGGATGATTTCGGTGATAGTTTCGTTCAGCCCGAAGTAGACCCCGCGGCGGAGTTCCTCGCTCGAGAACAGAACCAGCTCGCGGGATTAGAAGATGAGTTGGAGACCAGCGCTCCGCCCCCTGTTGTGCCTGTGGCTTCCAATGGCTTGGTCGATGATTTCGTCGGTAAGAATTGCTTGGAATATTGGTCTCTGTGTAAAATACTAATATATAGATAGAAATCTGAAACTAATTAGTGTCTTCAGCGGCCTTTTTCTTAAGACGTAACGGGTCTACCCTATTTTCATGTTTTATTTAATATTTTCAAGATTCATCCTTTAGTAAAGTGGTTTATTGTATTAAACACTGCTTCTCTGCATTATAACAAATATTGTAACAGTTGTCTTTTCTACTTTCAAGAAATACCCAGCACAGCCACGTTAGAGGCAAATGGCATGCTAGAAGAGGATCCTGCGCCATCGGTGTTCCGCCAGGAGCGGGAGGAGCCGGAGAAGATAAGAATATGGCGCGAGGAGCAGAAGCTGAGACTGGAAGAGAAAGGTGAGCTCTCACCCTCACACTAATCCATCTAGTCCCAAATTAAGCTCAAGAAGGCTTTCGTTATGGGTACTAGATAATGGTATACATAGTTATACAGATAAATATATACTTAAATAACATATAACAACCATGACCCAAGCACTAATATTTGCCCTGGCTGGGATTCGAACCCGGGACTGCCGGCTCAGTAGGCAGGTGCTTACAAACTGCACCAACCCTGTGTTCAAAACACGTATACATAGTCTGTGGTCAGTTAAAGCAAAACAATTGATAGTTCAAACCAATACTACTCTTCTAATGTCTTATCGGGATAGTACAGACAATTTTTAAAATATGTTGGTCATCCTTTTCAGCATTATGTCCATCATTCTTATGGCATAAAAATAAAGTTTTGATACATATGTTTGTGACTGTGTGTAATGTGTGCAGTACCTACAGCATATATTGTGCTAAACATTTTTAATGATATCAAAAAGATTTGCATTAAATTTGCTACTCTTATTATGGGACTTATTAGGAATTTCATTTTAAAGGTATCAAAATTGTTGAAATAAAATATGGTATGTGAATCATACTTGTACAGTTTCCTTGAGAAGCTGAACATTTAGAATCTTTAGAATATCCCAGTACTGTCCCAGATCCATGTTATATCCTGAAAAAATATGTTATGGGATTTACATTGTTTTAACATTGTTTTTTTTTTTTACAGATGCTGAAGAAGAGAAAAAGAAAGAAGAAATGCTTAAAATAGCAAAGAAAGAACTTGAAGACTGGTACAAAACTCACGATGAGCAGATTGCCAAGACCAAGGCAGCCAACAGGTAATGTTCCTTAACAATTGTAAAGGCTAATATTGTGTGGGTCTGATAATCTCTGTACTTTTGGACTTATTTCAAGAAAGTTAAACTTCTATTCCTGATCTGTCTGCTACCTGTTTAGTAGAACCATTATTCTCCCCCAATTGGAATCACAAAACATGTAATGGGAAGCTAGTTTCTTTAATAAAAGACTTGTCCATAATCCCGTAGTTGGGTAGAATGCCTGCCGCCCGCATGTCTTAATCCTATTCTAATACTGATTTGTTTTCTTTCCAACGCTGTCAGGGAGTCTGCTAAGTGAGTATAATACTGATATAAGCCACACCCACACTAACAATATGGTGTTGCATTGCTATTTTCCGATATGGTGAACAACCATACATTTGTATGGCAGGATCTTTTTCTTCTGTGATGTTTTTCAGTTGTCTCAATAGGTTTTGGTTATGAAAAAGGTGCTGGAAAATGGTTCCTTGTTCTAAATGTAATCATAGTCATAATTAGTTTAACGGAGGGTTTAAATATCATTATCCGACAATATTCAGTCACTGCTCATGAATAGCCACATTTCTGGTTACATATAAAATAACAATATCATCATAATAACATTATCACAATTTCAAGTCAAGTACACACAATTACAACATAAATTATACGAATTAGACAATTTGTATAAGAAATGTATTTCGACTTCATAATTTTTTATTTATTTCTACAATCAGATAGCTTATTTATGAGCACATGTAATGATTGGCAATGATGTCACTATTGTGATGAATATCATATCATAGTGACATTGTCACATAATTTACTTTACATAGCCGGTATACTATGCCTGGAGAGGAGCGGCTAGATGTGTCGTCATGGACATTAACTTGTCGTTGTTTCTCTCGGAATGAATGGTTTGCGGTCTTACAAGGCTAACATGGTCGTTTGACCCCAGGAACGCGGAGCGAGCGCTGGCGCGCGGCTCGGAGGGCAGCGTGGAGGAGGGCGGCGAGTGGGCGCGCGTGGCCGAGCTCTGCGACTTCGGGCCCCGGCGCGGCCGCGACGTGGCGCGCCTGCGCGGCCTCGTGCTGCAGCTCAAGCAGAGCGGCGTGCGGCCCAAGCATCCACCCCGCACCGGCAAAGCGTAACTTACTAACAATTATCATTTACAATCAAAACTCACTAAGTAACAGTGACCTCATACATAACATGTGGACTATATTGGAATAAATACGCCTAGAAACCTAGTTAGCGCTTGAAAGTGAAGCCATTTTGTTTAACCACAGGCTAAGATTTGTCCGTGTGCGCATTTCTCTTAAAGTCAATCATAGATAAGAGTGAAGTCAATGTCACAAGCAAAATGTCTATGATTGGTTCATTGACAAGCACACCATAGACACGCACATAAAGCCGAAGTATACTATTAGAAAATTCCAAAAACTGAAAAACAACAACAATATATGGAGCAAATAAAGGAAAAAATAAATGTTTCATTGTATAAAGATGTAAAAGAGAAGGCGGAATGTAGAATAAGCTGGAAATTACTTCACCGACAAGAGCTTAGCTCTTAAATATATGATGATGATGAAAAACAATTATCTATAGGAAATCTTTTTCTGTTAAACTGCCACCTAGTACGAAACATTAAATGAAATAAAACAATTCACTCAATGAAAATAGTTTATTTTTCCAACAACTTAATACAAAATTGGTAAAATAATACTAAGCACTGGTAACAACTCGTAAGTAAATATTTGTAGCTTTTTATTAGCACCTATGAAAATTACTAAAAGAATAATTAAAGTTAGAGACCTTAGTATTTTGGGAGCCCTTGTGAATCCGGTTTCCGACTTCGCGTGCAATCAGTAATAAATAACTAAGGCACTAATATTTGTCTACAAGAAATTAAATTTGAATCTAAAATAAATATTTTTTGCAGTCTCAGTTATAAATAAAACTAAAATTTGTCCTAATTCAACATAGAATAAATAAAAGCAAGACTAAGGCACATGCCCTATTAATCGGTAAAACTTTAAGCTCTAAATTAATTACATTAATTGACAATAATACAACTATGCAACTAAATAGTTGAAAAAAATACTAATAGAATACTGTAAACTTTGTTCCCATATTCGTATATATGGTCTTTAAAATATATAAACATTAATTTTAGTCGGAAAATTAATCTTTGGTCAAGCCATATACAAACATACTTACATGATGTTTTCAATCGAAAGAGTCCACTTTCTTGCTTGTTTATAGTGTCGAAATTTGTTTGCATCTTTATACTACTAATATTATATTATATTTTTTACTAGCAGTAGACGCGATCTACTCTATTGACGAATTTTTTTCAAGTAACTGAGTGCACACCCTTAACCGGTTCGCTACCCAAGATAAATAATTAATTTATATATAAACTTAGTACTTATAATTATGTTGACCTGTAAAACTATGTTTTATCAAAATAAATGAATGAATGAATGAATACCAATCACATGGGAGTGCATCCTTAATGGTCAGCAACAAAATGGACTCTTTTAGGTACAAAGTATTTTATGATTTTTTCCTGAATTTAAAATCTTGTTTGTCCACAGGGCCGCCTGAATCAGAGCAAGACACTAGCCTAAATACCTACACTGTAATCAGTCTCAGGTTGAATGACCTATAATTATATAAATATAGACAATGTTAATGGATGCAACATGTTATAAATAAATAACGATTATTGTTCAAAAGTGCTATTTGTCCAACTGTTATTTATTGAAATTATTATTTTATACTTAATATTCAAACTACCCACTATTAGGTAGTGGGGAATGATTATTAATTTCAATTAATTTGAGTATTATGTTATGAATAAATCATTCCAAAAAATACTATTATGGTTATAATTGTAGATCCCTAGCTATGTCTATGTGCTTCCTCTTATGTATTCTTTCAACTAGTTGTAGCAACAAATACATGAGACTTATAACTAACAGGAATGGCCACACGCCACACGAGAGGTAGCTTTTCAGTTGTTCCCCTAAAGGTTTATTTCTATTTTGTGATATTTTATTATAAACTATCTCTGTTCTCCTAGTCACATCCATCCAGTTGTACATGCTTCTCACCATTATGTTGCATTCATATGGGCAAATCATTTTACCTTCTTTGATATCTCTCATTGCCAGTTCAATGCCCTCTACAAGGCTGCCAACATTGGGTTCAGTCAAATAAATCATTTTATCTGGCAACACCTCTGGGATGCCTCCAACTTTAGTGGAGACCACTTTGAGCCCGCATGATGCTGCTTCCACAATGGCCATGCAGTATGCCTCGGTCAGGGAGGTGTTCAAGAAAATGTCCCCTTTAACAAGGACATCTCTTACTTCAGAATGTTTCAAGCTGCCCAGTAGTGTGACACAATCTTGAAAACCTTTTCTTTCCCTGACCTCTTGCAGCAGCCACATCTTGGGCCCATCACCACCAATTATAAACCTCACATTTGGATAGCGGGGACACATGTCAGCTATCACTGCAGCCATTAAATCTACTCCTTTTCTGTATACCATCCTCGAAACTATGACTATAGTTATCACATTTGGATCCCTTTTACTTGGGTCTGGAGTAAAGCTATAAGAATCTACAGCATTGGGAATAACTGCAACCTTGTGGGCTTTAACTTTGGCCCTCAATACGGTGTTTTCTTTCCCCGTGTGTGAAACGCAAATACAATGGTCACACTCACACAAACACATTTGCAGGTACTTGTTAGTTAGTACTGCTGATGTGTCAGCAAAGCCAAATAAGCTGTGGTCTGTGAATACTGTTTTCAATCCTAATAATTTACCTATAATTGACACTTCGTGTCCCATGACGCTGAAAGCAGAGTGTCCATGGACTATTTCAATACACTCCCTGATGAGTATGTAACGGATGATTGCAATGTTGCAAATCATGGTCGGTAGTACGCACTGAGCGTACATGACCCTTATTGGCAAGTAGTACACCTTCAGTCCTCCGGTCATGTAGCGTATGCCGACGCGCTCACCGTACGAGTGCGTGATTACAATGACTTTGTGACCCTCCTTGATTAGACACTGCGACAAGTTGAATATGTGCTCCTCGACGCCACCCGTGTTAGGGAAGAAGAAGTCAGACGCCATGCATATTACGTGCCGCTTAAACCGCTTCTTTTTCTTTATAAGGTTCTGAAAATGAATAAAAGAAGATTCGCCATTGATCACAGAATTTCACCCAGTTTTTGGCACTCCTATAATAAAATACCAAGATGCCTTACCTTCATTTCGAATATATTATGTTGGCTATCTCGATTGCATGTGCAATTTCTTCATTGTAACCTTTGTTTAATTCAAATTTTGATAAAATAAGGATGGCCTGATGGCCTTATCACGTTAGTCACAATTTAATCCTGACAACTGACAAGTGACAACTTGACGTAAAGAAAACGTCAACAATATAACGGCAGTTGCTGCGTTTTAATATAAAAGTCAAATAGCGCCTGCGTTATTTTAGGCCTATAAATAATTGAAACCGCGATTTCATAAAACCAAAGTTAATTTTATAAGCATAGAATGAAAATAATACAGGGTCATATTAACGCAGTATAATATTTCATTATGTGCTTTTGGAAAAAAAATTGGGCAAGTGCGAGCCCGACTCGCGCATGAAGGGTTCCGTACCTATACATATATATAATCTATAACAAGTTTGTTGTATGGGAGCCCCCCTTAAATATTTATTTTATTTTATTTTTAGTATTTGTTGTTATAGCGGCAATAGAAATACATCATCTGTGAAAATTTCAACTGTCTAGCTATCACCGTTGTTTAGATACAGCCTGGTGACAGACGGACGGACGGACGGACGGACGAACGGACGGACAGCGAAGTCTCAGTAATAGGGTCCCGTTTTTACCCTTTGGGTACGGAACCCTAAAAAGAGTCAAAAGACGACGAATTTTAACATAATGACGATTACGTTTGCAACACTGCTATCAGCTGTCAATGTTGTGCGATTCTTTGGCGGGAATTTGAAAGAAGCGGGAGTGATTTTTTCTTTAAAAATTAAATTTATATTATAATTTCTATAAAAGTGCTATAAAACCCATTTTAGTGAAAGAAAACTTTTAAAAATGGATGGTAATGAGGGGGGCGGGGAAAACCCGCCCAACTCCCTGAAGCGTCCTCGCGGCGAGCCCGAGGACACGAATGGCAATGGCAACTGCAGCGGCGAAAGCGGCGGCGGTGAGCGTATCGATGAACAATTCTTACCCTATTACAAACCTAATTATAAAAGACTATATCCTGAGAACTCGACCAATACCGAGTTCAAGGTGTTCGTGGAACATGTTAACCACAAGGAGCGACTAGGGAACAAGAGTCCCATATACCTCAACCATATATTCACGACTGACGTCAAAGGTGTGATGGCTATTCAAAGACTGAATGCTAATAAAATAGCAGTAATATTTAAACAATATAACACGGCAAATAACTTCTTGAATAACTCTTTATTTTTACAAAAACACGGCATGAAAGCATATATACCGGCAAATAAAATCGAAAAAACAGGCATCATCAGATTTGTTCCAGCAAATATATCAAATAAGGACTTATACACAAAATTATCATCAATTTACGAAATTATTTCTATAAGAAGATTTACGAAAAAAATAGGACAGGAAAGAGTTCCCCTACAGACCGTCAGTATAACATTTCTATCGAATACTCTCCCAGATAACGTACAATATGACTTGTTTTCATACAGAGTCTTCGAATACATCCCTCCATTGCAACAATGTTTTAAATGTTTCAAGTTCAACCACTCCGCAAAGATTTGTAACGGCAAGCAGAGGTGCTCAATTTGTTCCGGTGAACATACATATAAAGAATGTGACAAGCCCAATGAGCTATGCTGCGCCAATTGCAGCGGCCCTCATCTGGCCATTTCAAGACTTTGTCCAATTAAAATAAATAAAATAATTGAAAAGAAAAGTAAAATTACATATGCAAGTGTAGCCCAAACTAAGAAACCTGATATTGAATACCCTGCTTTACCGCTGCCCAAGCATCGTCAATTTGTAAATAAAAATTTTGTAAATATCCCTGTAAATTCTGAAAAAGCTGTAAATACTGTAAATAAAATTGTAAATAAAAATGTAAATACTAAGCCTGCCTCCCAGGCTGTAAATACACATGTCCAGCCTATGGACATCAAAGCCCAGATCCTCTGCGACAGTGGAGTACTAATGGCCCTAGTACAAACACTGGTGGAGCTGGGTAACAATACTGATTCCACCCCGATCACTACAACGAGTATTAAAGACGTACTAATAAAAAATCTGTCTAAATAATGGATCTAAGTTCCCCCACAGTGTCCCAATTATTGAAATAAAGACTGCAGTGGAATAACCTAACTAGATATTGATGAGGGTTTAGAGGAATAAAACAAACCAATGAAATAACGGAAGCTCCTGATTTATTTGTCTTCAGTATATGAGAATTCACTTTCACAATGAAGAACGGATCGTGGATGGCGTTAATAAATTTAAATATAATTTACAAGAAGAAATGGCGTACCGGGTTGGGTAGAGGCTTTGACAGAACAGAATGAGAGTTGCTATATACATTTATAAAACACCTAAAAACATTATAGGGATACCATGCATAAATATTCAACACTTCCCCATATCCTTATAATGTTATAACATGCTTAGGTATCAAGCAAACTAACAAAGGTATCACATGACACTTAAAACCTATCATATGCTAATCATTCCGAACAAGCTATACATAGGTATCATATCAAAACTTATCAAGTTATCATATGCAAATCATTCCAACAAGTCATACAAAGGTACCATATCAAAACGTAAAACTTATCAACTTATCATATGCAAAGCATTCCAAGCAAGTTATACATAGGTATACAATCAAGCAAAAACTGTGAATCTACACAATTATGTAATTAAATTTTCAAAACATTACACTGCTTTATAAACTTGTTATGTTTGATGGAACCAAGTGCTTTAGTAAATACATCTGCTATCATCATATCTGTTTGCAAATATTTAACAGTTATACAATTATTTTTGACCAAATCTTTAACATAATGGTATCTAAGGTCAATATGTTTTGTACGCTTGTGACAATATTCTTTCACTTCTAAAAGCTTTTGAGCACTAAGATTATCATTATACAATGTTATGATTAAGCTTATACTGTCACATATTTCAGATATAAAGTTCCTAATAAAACAGATATCCTTACAAACATCAGACATAGCTAAGTATTCAGATTCTGTAGAGGAAAGAGCAATGCATCGTTGTTTCCTAGATTCCCAATGAATGGTGTCATTGCCAAATTTAATAACAAAGCCTGTGTAAGACCTCCTATCTAAATGGTCATTAGCCCAATCTGCGTCGGCATAAGCATCTAAATTACAATTATCATTCTTTGTGAATAACAAACAATAATCAATTGTACCCGCTAAGTACCGAAGAATACGTTTAGCAGCTAACCAATGAGTTTGGTCAAAGCCATTGTTAAATTGACATAATTGGCTGCAAGCGAAAGCTATGTCTGGCCTCGTACAGACACATAAGTACATTAAAGAGCCCATTAGTTGCCTATAATTATAAACATTCTCATCTAAACATTTTTCAGCTTTATAAAATTTACTATTAGGCAACATGGGTGTGGACACGGCTTTACAATTTTGCATACCAAATTTAATTAACACCCTACGAATGTAATCAGACTGATCAAGTTTTAACAAACCTTTTGCTCTATCACGGGTGACGTTTATGCCTAAACAGCTCTTAAGAGTGCCCAGATTGTTTACATTAAAATTACTTTCTAAAAGTTGACGCAATTCTCTATAAATGGCACTATTTTCACTGTAAAAGACATAAAAGTCATCTACATACAAAGCAATTATGACAAAATCATTTTGACATTTCTTCACATACACACAAGGTTCACATTTGCTTTGTTTAAAGTTATTGGAAGAAAGCAAGTCATGAACTTTATTATTCCAAATTTTACTAGCTTGCTTTAGTCCATAAATACCTTTCAACAATAAGCATACTTTATCATGTTTACCATTATTGAAGCCAGGTGGCTGTTCCATATAAATTGTCTCTTCAAGAGTTCCATTCAAAAATGCTGTTGCTACATCAATGTGATCAATGTTTAAATCTAATTTATTAGCTAAAGAAAATAATATTCTCATGCTACTGTGCCTGACAACTGGTGAATGGGTTTCAAAATAATCTATACCGTGAACTTGCGAGTAACCGCGAGCCACGATCCTAGCTTTATGCTTGTCAAAATTTCCAGAAGCATCGTGTTTAGTTTTGAAAACCCACTTACTTTTGACAATGTTTTCCCCTGA
Source organism: Apotomis capreana (assembly GCA_947623375.1). Taxonomy (NCBI): domain Eukaryota; kingdom Metazoa; phylum Arthropoda; class Insecta; order Lepidoptera; family Tortricidae; genus Apotomis; species Apotomis capreana. The sequence goes on from OX392503.1 coordinate 987,182, forward strand.
GGGACGATCGATCAATTTCCACACATTATTAGATAACATAGAATCATACTCAAGCTGCATGGCAGCTTGCCACTGTGCACAATTAGGACTAGAGATGGCTTCTTCATACGACTGTGGCTCATCAATAGAAATACTTTCTGCTATGAGCGAATAATCCATCTCATAGTCTTGGTACCTGATAGGTAGTTTGGAGCGTGTACTGCGAGCGGCGCGTGCATTGCCGAGCACAGGCGACAGGGGGCGACTCACATCTTCCCCACCAACTGGCGACTGGTACGAGGACGTCACGCGCTCAGGGCGCGCGTCCGGCACCGGCGACCCATCCGAGCTCGATTCGTGCTCGCTGCCTGTGCAGTACTCATCAGCTCCTGAAATTTGAGAAACATTTTCGTTAGAATCATTAAAAGTGATTTCATCACTGGGACCTATACTAACATCATGACTAGAATTTAAATTACTTATATTATTATTCACTTCATTGCTAGAAGAATTATTATTACCATTGATATAGATTTCAACATTACTAGAATTATTAATTTCATTTAAATTCATTGAATTAATAAAATTGTCATTACATGACCATTCATAAAATATACATTCATTATTTAAAATATCACTAGTTTTGTTTTGAATGTCAATATCATAATAAAATTTATTTTCTAAAAATGCAACATTTCTGGAAATTATCACTTTCTTTGGATTAAGGGGGTCCGCCAACCTGTATCCTTTGGAGGTTTCACTATAACCTACAAATAGAAACTGTTTACTTTTAGGATCCAGTTTTCGGCGACATTCACTTGGTACTAGAGAATAAGCAATACAGCCAAAGACATGAAGATGGCTGAGGTCCGGCCTTGACCCAGTCCATACTTCCTCTGGTGTCAGTCCTGACAACGCAGATGTGGGGCTCCTGTTTTTGAGATATACAGCTGTCATAATGGACTCACCCCAATATCTGTTGCAGAGACCTGCACCAAATAGCATACACCTTGCTTTCTCAGCCAAAGTGCGGTTTAACCTTTCCGCTACACCAAGTTGTTGATGACAGTACGGTACAATCTTTTGATGTATTATACCCTGTTTCTGCAAATATGTATTAAATGCAGAATTACAGTACTCACCACCCCCATCCGTACGAAGACAAAGTATAGGCAGACCAGACTGTTTCTCGACTAGGGCCTTATAAGTAAGAAAACATGACATTACCTCGGATTTTTGTTTTATAATATATCCATGAGTTCGCCGAGAGTAATCATCAGTGAACGTGACCAGGTATCTGCCACCTCCCCAGCTGTCCTCCTGCATTGGTCCCATCACATCTGAATGAACTAATTCCAGGCGCTTGCTGGCACGCGAAGCTTCTCCCACTGGATAAGGAAGTGCGCACATTTTACCCTTGAGACAGGCCTCGCAGTCCAATTTCTGCAAGTCACTCTGAAACTGAATACCAGAAACACAATCTGTTAAGGTTCTTAAGCCTTTAAGGCTTAAGTGACCAACCCTACAGTGCAAGAGATCGACAGGCACCGCTGAGGCAGCAACATTAGCACTCTGTTGCTCTTGTCTACTGTCATTTTGACACAAGAACATTGAAGAATGCTCTCTATGGGAGTTACCTGACACATTACAGTTACTTTTATCTAAAACATAAAGCCCATTATTTAAATTAGCCTTTGCCACTATGCTTCCAGAAATTTGACACTTATTATAAATAAAACAACCCTGTTTGTCAAATAAAACAGAAAACCCCTTATTTACCAGGCAACTTACTGACAGAAGGTTCACAGAAAGGTCAGGAACATATAAAACATTATTAATTTTGCTTACCAGCTGATTGTCCAAAATAATGTTGCCTTGACCATGGCATTCTAATTTTTCATTATTAGCAATAGCTATTACACTTTTAGAGTCTATAAAATTGTCCATATTCTTCAAATTATTTGACATATGCTGTGAAGCACCAGAATCAACCACCCAATCATCCTTTTTGGCCAAAAAAGCTGTAGCTACAAAGCTTTGGCCAGCATTAAGTGTATTTGGGTTCTTCTTGTCTCGCTTAAACTTATAACACTTCGATTTAATATGTCCTTTCTTTTTACAATAGTTACACTGAATGTTTTTGTGATTTGAATAAAATGCTGAGTTATCACTATTATTATTGCTTGAATTATTAGATGCCCTCCGGAATTCCTCCTGCAGCAATCTTGCTCTCACAAGCTCGCTCGATAAAGATGAGGCCATACATGCCGTTTCAAGATTAGAGACTAGGGCGTCGTACTCGGACGGCAGCCCGCTGAGCAGCAGTTCGGCCACTTCATCATCTTCAATTACTTTACCGATATCGGCTAACTGTTGCACTAACGTCATAATTTGAGCAATGTATTCCACCATCGTGGTAAATTTTATTTTGTGGAGCTTGCGCAGTAACAATACACGCCGGTACAGCCCACGGTCCTCGAACACGTTGGCGAGGTTATCCCACGCTTGTTTCGCGGTGGCAGCGTCGCGCACATACTGATAACATGTAGATTTAACTGCTAGGCAGATTCTAGCCAGCGCGCGCTGATCCCGATCCTCGTGGTGAACACCGTTATACGTGCCGTCGACACAGGCCCACAGGCCTTCAAGCGACAGCGCCATCCTCATGGCAAACTTCCACGTGTTGTAATCGCCCGTACCTTCCAGCTTGTCGATAGACACGTTACCGCTGCTCGGCGGCGGCGCGGACATCGCCAAGGGCAGCATGGGCAGCTGCGCGGTCGGCGGCATGGCGCCGGCGGCACGATGTGCGCCCGCGGCACCATTGTCAGTAGCGTGACGATTTTCCTCGTTGGGGCGTTCTTGCCCATCGTCACTCATTGTGTTTGTTTTATTGCGCACCCATCAATATCTAAAGGTTGTATTTATGCGAAGCCTGGGCACATAGCCTATTGAAATAAAGACTGCAGTGGAATAACCTAACTAGATATTGATGAGGGTTTAGAGGAATAAAACAAACCAATGAAATAACGGAAGCTCCTGATTTATTTGTCTTCAGTATATGAGAATTCACTTTCACAATGAAGAACGGATCGTGGATGGCGTTAATAAATTTAAATATAATTTACAAGAAGAAATGGCGTACCGGGTTGGGTAGAGGCTTTGACAGAACAGAATGAGAGTTGCTATATACATTTATAAAACACCTAAAAACATTATAGGGATACCATGCATAAATATTCAACACCAATTACGTATTGCGCAGTTTAATAGTCAAAGTGCTAATAGCAAAAAACCGTTGCTAATTAAATTTTTACAAACACAAAATATACATATATGTCTACTCAATGAAACTTGGTTCAAAGAGTACCATAATTTCAGAATACCAGGCTATAATCTCCACTCCAGAATATCCCGTAATGCTCACAATGGTGTAGCTATATTAGTTAGACCAGAATTTAAATATAATGTCATAAATACACCGTTTTACGAAGATATCCAAACAATAGCTATATCTCTATCTACTGAAAACGGCAGTTTAACTATACTTTGTGTATACTGCCCACCTACTAGCGGGCACATAAGAATAAATAAACTGCGCAATATTATTCGAGACCTTCCGAAACCGATTTTTATTAGTGGTGACTTTAATGCTCATCATATTGCGTTTGGTTGCTTATCAACAAAGGGTCGAGGGCAAGATCTATATGACATTATTGATGAGTTAGATTTATGTATCCTAAATGGTGGTAGTTTCACGACAGTAAACCGCCCCAGAACCAATCCTTCAGCTATCGACGTCAGTTTTGCCAGTGCGTGCTTAGCGCCATTATGTGAATGGTCTGTACATGATGACTGTATGGGAAGCGACCATTATCCCACTATGTCAGTAATATCCCTAGGCATTGAGAAATATCAAATAAACCCCCCTGTTGATAAATATCTTTATCAAAGAACCGATTGGCACAAATTTAAAGAAATTTCTGAAAATGCTTTTCAGGATTTAGAAATTAATGACGAGCAACCACTTCATTCTTATACAGAATTTTGCAAACGTCTTGATCGCCTTAGAGATGAAGTTGTTCCTAAGTTCACTAAGTCTACTTGCTTTACTAGCAGACCTCCGGCACCTTGGTGGAATGAGGTCTGCGAGCAAAGTGTAAAAGCATCCTACGATGCCTTGAAATTGTACAGAAGAGATTCTACAATGGAAAACTACATAAATTATAAGAAAAAAGATGCATTAAAGAAAAGAACAATTTCTGAACAAAAGAAAGCTGGTTGGAATAACTTGTGCCATTCATTTAACAGAACTACCCCTATAAGCAGGATTTGGAACATGATTAAGGTGTTTAAGGGTATTAAGGCCAATAATAAATCTCACTGTGACAACTTTATTTCTCCTTTCATAGATAGACTATCAGACAATAATAATTTAGTAGATACAAGTAACTTATTTAATTATTTTAATAGTAACAATAATAATAACGAATCAAAATTCCTATTAGATCCGTTTACTTGGAATGAATTTATTAACAGTCTTCAATCTAGGCGCAACACTAGTCCGGGTTTAGATAATTTTCCATATATTGTAATTAAACAACTCCATATATCTGTTCAGCGCCTATTTCTTGACATTTTGAATGCTTTATGGCATAATCAAATCATTCCTGAGCCATGGAAAACACAATGTGTTATTCCAATACTCAAGCCAGATAAATCTCCAGAGCATGCCAGTTCCTATCGTCCTATATCTTTGTCTTCGTGTTTAGGTAAACTTTTTGAAAATATGATTAAAGTCCGTCTAGACTGGTTCATAGAGGCTAATGGTATCATCCCACATGTACAGTATGGCTTCCGTCGAGGGCGTAGCTGTGCAGACAGCTTCATTTCGTTGATCTCTGACCTGAAAAGAGCAAATAATTTAAAGTCACACACAGTCTGTGTATTTTTAGATGTTCAGGGAGCTTTCGATAATGTTGACCCAGGTATCTTGGTTAAAGTTATGTCTAGTGTAGGTATACCTGGCAAACTATGTCAGTGGATATATACATTTTTAAATAATAGAATCTTGTATGTTAAATATAATAATATTTTACATGGGCCTAAAGCGTCATCCAAAGGCACAATGCAAGGTGCCACATTGTCACCATTGTTATATAATTTGTACACTTGTGAAATATGTAAATATGTTAACCTTAGTGATGTAAATATTTTGCAGTTTGCAGATGACATTGTTTTGTACAGTAGTAACCGGAATTTAAATGTTGCTATGGACAATATGAATATAGCCTTAAATCAGCTAAGCCTGTACTATGGAGATAGATTACATTTAAAGATAAATCCATCAAAAAGCAACCTAATGATCTTTGGTGATGATGATCCAACCTGTGATATAATGTACTGTGGAGAAGCTATAAGCAGAGTTAGATCCACAAAATTTTTAGGAGTTATCATAGATCAAAAATTGTCTTTTGAAGAGCACATCCGATATATCTCCAAAAATGCTTTAAAAGCTATAAACATAATAAGATGTCTGGCTGGTGTCTCATGGGGTGCTGATCCCAAAGTATTGTCCATTCTTTATAAAGCAATAGTGAGAAGTCATTTCGACTACAGTGCTTTAGCATATATTAACAGTCCACATGCAAAGAAACTAGACATTTTGCAGAATAAGGCTCTGAGAATAATTTCTGGTGCAATGTGCTCAACTCCCATAAGGGCCATGGAAGTTGAAACCAAAATTATGCCACTTATCTTGAGACGTCTTGTCCTAGCTGAAAGGTATTGCCTCAAACTGCTGTACTCTAATAACACAAAAATTATTAATAAAATTTTACCTCATCGTATCACTATGTCGGGTCCTTTAGCAACAGGAGAGGGTCTCCTAATTGGCAACTCCCCAATGTTGTTCCATGTTCTTCTGGAAATAGAAAGCAATTGTAAGAAAATCAGAAAGCAGCACCCATGGCCTTGCTATTCCACTAACTACACAAGTATTATACATCCAATTAAAATTGTTAACTCAACAGTGTTAAACAACTTAGACATGTTAGAATTTCTTTCAAAAAATGAATATTACACGTTTTATACAGATGGAAGTAAAGGCAGTGACTATGTGCGCTGTGCTGTTTATGATCCACAAATAAAATTCTCTCAGAGTTTTGTTTTGCAGGATGTCTGTACAATATTTACTGCAGAAGCCTATGCTGTTTATCAAGCTCTTTTACGAATCAATAATGTAAATAATTGTAAATATTTTTTAATTGTAACTGATTCCCTTAGTCTGATTGAGGGGTTAAAGAATTTGAAAATTCATTTTAAAACTAACTTAATTTTATATTCAATTAAGGAATTGATATTTAAATATTATCTTGAAGGGATAGAAATTTCGTTGATGTGGGTACCCTCTCATAGAGGAATTACTGGAAACGAAATGGCAGATAAAGCTGCTTTCAAAGGTATAAATGCACTTGATGTTTCCGACTCCATGTATGTACCTATGACTGATTACCAATATTGTGTAAATATAGCTATAAGAACGTTATGGAAGCAAATGTGGAAGAAAGATCAAGAGTCGAAAGGCCGTTGGTACGGTAGCATTCAAGAAGACCTACCTGTAAGACCGTGGTATGACAGACTTGAGAGAGCCAGCCGTGACTTTATCACCACCATAACTAGATTACGATATGGGCACAATGCTGCACCATCACACCTAGCGAGGCTCCATATAATCCAAAGTAGTTTATGCACTTTCTGTGGAATTAATGAAGCAACCATGGAACACATTATCTTCAGCTGTCAAAGCTTTCCAATTGACAGGTTAATACTTGCAAGTGAACTCAGTGATGTGTGTCAAAATTACAGTGATATTTCTTCCCGCCCGCCGCCGCTCATAGAACTATTAAAAAACAGTGAAACATATCAACCACTATACAAATATATTAAAAACACAATTAAAAACATTTAATGTGAATGTAAATTCTGCGAAGCTGTATCAAGAAATTAAGCCGTGGCTTAAAGGCCTCTGCAGCCAAGCCATAAAATCCACAAAAAAAAATCAATGTTGTGCGCATGTTTTCAATTGACAATTTCACATTATTATATTTTGTTGATTTTGTTGAATATTACTTAAAAGTAACTAGGCAAATATGCAAGAAGAAGAAAGGAAAACAGAGCGAAAGAAGAAGAGATTTGCGGCGCGCCTTAAAAGTTCTAAAGGAATTATATGCACCGACAAATCAAACGGCGTATGTTTAACTTACAAAGTTTATGTACTTTACTCACACTTTACTAGAACTGTTCATATATTATAAGTTCATTTCTTTTATCTACAGAATATTGTGCTCTGTAATGTTGGTCAGGCTACGGGATTAACAAAAGAAAATGTACACGATCTAATAAGAAGTACTGTACCAAGCGTACTTCTTCCGAAGTTAATAGCAGAAAAAGGAGAAACGCATTCGTTTTTAGTTTTTAACAGCGAAGAAGATGCTACTTTATTTTATAAGGAGTGTAACGGAAAAAGCAAGCTTTGTGAAACTCTTATATATATGAGTTATGTGGAAAATGGTAAGTGGTTTCACATTATTAAAAGGTTTTATTTATTGGTAAATTATCCTTGAAATTTTTTCGTGGATACATTAATGACGATGTTGGAGCCGTAGCACGTACTAGCTTAGCATGACCGTATAATCCGGCTAAGCTGCTCATAGGGGTATTACACCAGAATATCAATTTTGCTGGGCCTACGACAAATATGGCAGCAGTATAAAAATGTACAGAAACTCCTAGAATACACTATCAGCACAAAAATCCATGTATAAGACAGAAACTTATGAAAAGAATGGCATCACATGCCTAACCTTGTGGTGAAATGGCCCTCTCAATAGCTTAAAAATATTTGTATATAATTCATTCAAATTTTTATGGATAGAATCCATCATATTGTACAAATACAAATTGGGTTTGTTTTGTGCCACATAATAATTATAACAAATCCAAACTTCATTAGGCACTTTGTAACAATCCCCATATTAAGCAATTATTTATAACTTAGATTTGAAATACTTGAACTTTACCAAATATTTTCTCTCATCACCAGTTCCAAACATTGAAGTGATTATCAAGCATGAACTCCCCAAGGGGCTGCTCATCCTCAATGACTTCATCACGTCTGAAGAAGAAACTCTGTTCCTGAAACTCTTTGACTTTGAAGAATCCAGTAACTTGAAGAATCGTCAAGTGAAGCACTACGGGTATGAGTTCCGATATGGCAGTAATGATGTGGACTTGGCATCTCCATTGGACCAGGGAATTCCACCGGAATGTGATATGTTGTGGGAGAGGCTTAAAAAGTATGGATTGAATATTGAAAAGCCAGATCAACTGACCGTAAACAAGTACAAACCCGGGCAAGGTAAATTAATGTTGTCAAGATGTGCCTATTTTTCCAAAGATACGTTTATAAACCAAAGTATGTGCATTATCTTAATTTATGTCTAACTAACACACTCATTATATTAAAACACTTTAATGAAAATAAATAAAACCAGACTACATTTTATTTGGCTAAATTGCAGGTATTCCATCACATGTGGATAAGCACAGTCCGTTTGAAGAGACCATCCTCTCTCTATCTCTTGGTTCCTCCGTAGTGATGGACTGGCGGCATCATTCTGGAAACTATGTGCCGGTGGTGGTGCCCGTGCGGTCCTTGCTTGTTATGCAGGGTGAGGCCAGGTTAGAATATATTTTTGGAGTGCAATTACTTCTTTCGATTTCCTAATGGAACACAACTTGACTGTGCTTAACTCAATTTTTAAGAAAAATAAGAAAACTAAATGGACCTGGATTTCTCCAGACGGAACATATAAAAATGAGATAGACTACGTGATAAGCAGTTTCCCTAAAGCATTTACAGGCACTACAGTTATATCGACATTGAATTTTAACACAAACCATCGCATGGTAAGGAGTTCTCTGAAAAAATACCAAAACAAAAGTTCCCGGAAACATGTTAAAAATCATGTGACAGAACAGCTTGAAGCCGACTACAACAACTACAACACAACCCATCTCAAAGACATGGAAAAAGTTGTCAATAACGAAACATTTGATGTGAAAGAGAAGTACAATTTAATTGGACAACAGCTGCAAAAACACATGAGTGCAAACAGAAAAGAAAAACACAACAAATACGAACTAAGCGATCAAACTTTAAAACTTATAAACGAAAGGAAAGAATTAATATCGAGCCAAACTGGGAAAAAAGATACAAAATTGATAACAGAGATAAGCAAAAAGATAAAAGTAAATATTAGGAAAGACCGCAAAGCAAAAAGAATACAAACCCTTGATTTCCATATCTCAAGAACAGGAGGCGTCAAAAAGGCATTCAAGGAGCTAAAAGAGACTGGGAAAGAATGGATACCAAATTTGAAAAAGGGTTCAAAGGTTACCACGAAAAGACAAAACATCAATGACTTAGCGACAGATTTCTACCGTGAACTTTATGCAAAACAAGAATCTGTAAAAACAGTAAACCACAACTGCAGTTATCCAGAAAGAGAGGTTGATGAAGAGACCCTACCTATAATTTTACCGAAGGAAGTGGAGAAGTCCATCTTAAGTCAAAAAATGGGCAAAGCACCAGGCCCAGATAAGATAACTAACGAGCTAATGAAGGGAACGATGGAAGAGTTGGTACCAGTTCTTACAAAATTATTTAATGAGATTTTGGTGAGCAGTTATATCCCAGAACAATGGACTAAATCACATATAATTCTGTTATATAAAAAAGGGGACAAAGAAGACATCGGAAACTATAGACCGATAAGCCTTATGTCAAACGTGTACAAAGTGTTCGCGAAACTCATACTGAACAGGATCACCCCTATGCTAGATGAACAACAACCTATTGAACAAGCCGGCTTCCGGAAAGGGTTCTCGACGATAGATCACATCCACACAGTCAAACAGGTACTAGAAAAATACAACGAGTACAACAAAGCTCTATATATAGCCTTCATAGATTATGCAAAAGCGTTCGATAGCATAAAGCATGAGTATATATGGGAGACTCTAAAAGAGCAAGGAATACCAGCAGTTTATATCAACATCATAAAGAAGATCTACTCGAATAGCAAAGCCAGAATCCAATTAGAATCTTTGGGTAGCGAATTCAACATAGATAGAGGAGTGAGACAAGGAGACCCGCTCTCACCCAAACTGTTCTCCGCAGTTCTCGAGAGCATCTTCCGAAAATTGGACTGGGAAAATTTCGGACTAAATATAAATGGCATAAAACTGAACCATCTTAGATTTGCAGATGACCTAGTTCTCTTTGAGGAAAATCATGAAAATCTAGCAGTAATGATCCAAGGATTAAATGATGTAAGTCTGAAAGTTGGACTTAAAATGAATGCCGACAAAACGAAGATAATGACCAATTTCATACAGAGGGACATCAAAATCGGTAATGAAAACCTCGCCTATGTCAATGACTACGTATATCTAGGACAGACTATTTCTACTGAGGACCAAAATGTAAAGGAGATAAATTTGAGGATAGCCACGGGATGGAAAAAGTACTGGGCTCTTAAGGAAATAATGAAGTCTAAAGACCTAGGAATAGCAATAAAACGAAAAACTTTCAATACCTGCATACTACCATGTCTAACCTACGGCTGCGAAACTTGGGCATTGACAAAAGCACTTAGAGCAAAGCTAGCCATCTGCCAGAGAGCAATGGAGCGAAGTATGACAGGTACACGAAGACAAGACCGGATTAGGAACACCACGCTTAGATCAAGAACGAAAGTGACTGATATCCTAACAAAAATAGACCAGCAAAAGTGGAGATGGGTCGGCCACATGATGCGGGATAAAAAGGAAAAATGGAGCAGGAAAATAACAGAGTGGTTCCCGAGAGATGGAAAAAGAAAGCGAGGAAGACAAAAGATTAAATGGGAGGATGATTTGAAATTGACTGTGGGACTAAAATGGAGAAGAGTTGCAGTTGACAGAAGCCAATGGAAGTCCTTGGAGGAGGCCTATGCCAAAAGGCACACTGAAATTAGGGATATATTGTAGTTTAATCGAAATTTTTATAACTTATTGTAAATTTATTAATTTCAGAATAAAGGGCTTTATTATTATTATTATTATTATTAATTACTTCTTAATTTTTTATGTACCGTGTTTGTCGAATTTTGAAACAAAGCTACCTTTGCATTCATTCACAAAAAGAACTCAGCCTAACTCTTGTAATTACACCACTTTTATAGTCAAAAATCATTATAGACTGCTATTTGTAAGGTTCAATTCCAAATTCGTTTTACCTTTACCTACGTACTTTTACGTTTACGTACCTTCGATTAAATGGTTATTTAAGGTACGACTGGCAACACGGCATCCAGCCTCGCACCTGGGACCCCGTCATCAAGGAGCTGACGCCGGGCCCGGCGCGTGTGGTGACGCCGGACACGTGTGCCCGCGCGCCGCGGGTGTCGCTCACGTTCCGCAAGACGCGAAGCCCCGGCCACCCGTGCCCGTGCGGGGGCGGCGCGCTGTGCGACAGCCGCGCGCTCGCCGACCACGTCGCCTCTCAGTTGGAGGAGCTGCACGTGCATCAGGTACTTTACACTATCCTGTTTATAACCGACTTCAAAAAAGGAGGAGGTTCTCAATTTAATTGTATAATGTTCTTTTTATTATTCTGATCAACACTATTTCTACAATTGAATTGAAATTGAGAAATTACACTATAATATTACTGAGAAAACTACTTGTTCGTAAATAGTCTTTACATATAAATAAAAAAAAAAATAACAGACAACCTCACACAAATCAACCTAGTCCCAAATTAAGCTCAAGAAGGCTTGTGTTATGGGTACTAAGTAAGCGACGATAGACATACTTATATAGATAAATAAATACATAGAACATCCATGACCCAGGCACAAATATTCGTGTTCATCACACAAATATTTGCCCTTGCCGGGATTCGAACCCGGGACCGTCGGCTCAGTAGGCAGTTGCTTAACCACTGCGCCAACCGCGTCGTCAAATATAGCATATATCATAGGTGTCAATATATCATGGACATTGCAAGTTGCAAGCAGCATGTAAGACTATAAACCATAACAGCCTTGAGGCAGTTGTGGTTTCAAGTTATTTTACACGCCCTTTATCAGCTCAGCTCTTTCGATATTGAATAACTAAATGATTAATAAATAAAAAATCTCTACTTAACGACATGCTTTGTCCAGGTGTACGAACAGATCGCGAGCCACTTCAGCACGACGCGGCACAAGCCGTGGCCGAAAGTGGTGGAGTTCATGCAGAGCGTGCCCAGGGGCTCCGTCGTCCTCGACCTGGGCTGCGGGAACGGCAAGAACGTGCTGCCCAGGGCCGACATCCTCCAGGTACTGTCCAGGTGTGGTCGCTCCAGCCGCGTGGCCCAGGTGTTCATGCAGGTCGGGCCCCGCCGCTCCGGGATCCTGGACCTGGGCTACGAGAACAGTGAGATAGTGCGGTCCAGGCCCGACATCTTCCGGGTACTGTCCAGGTGTGGTCACTCCAGCCGCGTGGCCCAGGTGTTCATGCAGGTCGGGCCCCGCCGCTCCGGGATCCTGGACCTGGGCTACGAGAACAGTGAGATAGTGCGGTCCAGGCCTGACATCTTCCAGGTACTGTCCAGGTGTGGTCACTCCAGCCGCGTGGCCCAGGTGTTCATGCAGGTCGGGGCCGCCGCTCCGGGATCCTGGACCTGGGCTACGAGAACAGTGAGATAGTGCGGTCCAGGCCTGACATCTTCCAGGTACTGTCCAGGTGTGGTCACTCCAGCCGCGTGGCCCAGGTGTTCATGCAGGTCGGGGCCGCCGCTCCGGGATCCTGGACCTGGGCTACGAGAACAGTGAGATAGTGCGGTCCAGGCCCGACATCTTCCGGGTACTGTCCAGGTGTGGTCACTCCAGCCGCGTGGCCCAGGTGTTCATGCAGGTCGGGCCCCGCCGCTCCGGGATCCTGGACCTGGGCTACGAGAACAGTGAGATAGTGCGGTCCAGGCCTGACATCTTCCGGGTACTGTCCAGGTGTGGTCACTCCAGCCGCGTGGCCCAGGTGTTCATGCAGGTCGGGCCCCGCCGCTCCGGGATCCTGGACCTGGGCTACGAGAACAGTGAGATAGTGCGGTCCAGGCCTGACATCTTCCAGGTACTGTCCAGGTGTGGTCACTCCAGCCGCGTGGCCCAGGTGTTCATGCAGGTCGGGGCCCGCCGCTCCGGGTTCCTGGACCTGGGCTACGAGAACAGTGAGATAGTGCGGTCCAGGCCTGACATCTTCCGGGTACTGTCTCCAGGTGTGGTCACTCCAGCCGCGTGGCCCAGGTGTTCATGCAGGTCGGGGCCGCCGCTCCGGGATCCTGGACCTGGGCTACGAGAACAGTGAGATAGTGCGGTCCAGGCCTGACATCTTCCGGGTACTGTCCAGGTGTGGTCACTCTAGCCGCGTGCCCCAGGTGTTCATGCAGGTCGGGCCCCGCCGCTCCGGGATCCTGGACCTGGGCTACGAGAACAGTGAGATAGTGCTGTCCAGGACTGACATCTTCCGGGTACTGTCCAGGTGTGGTCACTCCAGCCGCGTGCCCCAGGTGTTCATGCAGGTCGGGCCCCGCCGCTCCGGGATCCTGGACCTGGGCTACGAGAACAGTGAGATAGTGCGGTCCAGGACTGTCATCTTCCGGGTACTGTCCAGGTGTGGTCACTCCAGCCGCGTGCCCCAGGTGTTCATGCAGGTCGGGCCCCGCCGCTCCGGGATCCTGGACCTGGGCTACGAGAACAGTGAGATAGTGCTGTCCAGGACTGACATCTTCCGGGTACTGTCCAGGTGTGGTCACTCCAGCCGCGTGGCCCAGGTGTTCATGCAGGTCGGGCCCCGCCGCTCCGGGATCCTGGACCTGGGCTACGAAAATCTGGAATGCATTTTAAATATTCAGTTCAGCGAAGAATCCTGGACCCAAGCATCCCTTCCCATTCGCTTTGGTGGGCTTGGGATTCGCAAAATTACCTCCATCTCCACGCCAGCTTTTTTGTCCTCTGCCCATAGCTCGGCAGGTCTCATAGGTAAAATTCTAAGGGCTTTCTTTCCCTTAAACTATGAGACTGCGGGCTTGACAGAGGCCAAAAGAGCTTGGTCCGCTGCTAGCCCGGGAGAGGACTTCCCTGAAAATTTAAATTCCCAAAGGACCTGGGATGACATTCAATCAAATTTTATTTATAATTCCCTCTTGAGTCGCAGTACGGGCTCTGAACGGGCCAGAATATTGGCAGCGGGTACCAAAGAAGCTGGCCACTGGCTGCACGCTTTCCCATCAGCCAACACTGGTACCTTTTTAGAGCCCGACACCCTCCGCATTGCCACCTGCCTGCGCCTAGGAATTAATTTATGCACGCCACACACATGCCCCTGCGGCAGCGAGGTCAACGCGCTGGGACATCACGGCCTCTTATGTCAAAAAAGTGCAGGCCGCTTCTCTAGACATGCCGCTCTTAACGACATTATCCGCCGCTCTCTTGCCACCGCCAACGTGCCGGCAGTTCTAGAGCCACCGGGCATCGCCAGGGATGATGGCAAGAGACCGGACGGAATGTCACTGATTCCGTGGAGGTTAGGCCGGGTGCTGGTTTGGGACGCCACTTGCGTAGACACACTGGCCCCGTCTCACCTTCACGGAACATCAAACAGAGCAGGGGCGGCAGCAGAGGCGGCCGAAAAATTAAAACATAATAAGTATAGAGGTCTCGGCCCCGAATATAATTTTATTCCTTTCGGGGTCGAGACTTTAGGTCCGTGGGGTCCCAGCGCCCACAAACTCTATAAAGACCTCGCTAAAAGATTGATTGAAACTACTGGGGACCGAAGATCTGGCAGTTTCCTCGCACAACGCATTAGCATTGCTATTCAGCGAGGAAATGCTGCCAGCGTCTTCGGGACCATGCCGCGGGGGCACAGTTTTTTACACCTTTTTTAGTTTATTTTAGTCACGTAATTATTTTATTTATAACTAATTCCTTGATTAAGTTTTTAATATCAATTGTAATTTTATCAATGTTAAAAATATCATTGCCTGTTCGCCAATTGAAGGCTACTCCACTCCATGAAGCCAAAAACAGAACGTAGTGGCTAAACACTATCAGAAGCTTGATTGCTCAGACACCATAAAATCACGATCCTCAGTAATCATGAAATCGACATGATGCTTTCATAATCGGGGATACAACTAACATTATGATATTCTAGATCGATTCATTATCGAAGTCGCGCAAATTTGTCAAATCTGACCTTTAATCAGGTCCGAAGTTATTGTTAGAAGGCCAGGGCCCCTAGGCACTTGGCATTTGGGGCCCCCTCCCGTATCTCGAAACGGTTTTCATTAAATAAAGTAGGTAGTATTTTAAATGATAAATAAGGAGAACATAAGTGTGGTGCCGGTCCTACTTCTGGGACCGGGGCCCCTAGACCGGCTGGGCCCCTACGCTCGGGCCTTGTAGGGGTAAATACGGCACTGCCTTCAATAGCATGATGATACGAACCAATTCGTGACGAACAGACATGTTTCCAGATCGGCGGCGAGCGCAGCGGCGGCCTGCTGTCCGAGTGCCGCGCGCGGCTACAGACGCTGCGGCTGGGGACGGACTGCGTGCGGCTGGACCTGTGCGCGGCGCCGCTGCGCGACGGCGCCGCGGACGCGCTCATCTGCGTCGCCGTCGTACATCACTTCAGCAGCCCCGTGAGTACACATACACACTCGTATAGGGGTGAAGACCAAAAAGTTTGCAACGTTAACTCACCCTTAAGTCACTTAATAATAACTCAATAATATTTGTGTCAAAGTCTCCATTGTGCGACGACAGTTAACCTTTCAATAACGTACCTTAATGTTCTATTTTAAGGTTCCTTATTGTATCGTTATTTTTTGTCGCACAACGGAACTTTCTCAATTGTTTTTAATTCCTCGCTAACTACCACTTAATTTCATCCAACTTTTTGGTCCTGACCCATAGCCCAACAGAGGTTTTATAACCAGTTTGGCAACGACTAATTTTTGGTAACTGACGTTGAATGCCAATGAATGTGGTATCCATTTCTGATTTAAAAAGAAACGACACGGATGTAATTTTCTAGATCTTCGGTTTGAATATAAAAAAAAATTACGTCCGTTTTAAATTTCAAGACAGCAGACATCACACTTTGGGAAAGAATAAGATATCTTCATGTGTGTCGTTTTCTAAGTTTGTAAGGGACAGATTTCTAAAATAAGATCCTATTTGGATTATAATGTAATTCATTCAGCGTAGATCCTATCCCACAAAGACATTTTTCTTTAGCTTTGATAGTGCTTGCTGGTTTATGTCAAGTTTGTTAGTTTTACCACTGGTGTAAGGGCAAGTCTCCACTGAGGCGGAGACGTGCGGAATATACCAATCACCCGAGTTTAAATCTGTATCTCGGCTCCACTTCACTTTAGTCCGTTCCAGTGGAGACGCACCCTATTCCTCAAGAAATGACCATTATTCAAGAGTTGTCTCGTTCCAGGCGCGCCGCCTGGCCGCCATCAGGAGCATAGCGCGGCTGCTGCGGCCAGGCGGCTCCGCGCTCATTACAGTGTGGGCGCGCGACCAGTCGCACGACCAGTCGCACGCGCACTATCTCGCGCGCGACCGGCCGCGCGGCCCCGAGCAACGCGTGCAAGTCGGGCCCTGCTCGCTGCCCGTGCACGAGAACAGGACCCAGTTCCTGCACCAGGACTTGTTGGTCCCGTGGAAACTGAGGGCCAGGAAGGGTGACCAGCTGTCCAATACCAGCGAGGACACGCTCCTGCGGTACTACCACGTGTTCGAGGACGGCGAGCTGGACGCGCTGTGCGAGCAGGCCGGGCTCGTCGTGGTGACCAGCTT
This sequence comes from Apotomis capreana, assembly GCA_947623375.1. Classification (NCBI taxonomy): domain Eukaryota; kingdom Metazoa; phylum Arthropoda; class Insecta; order Lepidoptera; family Tortricidae; genus Apotomis; species Apotomis capreana. The sequence goes on from OX392503.1 coordinate 1,004,122, forward strand.
TTACGAGGAGGGGAATTGGTGTGTGATATGCAGTAAATAAATAGAGTCACATTTTTTTTTTTTATTGTTACAAATGTCACGGCCTACAAAATTATATAAAATTAAAAAACTATCAAAGTCGCTTGTTTAGCTTTAACCGTTTGGGCGTCACTGTCGGTTGATAGACGCAATTGGCAGTTTGATCTCGAGTTCACAATGAACAAACCATAAACCTCGTTTGATAAAACCGTAAAACTTTTTATAATGCCCAAACGTCCAGTTTATAACATCCATAGAAAATTGATGACAATCAAAAGGTTAAAGATCTAATTACAAAGTTCACATACGTCATAACCGAGTGCAACCCGTCGGGAATATTAATGGTGCGTCTCCAGTGAAGGGGAACGGAGCGGAGACGTGGTGATATTGGTCTATTCCGCACGTCTCCGCTCCACTCCAGTGGAGACGCACCCTAATGGGCCTCGCTGTAATGTGAAACCCCATTAGCGTCGTAATGACGTCATCGCAGCAGGTCCACAGATATTCCGCCGAGTTAGGTAATGGACCATCCAACAGAATGTCTTCTGTATTTATAAAGTCCTGGTTATACGGGGAATAACAAAGTGCCAAAAAGAGCCTAACAGTAAATGTGGAACATCCGTAATTTTTTAAGTGTAAAATGTTGTTATTTACAAATTCATAATAAAAAATATTTAGTGACCAAGTATTTTAACAAGAAATTAAAAACAAATATTGCACAAACCCGCAGTGGTATAACGTGAACATTAAAATCTGTGTCTACCTGTAACATATTTCTCAAAATTATAATTTGGAATATTCAAGGCAGTTTACGACATTAACTGACACTCTCGAACTGCTTCGATCGCATAATCACTTACCAGATGAACTACTGAAATACAAAAATTGAAATCGCACTACAATAATTCCTTAAAACAAAAATTATGAATATGGCAACACTGGTCGCTAAGGTTTCATGAGTGCCAACTGCAGAAGCGGAATGACGGATATCGTGGACAGGTCTGCCAACACCGCGTCTACGTTCTGCAACGTGTTCACTTGGAAGATGTTCTCTTTTCGAAAACTCAGTATTGCCAGCGCTAAAAGTGGTAGGATTTCAAGGGAATCGTAGCCCAATATGGCGTCCCAGAGAAGTAGAAGTTGATCGGGGGGTAGGTGGCCGCTGAAGGCTCGCATCAGCCATTTGAACACCACCCTGATGCTGCAAAACAAAATATTTCTTGTGTAAATCTGTTTTGGTATGCAATAAGGTATCATTGTATTGTACCTACGCTTTATATCTGTGTGAGAGGTGGACCGTGACACAAATGTACAGTTACTCGAGGCCTGAGAAATGTGGTGTTGGTGTTGTGGAAACATTATAAATGCCGAAGTGCTTGAAAGATAAGGCGGAAAGGAAAATAGGAGTTAATTGGAAACTAGAGACAGTTTTGCAAATGGGTGGATCAACTTTTTCTTGCTGTTATTCTGTCCGTGACCCAGGGGATAATAGTGATTAAATTTCTAAGAAAAGTGTTGATAATTGATAATACTGGTATTGTCAGGAGATAGTGTACATAAGAATGGGCTTATAACTGCTTAAATTACAAAGCTTTTGCTAAATATAACCACGGAAAATCGTAGTTTTAAAAAGTGGCCCAGGGGAATCACCATGGCAACGAGTGGTAGAAAATAGTTGATTGACCCAATAGACATCGCAGAAGGCAACGTAGGGATCATAGGGAAAACCAAGAATAATTTATTTAAAACGTATAATTACTCGGTTCGGTACTTACGGATTAATATTGATGTTCCGAAAATGTATCCAAAGCAGTGGCTCGTTTGCCTCCAACAGCCTTTCATACAGCAGGCACAAGGAAACTATACCCTGGAACAATACAACATTAGTTCTTACTCCAATACTAGTCGTTGACTACATTCGAAGTGGCACGACAGTTTTTGTAAAATATTGAGCCAGCGATATTATGAAGTCCATTCACCACAATAATTTAGATTCACGGCTATTCTGCAATTCAATCTTTGCTATCCGCTCATCATAGTTCAGCCAGAGAGGGGTGACCGATTACCCATCCACGGCCAAGCGCCGTCGACCGTACACTATACGCCAGGCCACCATACAACCATTTTTTTGCTAAAACAAGTGACTCAACGTGTTGATCATGACCCCGGCGCGAACGCTAAATAGACCGCCGCTTCTGAAGCCAGGTAGCTATTATACTAATACTATTAAGTCATAGTAAGATTCCTTTTTTTTTTAATTTGGATTTTGTCATGACTCACATGCGAGTCACTGGCCCTGCGCGACTTTTTGAGCATGACCCATACGCTGAGTCACTGGCCCCGAATGGGTTAAAACCTAAGGAGCAGCCCCCAGGCTTTAATGAAAGTACCTGTGGATGCGTGGAGATGTAGTGCAGCCGGTGCCAGTAGCGGACGTAGAACGCGCGGAACGTATAGTACAGCTGCACCGGGTCGTCGTACAGGTAGCAGAAAGGGGTGGCTGGAGATATCCAAATATGGTCAGCATTATACAAGCAAAGGTGGCTATGCCGAATAATAATAAATAATAAATAATAATAATTATAAAAACATTTATTCGTAGTAATAAGTAGTACTCCTACACATTACACAACTTCTGACAAACTGTAAAACAGTTTGTTGGCAGAAATAAGCTCCCTTTCTTTACATTACTGTTTTCAGCTTACAAACTATTTAGGTAAGTATTCTATACCTATAGGTAATTAACTACATTTGTAAACACAACATATATTTATATATGTAAGTATACACACACACACCCTATGCTTACAAATGTAGTTACAGCAAGCATTTTATCTAAATATTTAAATTTTTAGCTTAAATTTACATTTAAATTAATTTTGTTTTCATATTGCTTCAACATATGCTGTTTTAGTTTTGATTTAAATACATTTTTGCTCGTACTTTTTCTGATAGTTAGTGGTATATTGTTGTATATTTTAGGGACAAGATAAATAGTATGTTTATAATGATTTAGTACCTATTACATCAGGATTGGTCTAAAAACTCAAACTTTTCGAAAACAACAAGCGGTGATAGATCTAGGCGCGAGGTTTGAATTTGGCGCGTGGTTTGATTCGCAATAGCGCCGAAAGACAAATACTTAAAAACCCATGATATAAGAAAATAAGGTACCGGAATCCGGCCAGTGAGACTTGCTACGTCACTGATTAGTTGCCACTTTATGGTAACAAAATAATTATAAGGAAATAATGTTTGCGATTGTCATGTTCTGACTAAGTTTTATTCTGTCGTAATCATTGATTTAAAACACTCTCGATTTTATGAGATTCATACAGGTAACAAGGGAATCGGGGAGTATTATAATACACCACTGGCAACACAGAAACGGAGTGACGGAACCAACCAACTATAGCGTGATGACGTCAAGTCTCGCCCGTCATTCCGGAGTGCCACTGCCATACCTTATTTTCTTATACCATGGAGGAACCTCTTTCCCGATCGAAGCCTGCCGTCGGCTTTGCTTCCATGCTGGTACGAGGGGCGTCTGAAAAGTTCTAAGCCTAAGATAGAAAAAAACAATTTACACAAATGAACTCGTGTTTATTTTTCAATATAGTCTCCTCCTAAATCAATGCATTTTTTACATTTTTTATACAGTGCTTTTAGGCCATTAAAAAAATAATCTTCATTTTGCCCTTCAAAATGCTCCTGTACAGCCGCCTTCATCTCTTCGTCACTTCTAAATCGCTTTCCCCTCAACTCTTTCTTCAAATTATTGAATAGAAAATAATCGCTTGGGGCTAGATCTGGGCTGTAGGGTGGGTGGTCAATTTCGTCAAAACCAACTTCCTTCAGAGCACGCCTCGCAACATTAGCGGTGTGAACGGGTGCGTTGTCTTGCAAAAACAAAATGCCTTACCTTAGTTTACCCCGCCTTTTCTCAACTATGGCTTGTCGCACCTGTCTTATTAGATTTGCATAATAAGTTCCGTTTATCGTAGAGCCTTTTTCTAAATAATCGATTAAAAGAATGCCATCACAATCCCAAAATACCGTAGCCATTAACTTAGAGGCCGACTTTTGCACTTTAAATTTCTTCGGCGGCCTTTCACCCTTTTCAATCCACTGCATCGACTCAGACTTACACTCCGGATCATACTGTCTGATCCATGTTTCATCAACAGTTACTATTCGGGAACAAACTTCATCTAAATCATCTTCGCACAATTCTAAAAACGCCCGAGAAGTTTCCACACGACGTACTTTATCGAAGGCCGTTAGCATTTTCGGTACCCAACGAGCACTGACTTTACTCATGTACAAATGTTCATGTAAAATTTCTCCGACTCTTTCTTTACTAATACCTAAGACCTCAGCTATTTGCCAAACCTTAATTCTTCTATCTTCTAATACCAGCTTTTTGACTTTTGCTACGTTTTCTTCGGTCACTACCGATATTGGCCGCCCTGAGCGGGGGTCGTCTTCGATCGATTCCCGTCCGAGTTTAAATAAGCGACTCCACTTTTTGACTGTGGCATAAGAAGGCCCAGAATCACCGTAAATAAATAGCCATTTCCTCAAAAATACACTGCGGTGATTTGTCACTTTTTGTAAGGAATTTAATTACAGCACGGTGCTCAATTTTCGTAATATTCGTTGGTAATTCACACATGATGTACTTTTCCGTTGAATATCTCGAAACAGAATAATAAAAACGTGACATGTTATTTTTTAATAATTTGTTTTTAAATGGCCTTTCTAGTGGCCAGTATCATAAACGCATATATAACCTCGAAATACCTTAGGCTTAGAACTTTTCAGACGCCCCTCGTACGTCCGGAATCCGGATCGGGAATGCGGCCGAGGCCCGGGTCATTGTGCTATTAATATAATAGGCATGTTGACTAATTTTTTTTGAGGATGTCAATCGATTCTATTTTTTATTGTGATCAAATGTCTATATGGGACTGACTACATTTATAAACTGCTCTAAAACTCAGAAATAACCGTCAAAGTTCAACATTCCTACGTAGCGCTAAAAACGCTCCATACAAAACGCGTCAGGCTAGTGACGTCACAGGCCGGTATAGGTACCAATAATTGTATGGAAAAATTAAGAAATTTGTCATTTTCACCGTGAAAAAGTGCGTTTAAGTTCATAGTTGTCATACAAATATTGTTTCGTAAAATTATGAGGATTGTGAAAACATTTTCAAAATTTATTTTGGATTAAAAAAAATATCATAAAATTTGCGTACCTTTGAAGTCACATATTTCAAAAAAAGATATATGTTTCTGGATTTTTTTTCTTTGTTTCGTGAAATATTTAGCTAATTTTCTTCTTATAACTACAGTAGGTACGCTGTAGAATTCAACATCAGTCAAATAGCCTATACTAAGTATGTAGTGCTATTAATGTGTACTCACCGTACATGGAGAACCCGTGGAAGGGTATGACTCCGCTGGGAGGGAAGGCGGTGAGCCGCTCGCCGGGCGCGTGCCGCCCGCGCACCGCCACCGTCAGCGCCGCGCCCGCGCCGCCGCCGCCCGCGCCCAGCGCGCTCCGCACGCCGCAGTCGCGCGAGAAGCACAGCATCACCTGACAACACACGTACATACTTATCGGAGTTAACACTTTCGCAACCAGACAAAAAAGTAAGACATATCCCAGAAACCGGCAGAGCCCGACATGCCGTGTTTGGGAATTTTTTCCAAACCCGCACGCCATGCGCCCGGTAGTCGAGCGCAACATTCCATACTGATGATGTAGACTTGTTATTACACTTACTGTTTGCGATTACGTATGAGATCACCTTAGCATAAAGTATATCTACAATTTGAGGTTCAATAGTAATGGATTACGTATTAGGATGTTCACCTGGTAAAGTAGGTCTTCGAACACGAAGTACTGGTCGTCGTTGGAGGCGGTGAGCTGCACGTCCTTGAAGATGAGCTTGTCGATCATCAGGTCCACTTCCAGCACGCTCGCCTTCAGCTGGTTGAACGTCGCCGTTTGCTGAAAGTCAACCGATCAGCTCAACACTCGTGTAAGACGAAAAGTGAGCTAATTGAAAACGCACATTCTTCACTGGGTCAGTTAACCCCTCGTATGCTTAGGCACGGATCCATGCGGGACATTTTAACCTAACGTTAAAACGTTAAATGGAGCTAGGGTGGCGAAATGGTTAACGCGCTGGACCGGCAATCCAGAGGTACCGGGTTCGATTCCCGGTCTCTTCCCCCAGGTAGCTCCTTTTTCAATTTTTCTTTAAGCTTTGATCTTTGTATTTAATGCTTAAATAAAAATTGTGGTGTACCTACCCACATAAAAAAATGAGACATTATATGTTTCATAAATTTGTTAAAATGTCCGTTAATTTCAATATGATTAGCACATTTTTGACATGGCGTACGAGGAGTTAATAGTGTCTACTAGTAAGCTATGCTCCTTCCAAACCAATGTTGGTATTGTTAATGATGGTATCGTGCCGTTCGAAGATTCCGTTAGATAAGGTAGGTACCTACTGATTTCTCGCAACACAACTCGAATCTATACAGGTTACGAAGCTGGTAGAAGTGGGAGTGGGGGTGGGGGGTAAGAAAGTAGATCTGGATTAAACCCTAGAGCGCAAAATATTGTTATTTTTTTCTCGGACTAGGTACTTTACCTGTTGTCTGACATCAGAGCCAAGCACGAGCGACCACAGCCTGGCCCGCAGCGACTGCGGACTGCCCTTCTTCAGGTACTCCTGGACCACGGGCGCGTACGCCAGGGCGGCCACGCGCTCCCCCAGCCCCACGCGCTCGGCCTCCAGCGTCGCGAACCCGGGCACGGGGCTCGGCATCGACGGGTTCACGCCTAGCAGCGGCTCGCCGGATGCCCATTCTGGGTACACTTTTCGCTGCAATCAAGTTTTTTGATCTAACTATTACAGCGTCATTCAATGTAAAAACGCTTAATTATTGGTGATAGCCAGTCCAGCTATTAAATTATCTACTTGATATAGATAAATTATGTTTCTAAAAGTTCTCATAAAAATTTCAAAGGAATGAACGGTCAAATCATAGGTACAGCCTAGAAATGTTCGTATAAAATGGTAAACACTCACATCGCTAGGGTGTTTCGAATTAAGTATATCTATTTGATATAAAATATAACATACTTAGTAGCTAAGTTTACATAAATTACCAATTCATCCAGGGTCTTCACTTGAAGAGGTAAATGCGCAAATTCCCATTTAGGCTCATCTCTGTAAAAAACGTGTCGGAGTTAATACCTCAAGGCATTCTCTACCAGTCAACTTATCTATGCATGTAAGAATGAAAGGTAACAAAGTATTGTAATATTTTTATCTTACAATAGAGGTCCTTTAGTCCTTACGTATACACTTCGACCCAGTGGGATCTTTTGTGTAGTTACCCCTCGTTGCAAGGACTGTTCTACCAACTACATATATTGGATATTTGGATCATAAATATACTATTATAATACAATTACTCACTCTCTTGTATAAGGTACATAACCGGACAATGTCAATAATACTTCTAAAAAATCTTTTGGTGCGTAAACTGGCCTGTATTTTGACAAATCTGAAAACAAATACAGATCCACAATGACTAAGCTGACCTAAGTCAGTCCAAACTCCTAGCCATTGAACTTGGCCAGATATTAGCAAATATCTGGTCATGTTCACTGGTTTGGCCAGTGAAGAAGTAACAAATACTGCCTATAGTCACGCCATCTATTGGGATGGCTCATTTCTCCACATGACTATCGCGTTTAACCTTTAGAACGCTTTTCCTCCCATTTCAAAATGTGGCTAAATACGCCAATAGTTGAAAAAAGAAAGAGCGAAAATATACCTTATATGTCAGCGGGAAAATTGCTTTGACAGCGTCCGCCATTGACCACTTTAGTGGACGTTGGCGTGGTAGGCACGAGAGAACACGACCACTTTAGTGGCTCTTGGCGTTCAAAGGGCTAAGATAGACTGGGAGCTACTGAGACGCATTTAGCCGGGCAGGGATATGCGATCAAATTATTTACAACTTTCTATTGAAATTAGTTTCACTTTACTCACCTAATGTGTATGTGCTAAGTTCGTTCCACTTCTCTGCCAGTTCATCCTGCTCACTTTGGGGCCTTATTTTAGCTAAAGAAGTCTCTAAGTCAGAACACATTGAATTTAATGATTTATGAATTCTTTTCTCCCACTGAGTACTGGCTTTTTGCAAAGATGTTAATGGATCCAATTTCTAAAATTAATAAATGTTAGATTGATTAGATAATGGTAGGTACTATATACCTACTTTTTATTTGAGTGCGAAAGAACTACTTACATTTTGCTTGCTCTGAGTCCTCACCCAGTGGAAGACGGTGTTCCGTAACTTTGTGTCTAAACCTTTCTCTTTCATCGCTTGTTGCAAAGTTTGTTTAAAGTCTTCTTTTTTCACATTTGGCGAAGATACTAATTTCTTCAGGAGAAAATAAAGAGTGAATAACTTTTTCTTTATTATATAACTTAAACATAATGCAAAATACTTGCCTGGACGTCACTGTAAAATGATTTGTATATTGATAAGTTTTTTATCTCTTCTGCTAATTTCAGTGCTGTGTGATGAATAGCCTCATCTTTCAGTTCTTCCATCTCGGCTAACGAAACAATTTTAGGTGATATTTATTTCAAATAAAGTAATAAACCCACTATGTTTATTTTTTTATAAAAAAACATATTTCACACCGAAGAGAGATGCCAAAGAGATGCTGTTGCTAAGGTAACTAATAAACTTATAGTTCTAAGTATTGGGTGGTATTGTATAACTGTGAGTCAATCGTTCAGCCTCAAAATATCCTAAAATTGTTCAACATCTTAATTAAGTGACAAAATTGTTTTGATAAATATTCAAAATTATTTGCTCTTTTATTTCCATTTTAAATCTAACGTTTTATATCTCCCAATTGTATTCCGTACCTATTCCAATCACGTAAGTACATTTCGGACTACAATTTGACAGTCAGCTGTGGCCTATGCATTTGACGTTTCATCGATTGCGCAGGCAGCCATACTTGTTTTGATAAGTCTGTTTTGATAACAAAGAAATTTAGAGTGAGCTTGAAGATGGGAAAGATATTTCTGGACCATATTGGAGGCACTCGCCTCTTCTCCTGCGCCGCCTGTGATGTGAACCTGACGAACCGTTCAGAGCTGATCAGCACAAGGTTTACAGGAGCTACAGGTAACTTTTTATCTCGTGGTATTTTTGGGTGGCATTGTTTATTGTTTTCGTCGTTCTTATATATTATTGAAATACCTATACATTTACCTTTTAAATGCTAAACATTGCATATTGTGTTTACTTTAACTAGTACCGTCACATGAAAAAAATCCTTTCACAAAATGGTGAACGTATTGCGAAATATTCAATACGAATGAGCATTGTTAGCTAAAGCATAAAACGATTTTCATATTAGCTTCATTTTAAATACTGATCCATTATTTATAACTGTATTTATGAAAACAGCATTGTATCAACGCATTTTACTACAGCTGTGAAATGGAGTCCCGTTTTTTATTAAAAACAATATGAGCTAGCTAACTCTGTCTTTATATTAATTTAGGCTATCATTTTCAGTTTGTCAACTTTCCAAGTAGTAATCAGTTTCATTATGAAAATATTAAGTATAAGTACTAGAAATCAGGTATGGTTAAATGACCTAGTTTTCAGATGTCTAGAAAAGCCAAAGAAAGAAAGAAAGAATTAATCTCCATTTTATGACTAGCAAAATTATGTTTTATTTCAGTTTTTTTATCTCATTTCAATAACTGCTACTTTTTGTCCAGGTCGAGCCTTCCTGTTCCACAAGGTGGTGAACCTTGTGTACTCTGGGGTGCAGGACCGCGTAATGCTGACAGGCCGGCACATGGTGCGCGACGTCTCTTGCAAGAACTGCTCCACCAAACTTGGCTGGGTCTATGAGTTTGCCACTGAGGAAAACCAGAGGTAATTATTATTTTCAGGCTATTGTTATTTTTTTTTTGGGCATCTTCTGGGCTTTTAAGTAAACACTTTACACCTTCACTGGGCTTTTCACTGGGCATCGGACATCTTTCTTTTCACCTTAAATATGTATGAGTATGAATTTCATTTTAATGTTTATATCGGCTCCATTAATGTAATTCTACTAACACTTATTGATCTCTAACATCCTACCATGCTATGAGAAGTCTGATGCATACTTATCACATAATAGTTTTGCTGTTCTATTGTTTATTGGATCTGATGACAATGCTATAATGTAGCACCAAAAAGTTTCAATTATTAAATTGCATTTTAATCACATCCCTTATGATAAATGAAGAATAATATTATATTACGGCATTACTGAGAAACAAATCAAGTAAAAAAATATTTGGGTCAAGATTTGATAACTAAATGAGGAACTTGAGGAAGGAAAACAACATACTTTAAATTAAAACACACCGCTTTTATAAGCACAATAATTAATTAATGGCTTTATCAAGCCATTTATTGAAATTACCTTACTACTGGTTATTTTATTACAGCACCTAATAATTTTTCACTTGACAAAAGGAGCTTTCGTGTGTTTTCATTTAAACATAGTGTAGGTTATAAATATAATTATTGGTATATGTCTCGCGTGTTTGACAGATACAAGGAGGGGCGCGTTATCCTGGAGCGCGCGCTCGTGACGGAGAGCGACGGCATCGAGGAAATACAAGTTAATGATGATTAGACTAACACACATACAAATAGCTTTTGAGTGCTTACGCTCAGCATCTGAACCGATCCGATCTCGACGAATTACACGCTGAGTGGCGTTAGTCATGTAATCATGGTTAGATATGTGCCGTTCTCGAGCACGTTCCCCGATTTTATGGGAAATGTTTATTTAATCTTTATTGCACAAATGAAAAACAAATCTTACAAAAGGCGGACTTAATGCCATTGGGCATTCTCTACCAGTCAACCATCGGGCAAAGCAGATAAGTTGTGTTGATGTTCTCCAGAACGGCACAGCTCTAGTCTAGTCATGGTCAGTGTCGGTGTCAATGATATGAGCCTCTACATGCATTACGTAACTATCGTCGGTCCATCCCCATGTATTCGTGTTAAGAATAATTTGCGATAGTAACGCCATTAAGGGACACTCAATTAACCTTTTGAGCGCCAAAGACGGCAGATCACGTCGACGGAAAGTTGCTCCCCAGACAATATCATTTGACGCTGTGCAGCGTCATACTATCTGCTGCCAGATTGGCGTCTGCGATACAATTTTCCACCGACGAGCTGTGCGGTCAAAAGGTTAATTGCTTGGTACCTTTTTCTTGATGAAATATCTAATGCATGTTTGGTTGGGATTGAGGTTGTCCGTAAGCGCTCATAAATTATAATACCTATAATACATTATTTATCATAAATCCATGTCTTCTTCGGTGCTTAATTTAGTGGGTTCGCGTGTAAAACCTGGGTTGAGTGTATTTCTATACAGACAGGTAGGTAGGATAGGAGGTAGTTGTATTAGTGTTAAATAGTTAACTACAGAGATAACCACTGCAATACGTGGTTGTAGGGCAGAGGAGTCTGGCTAGGCTAGATTGAAGCCAAAAACTAGAAGGCGCCACTATCGTTAATAGCTCAAAGCATGCTATGAATGTTGCTTACACTATACAACAGACTCCTTGTGTGTACTCGAGTATTAAAGTATTCAATATCACTGGCCTCTGCTTCATTGTGAAAGACATCTTACTCCTACCACGAAAATACGATAAACACCCATACCCGGTTTTACCCAAGACCCGAACTTTATGTTGTGATTAATTAGACGTAAGGATTATGTTAATTTGGCTTTGTTAAATTTTACCATAGGCTGAGCCTATATATTGCATTGAAAGAAATCAATCACCAATCAGAAATTTAAATTATACCTATTCGTTTTTGTAGTTGTGAACTTTTCGGCCCACAATTCAAGATTTATTAACCTTGTTTGCATTTATTTTAAGTGTTAAACGTAAGGCTATGATGGTCCATCAACTTATTTGTTCGTACAACGGCGTCGTTAATCTAAAAGTATCCTATATAAAGTATCTTTGGATGTCCATCTATCCCTATACCAAAATTGGTTAAAATTTGTCCAGCCGTTTCGGCGTGATGAGGGAACAATGGAAATTTATGATCAACACATGGCGCCAGGCTGGCATGGCGCCGCGCGCCCATACAAAACAAAAGACGATCCTGAATCACGCTATTAAGATTTTTCCCTAAATAACTCTCCTTAAAAAACAGATTTTCAATACAAGTCCAGAATTTTATATAGACGATGCTGTTAGTTCCTGATTTGGCCACCAGAACTCGCAGGTGTTGGTGGTGCTATGAATTCAAAATATTTGTACGCTTTGTTTATGCGCTGTTCGTAAACTATCGGCTCACATGTTAGTTTTGTGTGTGCAAACTTTCCGTCAATAAAATATACTTACTGTTTGAATAGTATTGACACTTCTAGCTGGCTATGGTTATTTTTAATACTAAATAAATCAATATGGTTTTCTGTACGTAAGTTAATCACGGTAGTATTTATCGCCGATATAAAATAGGACCCTTCCTGTCTGTTTTTTATTGGATATATTACCACTAGCTGTATCCGGATCGCATTGAGTAATCTGGCTATTTATTACAAAGAAAAAGTTATACTGAGAGTTCTTGATTACTCGGCAATAAAAGCTAGTGTGTACAACTTCAGCAGTTTACTATTATCTATAGGCATTGGTACCCACTGTCTTTAAAACGCTATTGATTGCCTATGGACCCTAAGTGAACTGCCTGTAAATGTTGCCGTTGTGTAGTAGCATAATCGGGTTTCGCCAAAAAAAGTGTACTTACATCAAGTTTTCTTTTAAAATTTTTGCTATTTATGCTTCTCTTAGTCAGAATCGTTGGTACCTACAGTCAATCCTTATGCAAGAAAGTGTCGTAAAATGTATAAAAATATTATTCCAGTGTGTCGCGTTCATGGAAATTTAAAAACAGTCATAAATAATAAACGTGACAATTTGGCCTGTTGGAATGTACAAATGATTATTTTGAAAAGAAAAAAAAAACTTGATGTAGATATGAACCTACACTTTTTGAAAATGTCCAAGTCTCCCATTTGGTTACATCGAGTTGCACCGATGCTTCAAGCGATGGTTAATGTTGTAAGAAATTTTTATGACGTAATTTCAATCGCACACGAACACATTAGAGGCTTGATACATTTTTGATCCAAGCGTAAATAACACTACACGCAAAACTATGTTACTATGTTTTTAATTTTATTCTTCGATTGGTATAATTAGTTATAATGTTACTAAATTTAATAGGAGTATAGCAATAAATAGTTTTAAACCAAAAGTGTTTTTAATGCACCCCCCTATATTTTATTTTAGTGAACTCACAATGAGGAATGGATGAAATTATTAAAGAAACTTTATTTTTTTCATAACAGCCAGGGCCGTCTTTAACTAGGGTGGGGCCCTTGGGCACACAAGAATTTGGGCCCATTTGGAAAGTAAAAAAAGCGAATTATAATAATATTTTTTTACTAAGTATGACCATTTATTATGTGAGAGATATTGTCAGTCCTTCGGGGCACCCTGAGAATGGGGGCCCTGGGCACGGGCCCCGTGTGCCCTTATGGTGAAGAGGGTATTGAACACAGCAGCACACCTCCCAAGTCGGGAGAGAGTGCCACCTCGGTTATGCCTTGATCACACGTACCGAGTAAACGGGCGAGACAGTGCTCTGTCGCGCCCGTTTGTCTTGTGTGTGACAGGGACGAGAGCACTGTCTCGCCCACTGTCTCGGTAGGTGTGATCAAGGCATTAGGCTACCGTACGATGCCCGTACATGACGGGAAAAGAGATTCCATCTTTTATAAACTACAGAAAAATCTGTATTTATTTTTTATGGAAATGAGGCGGGTTATTCCTCAAAAAAAAACATCCATTCTCCATTGCTTTGTCACATATACGATAGTATCGCCATTGATAGAGGGATGGGTTCTCACGTGTTTATAAAACATATAAAAGTTAGGGATTCATGCAATTTTTTTGCAGAGAATAAACAAAGAAATACAATATCACATTTTATTAATTATTACATTATATAACACAACATATATCTTTAGCAGATAACATAAAATTTTCTCTCTGTTTTGTATTCACGCAGTTAAGCTCCGCTTTTTAAATTGGAATACAGTATAAATAAAATGCCAACAACGTAAAATAGCGAGGGCCGGCCGAGCACCAACGAAAACATTCATTTTCAGAAGTATCATCTACCATTCATCCTAATATACAGACTTGTCTTGCAACTTAACATTAGTGAACCGTGTGCCAATGAGAGGACACCGGGCCGGCCCGTATATACCTACATATAATATCTAACAGAAAATAAATTTCATAAAAAATTCGCACCGTCCTCCATGGTCTAACATGGACCGAATTCCACAATAAGCACCTCATCGTTCTTTATGACAAGAATAAAAAATCAAAAAAACTTACAATTAAAATTAAATATAATAATGATTATCAAAGTGATGGATTTTGTTGCGTCGGTAAATCATATCATGGAAATAGAAAAAGGATTGCACTCTAAGTAATCGTGTTGCGAATTACGAAATACAATCACAATTATTGTACAAGCTCGCGCCCGGAACTACTGAACGTAAGCAGCATGCAAACCTAACGCACTGGCTCGCTTAGTCTATGGGAAATAAATACATGACGGGTCCCTACACCCACGGATCGGATACAGATACTATGTTATTCTGTAAATTATAAGGGATCCAGAAGTGGATCTGAGGGAGCCGCGAGGTCGGGCGGCCAAGCGTCCCCAACGACTAAATAAAATAATGCATCTGCAGCGGTCGGGTTACAAATCCTATTAAAAAAATATACTCTGTTCAATTCAAAATCCAATTCGAGATCACATTGAAGCCACCCCGCGGCTTCATGTATTACAAGTTTAAAGCAATAGTTATTAGAAACATTATCAGGTCATATACGCATATAGTTTTTAAACTACCAACATGTTTTCTTCAACAACATTTATTTTCCATATATTTCTGTTACGATTTCATAAAATGTTGTTATATCCAAATAAAATTATCTAAAGTTAAACTTTTACAAAACTATGGAACAGATGATAAGATACTTGCGGACGAATGTCTCATGTATTCTAGTTAAAACCACTCATCGTTCAAAACAATGGCGCTAAACAAAACACCATTAATTTTATTAACGGACTTCAGGGTTTATCCAACAGGATGTTGTCGCATGTACCAACTTATTAATTAAATGAATTTAGTTCGATTACAGTAATACTACTAAACAATTCTCAAAATGTGCCCGTTTTATAGTTGAGTAAATACTAAGTCCACGTAAAGGCAAAAAACAGACATCCGTTTCCAGAAATTATGAGTTGTTTTTTCAAGTCTATTGAAGATTTATGTTAGATGTAAATGTCACACAATATTGTACTGTAATACACATATTGCTTTGTCCAGTGTTAGGAATTTCGATGCATAAGTATACTGAAAGTAGCAACTGATGATGTACTTGTAGCGAAGCATTCAACCGGATACCACATTCGTCATACATAACATAAATTACGGCACCAATAACAGAGCACTTCAGAAGAGCCGTGATCGAGTTTTTACTGCGTAGTTCTGCGGCGACTCGCCACTAGTCGCCCGAAGACACTGTGTTATTTCCACGAGCTGAATTTCTCGGCGAAGATATCTCTCTCCCTGGAAGGGTGCGACCGCCCGCGCAGCGAGTCCTTGCTCTCCGAGCCCAGCCCGACGCGCTGCTTCACCGTCTCTATGAACTCCAGCACCGCCATGTAGATGAACTTGTATTGCGCCTCGTTCTGCACCATGCCGGACCTCTGGTCTCGGACCATCTGGACGGTGCGGTGCACGTCGATCTCGCAGTCGAAGCCTTCTTTTCTGATCTGGTCGAGGATCATGTCGATGACGATGAAGGTGCCGGTGCGGCCGATGCCGGCGGAGCAGTGCACGCACACGACGGCGTGCGCGGGCGGCGGCGGCGCGCTGGCGGTCATGATCTGCTGCAGGCGGTAGTTCACGTCCAGCAGGATGTTGAGCACGCGGCCGGGCTCCGAGGGCACGCCGTGGTCGGGCCACGCCGTGAAGTGGAAGTGGTAGATCAGCCGCTTCGCGTTCGGCTCGTCTTTTTTCGTCACCAGAAATCGTCGCAGAGTGTAATCCTGCGTCGACGACTCGGATTCGTTAACGATCGTGAATTTCGATATCACCTCGGTCTTGTTTAGTTGCGGCCAGTACCTCTCGCACTTGACTTTGCCGCGCTCGATTTCTTTCGTCGTCATAATGATGACGCGGACGTCCTCCTGCCAGATCATGGACCAGAACTGGTAGATCGTCGTGGGCAGGCAGCCCTGAGTGGCGATGTAGGTTTTATTGTACACGTGTTCCGCGACTCCGTTCTCAGCTTCGACGGCGGACTTCGGGATGGTCGTGTTGACGTAATTCGGATTCGAGGGCAACACGCTCGGTTCGAAAGGAGGCGTTTTATGGGTGCCGTTTCCGATGGATTTTAAACTCTCCTTCGAACCGGGCTTATCTTCCGTGACGACGACGGTGTGGGTGGGCGACGATTTGTCTTTGTTTTTTGAGGGCGTGCCGCCCCGCCCCGGGGGTGAGCCGTTCTCGTTGGTGCCGTTGCACTCGTGCTCGGAGCTGGTCTCTATGACTTCGCAGCGGATGTAGTTAGCGTTGATGTAGTCGGAGCCCGGGGGCGCGTCCAGAGGGATATCCCGCAAGACGACGCGGGTGTGGTCGAACGGGATGATGTTCTTGTACCGGTTTTTCCTGATGTTCTCCGGTTTGGAGCCCTCCATCCTGTCGAACAGTTGCAAGTTCTCCATCATCTGCAACGTCTCGAACTCTTCCCAGAAGCCCTGTTTGTAGGCCATGCTTTCGATGGGGCCTTCGTTCTCCTTCTGAAGTTGTTTGACGCGGGTTTGAAAATGGCGGACTTGGATGCGGGTGGCGTTGAAAGGTTGCATGAGGCGGAGCACCTCTCCGGTGGTCTCGACCATGGGGAAGGCGCGGTAGTGCTCGACGAGGCTGACGAGGTCCGGGAACTGCTGCCCGCCGCCGACGTCGTACTTCTTGTCCTGGCGGCGGATGATGACGTGCGTGACGCGGTCGTGCGTGCGCACGGACAGCACGAAGTCGCCGGGCTGCCGTTGGGACTCTCGGACGAGGAAGGAGCCGTTCTTTCCGTTCTCGAGCATAATTTTCTCGGCATCCTTCGCGGTGAGTTGGCCGTGGTACCAGCGCTCGGTGGTGGGGTCGGCGCAGTTGAGCGGCGTTTTTAACCGGATGACGTTGCCATTCTTCTCGCGCAGCTGGCCCTGGTTCTCCATGTAATACTGGACGAGCTCGGAGAGCGTGGCGAACTTCTCGCCGCCGTAGAGGTCGAGGAACTCGCCGTTGTTCTGTATCTTGATGTGGGTGACCTCGCTCCCGCGGCGCACGGAGAGCGTGAAGTCGCCCTTGTTGCTGGTGCTGGGCCGCGCCAGGAAGAACCCGTCGCGCCCGCAGTCCAGCAGCAGCTTCTCCGCGTCCACGCCATTCAGCGACGGGTGGAACCACCTGCGCGTGATCATCGTACGCTACCTGACACCCCTACTTACGAATTGTGTATTCAGATTGACTCCTTTTGACCCTTCAAACGCCATGCATTCTCAACAATCATCTGGAATAGAAGGAAAAATATATTTTATTATTATTTCATAATAAATAAAACTAAACTAAATATAGAATAGGTATGTAAATAGTTTAGTTAACGAGCATGCGATAGCTCGGATAGCAGTGAATGTTGGAATGGTTTAGAAAGCATAATCGTTACTATTCACGCCGTCAGTTATCGAATTGGCCGGCGGCGCGGCTTGGGAACGCTATTCTTAGTATTTTACAAACGTAACATTCACAAGTAAAACAATACTGTAATTATACTACTGAGAACTTTGTAACCTCATAGCGCTCTAGTCTAGGTACTGTTTACCTTTAACGTCGAGTTTGATTGATGGACGGATTGTGATCAAATACTTAGTCCCGTGTTTAGACACGGCACACAAGTTGCAAATTAAACATCAGATGGCTATCTACACATTTTTCCTTAACCGCAAAGCTATGAGTTGTAACTACTGCACTAATGACAAACAATCAGTATGAAATACGCGGCAAATAATAGTTATGGACTACGTTAAGTTTTTATAGAGCTGATGCTGCCGGAACAATAGGATTACTCGTGTTAGGGTACATCTCATTGCAACATTGTGTAATACATTGAATGCAGTACCTACATTGAAAAATGTCTGCATGTAGCTCATACAGTCGCCATCAGATATATCGCAGCATATAAGGCGTTCATAAATATCTGAACATGTACTGTAACGCCCAGTCAATATATTCAGATATTTATGAACGCCTAATATGCTGCGATATATATATCTGATAGCGACTGTACATCGGCAATAATGCCGATCCTGTTCTGAGTAAAATATAAGTTTAGAATAACAGACCTTAACATACATAAATATTACGAATATCTAGGTAGGTATGCGAAATCGTATTGATAGTTAGTTGAGTAAGCTAATAAAAAATCTGGCTCATTCCTGATTTTATAATAATCCATTCCCAATCCATTAATTAGGTAATACATGGCAGAATGATTAAAAAAAATTTTTTTTACTGTTAATTACATATTTGCTTAGCTAATCTTATTATTTAAAGATTGTAAAATTTGATTCGTGTTCATACTTAACGCCATGAGAGCAATTAGAGAATATTAAGATTTCCTTTTTTACATTTTTATTTGATTAATTAAAAAAATGTATATTAATAAAAATAGGAAAAAAATTAAAAACGCTGGGATGGCTTGTTTTTTAATGGCGCGCAATACTTTTCATACAGTGCCATCTGTGGTAGAAATTTCCTTGTGCGCTGTCATAACGTCAGAACGGCTGAATGCATTTTAACCTCTTGACCGCCCAGCTCGTAGACAAACTGTGTCCCAGATGATATGCAGTCAGCAGATAGTATGGCATTGTACAGCGACAGGTGGCGTCTGGGGCACAGTGTTTCGTTGACGCGATTTGCCGTCTTTGGCACTCAAAAGGTTAACCAATTTTGCTAGAGGGATAGCTGGACATCCAACTATGGTTATGGGATACTTTTTACGCAACTAAGGTAAAAAATGTAAGGTTACGAGGATGAGGTTGCACAGTCTAGTTTACATTAACCAGACACCAAAAGACACGAATGACGGCTATAATTATCATATTTTCTTGGAATATTATATTTCCTTAAGATCTTAAAATATATATGTCGAGAATCGAACTAGCTCATATTAGCACAGCTGCAATATTTTCTAAACTGGTTCCATAAAAAAATACATTTGGTCTATTATCTAGAGAGTAAGGGTTGTACAGATCATTGTGAGCGTGTCATTCCGTTCAGCTACATTAGCTGCTGACTGTACATAAACATTAGGGAATGCAATTGGTTATTTTTAGTATGAAAATAATCAGTTATTAACCGAACCACAGTTATTTTCATACATTTTCAGTTAACGGTTGCATTCCCTAATAAACATACAGGAGACAGTTCTTAAAATAAATATGTTAGAAGAAGATGTGTTAACATCTTCACTGCCACAGTGTGGCGCTTAGGAACAAACTTGAATGACAATGAATGCATATATGTATATGCATTGCTGGCAGTGAATGCGTTAAATAGACCAATGAGAAATTCAGCATGTGAAACACAAGCAGTAAGAGTCCGAGGGACAGTTTACTAATATGCCAGGAATAGTATTATTTCCATCGTAAAGTATGTATAGTACAATGCGGCAGTGCTGAGGACACAATGGTGCTGTATAAACAAAAATTCTGTTAAGTGGAATAAGGGATTTGGATGGTAAAAACTTGTATTTATGCATACATAGACAGCATATTTAATTTTGTGTTGGAATACCAGGGAGCCTGTGGAACCTCCGGATAAGCAAGATTGAATTGTGTAATCAATCATAACATATTTTATATTATCAAAATATTTTACATCTAACCTTACACAAAATCCTATTGAAACCGTCATGCACCCTAAACTATATTGCAAAAAAAAAAAAACAAAATAAAATATAACTTTTTTATACATGTAATTAGGACACCCAAAAAACCACTATAAAAAGTAAGAACCTAGGAAGTAATAACTTTTACATTATTTACAGAGTAATCAAGGAAATGCTAGTGCTATTAAACTTTTAACTCACAGTAGAGTAGTACAGGTAGACTTCAGGCACTTAGATATGCACACTTAATTCTGGGCTACCGCTGCTGATAGCAACCCACCACAATAAATAAACTACAATTAAATGTATTTAATAAAACTACATCTATACCTTTAGGTATGTATATCCCAAGAACTTTGACAGGAATAAAGCGAAACTTTACGTACGCAAGTACGGTTCTAAAGAGTGTTTTATTTGTTTACACTCACCTCATGAAGGCACCCGAACAATAAACAGTAAGCATTACACAAAATAAGAGGTTCATGGATCGAAACCTTGTTGCTATGCTGACTTTAGACTCTTTGTAGCACCGTTTTCAAGGGCGTATACACCCGTACGCTGGCGCACATGGGCATTCGCGGACAAATAATTAAGGAAATTAATAAATAGAGCGATAATGCATTATGTGTGCGAAACTAAAATGTTGAACTAAGATCTAAAATCGAAAAGCTAAAAGGGATTTCATCCCAGCCTGCATTTGCCTACGGAAATGTCACTTTTTTTTTTAACTGCAACTACAGACTACGGCTATTCGAACAAAGCAATTATGTTTTTCTGTTGTTGTAAAATAAAACATGGGAATATACTGTACATTTTATTAAAAATAAATTGCACTCGATTGACCATTATTTTGAATGAATATATCAATTTCACTCGTGATGTTGATCACATCACATTTCACATGGTAAAAGAGCGCCAAATTCAAAGGTAAGCAACGCTACACTGAGGTCAAAATTTAAAGTTACGAGTTTTTGATGTAAAGCGCATAATTATGAAACAGTTATTTATTATCCGATTCTGAACTAGGTTTTTGAGCTTTGCCGAAATAACTGGACAGTACTTTTCTTACGGCGATTCGCTTATTCGAAGTTGAACTTTCACCATGCTGATTGGACGCTTTATTCCAAGGTTCGATAAAGCTTTGACGACGAAATACTTTTCCTAATGACTGCCACTTCTGTTCAGCACTTATTTCTTTGTTCGCGTATTTTTCTTTGTTTACAGTTGGTCCATCACCCTGTAACAAAAATGTGCCGCATATTTAATTCTTATCAATCAACATTGTTACATACATACTTTACAACAAAGGAAATAACTATACAAACTTACATCGCTTGAGCGCGTGGTGCGAATCTGATGGCGAAAAAAATTAGTGAAAGACTTCTTCCAAGACTTTGGATTTTTTAAAGCGCTGGTAAATTCTGTATTTCCGGGCGAGCCTTCAGAAGACATTTTCATAGGACAAATTTCTCCGGCCTCTTTAGTATCAGCTTCATTTTGGATGGCTATATCACCTTCAGGACACAGCATTGTGATTTCAATAAAATTTTCTTTTTTATTGTATACTCAGAAAAACTTAGAAAATGAACGTCTATTTTGTGTATTTTATTATTACGTCAATTGTTCATAGTCTGAAACGTTCATATTTGAATTTAGAACTATTATTATTTTTAAAATATTTAGACAATTAGGGTTGTCTATGGTTAAATTTCACTTGACGCATGTGGTATGACGCAGGATACAGCAGTGTTGAAGTTCTATCTCAAGTGTGTATTTTATACACATAAACCGTAAATAAAAAACCCACATAATATGGACTTTTATTTCCTAAATTATTTGATTTATTTTATCAAGGCTATCAATGTTCACATAGCTTGCCACAAATGAGCCAATTTCATCGACCGATTTTGAAATAAACCAACCGGTTGGAGTTCGTCGAATTTCAAGACGGTTAGAAATGGTGGCCGTTTTGATCAGATCGGTTGCAGCTTTCATCTGGTACCTAGCTCTTTAAAAGTAAAAAATAATTCCTCTAGAGTTGCCTGGTTAAAAAATTACTTGTGTTTTACGCAAGCGTGCAAAAGATGCTATGGCGGGAAAATACTAAAGTTTGTTATCATTGTATTTTCCTAGCACTCTGAATAGAACTGTGAATTCAAGTCAGAATTAGTGTGCTAAGTCTCTGTTTAAGAAAAGTTAATATTATTCTTATCATGACGGCAACAGCCACGGTACCTCAAGTTTCACAACATGCGGTACGTATGTTTCAGTGTGATTACTGATTAAAAGCAAAGTGAAGTTTATGTACCTACGGGGTTTGTTGTGCTCTTGTTTACCTCTAATTATAATTTGTTCCTTTGTATCTTTCCTGTCTGTTTTGTGAAGTATGCATTAAAGAGGACTTTTATCGTAATTTTGTACGTTATAAGTTATATTATTGTATTTAAATGATGATGATTTCACTTTATCGGTTTCTGCACCCGACTTCGTCTGCGTAGAATTAGTTCATCGCCAATTACGTTAGTATTAATCTGTGGATCGCCATAAGCAGTGGTCGTAAGGGCCCCCGCCCTAATTATAATAAAAAAATACGAACAAAATTTGAACATTGTCAATAACACTATAGAACATATTTCTAATGAAGATTGCGGGATTATAATTACTTATGTTCATATTAAAATTACTATACGAAAACCGCGGTGTTGCACAGGCCGTGCCGATTACGGATTAGGATTAAAACGCTGAAATGGGATGACACAAAATATATCTTATCTTCACTCATCTCGTCGTATTTAATTTTATCTAAGATCACACCTCCGTAGTATTCCACCCCCTCTCCCCCTTTAAATTCCTCAAGGGAATAGTTTACGTACCTCATAAAATTATCCTATGTCTATAATTATCAAATCGGTTCAGCGGTTTACGTGTGAAGAGGTAACAGACAGGCTGGTACATATTTATAATATTAGTATGGATAACTGTCTATACGTGATTAATATTCACAAAAAAGGGTAATAATTGACCGTGTAAGTAGGAAGCAGGTACCTTCGCTTCAGCTTGTACTATATTATCTATTCTGTGGCTTCAGCGAAGGTTCAGTAAACATGTTTAGCGCAAATTATATACAATTCAGATACAAAATGCTAAGGATAAAACAAAAAGCCGTGGATGTACCTATCTGTCTTTCAAGTTCCTTACACTTAAATGCATACAATTACACTCATTTTGTTTCTGAAATGACGTATGATCAGATCTCGGGACAATCTTGATTCTTGACAAAGTTTTCATTGACAAAATTTAGATTTTTGACATAAACAATGCCTTTAAATGACGACTATAAGAGTTATGGCCATATAGGCCTTTCGTTATAAGGTAATTTTGCTAGTTGGGTTGTGTCATTTCAGTATTGTGTAAATTTACATAATTTAAAGTTTAAACCTCGAAACCGAGTTAGACGAAATTTAGTATGGAATTGGAAATAGCTTAAGTCCCGGGGAAGGGTAATCCTTTGCTAGGGTTCCGTACCCAAAGGGTAAAAACGGGACCCTATTACTGAGACTTCGCTGTCCGTCCGTCCGTCCGTCTGTCACCAGGCTGTATCTCAAGAACGGTGACAGCTATTAGACAGTTGAAATTTTCACAGATGATGTATTTCTATTGCCGCTATAACAGCAAATACTAAAAAAAAATAAAAAAAAAATTAAGGGGGCTCCCATACAACGAACTTACAGATAATGGTACGGAACCCTTCATGCGTGAGTGGGAACTCGCACTTGGTGTATTTTTTTTAATTCACTAACTGACCGGCAATTGACCTCAGTATCACCTGATGGAAAGCGATTACGGGGTCGAGGATGTAGCTCGCCGGTTCAGTAAATAGCCTATTCACTCTTACCTTGAAGATACCTAAGGGCTTCCGGTCCGTGACTCAAGATGGGCCCATGCGTTTAAGTTTTGTTGTTCGTTATTTATTAAGATACCTAATTTTTTTTTGGAAATGAAGAAGCTCTTCGCTTCCTGCGTATAAATGGTAAACTGACAACATAAGGGTGAAATCACTACCCTCGCCTGGTTGGGGGAATTAACATCGTGCAATTCCTGCGCACACTCACCAAAATATATCCGATAGAAAACTGACGAGCTGGCACTACCTATTTATTCCGGGGTAGTCCTAATTCTAGGCAGTCTAATACGCAAACGAAGTTACAGGCAAATCTAGTATTTTTCATATTTATTTCTGTAGGTTATACAAGAAAAAGAATGGGTGAAACTATTCCCCGAGCAAGTGACGGAGAACTACACGAGCTCCCTCACATTCATGAAGCAGCTGACGACCGTGGCCGTCAGCACCATCACGTATCTGAAGAACGCGTTCCCGGAGGACAGCTACTACAGCGAGTCCTTCGGCGGCCTCAAGCTCAAGCTGCTGAAGAACAGGTGCTGCGACGAGCTGGCACAGTTCGTGAGCACCGCCGTGCAGCAGGCGTTTGAGGCATTTGATAAAAAATATGTAAGTATCATCAATAGTTCTAAAACTTTTTTCATGGGTTAGACTGGTTTCCCTATCTTGGTTTTTTCCCTAGCTATGTTTGTTGTTTGATAAAGGCCTGGAAAAAGCCATAATCGTTAAATAAAATCACGATGTTGCAATTGTTATTTTTTGGCCATACTTATCACTTCAATTTTTATTTCATATCTTCTTATGTTACGATATCTATGCATTTTAAAGTCTGCTAAATAAATATACAGGAACATTGTATTTTTTTCTCAATATAAATGTTACATTACATTGCTTATAAATAGGGTCCAAGAAGAAACTGACAGTTACAGGGTAGAGGTATTCAAAATCGGAAACCAGCAAAGAAATTCCAACATTGCAGGTCCAGCAACTGGCGCTATGCTTCTACGACGGCGACTGCAAACCAGAGAACCTGATCGAATACCACGTGTTCGAGTACTCGTACACCGCCGAGGGCGCCGCGCTCAGCATCAACTCCAAGAACCGGAACAGCGCCCGACACGCGCTCAAGTGTTCCATGGAGTCCGTGAAGGCGAGGACCACGATGTTGGTGCGGTCGCTGTCGCTGTTCGTGTGGCAGAACTGCCAGCAGGAGCTGCCGCTCAACTACGACATCAGCCTGAGGCTCTACTATAATGAAGGTGAGAGTCACACCTTCGAGTGCTCTATGGAGTCCGTGAAGTCGAGGACCACGATGTTGGTGCGGTCGCTGTCGCTGTTCGTGTGGCAGAACTGCCAGCAGGAGCTGCCGCTCAACTACGACATCAGCCTGAGGCTCTACTATAATGAAGGTGAGAGTCACACCTTCGAGTGCTCTATGGAGTCCGTGAAGGCGAGGACCACGATGTTGGTGCGGTCGCTGTCGCTGTTCGTGTGGCAGAACTGCCAGCAGGAGCTGCCGCTCAACTACGACATCAGCCTGAGGCTCTACTATAATGAAGGTGAGAGTCACACCTTCAAGTGCTCTATGGAGTCCGTGAAGTCGAGGACCACGATGTTGGTGCGGTCGCTGTCGCTGTTCGTGTGGCAGAACTGCCAGCAGGAGCTGCCGCTCAACTACGACATCAGCCTGAGGCTCTACTATAATGAAGGTGAGAGTCACACCTTCGAGTGCTCTATGGAGTCCGTGAAGGCGAGGACCACGATGTTGGTGCGGTCGCTGTCGCTATTCGTGTGGCAGAACTGCCAGCAGGAGCTGCCGCTCAACTACGACATCAGCCTGAGGCTCTACTATAATGAAGGTGAGAGTCACACCTTCGAGTGCTCTATGGAGTCCGTGAAGTCGAGGACCACGATGTTGGTGCGGTCGCTGTCGCTGTTCGTGTGGCAGAACTGCCAGCAGGAGCTGCCGCTCAACTACGACATCAGCCTGAGGCTCTACTATAATGAAGGTGAGAGTCACACCTTCGAGTGCTCTATGGAGTCCGTGAAGGCGAGGACCACGATGTTGGTGCGGTCGCTGTCGCTGTTCGTGTGGCAGAACTGCCAGCAGGAGCTGCCGCTCAACTACGACATCAGCCTGAGGCTCTACTATAATGAAGGTGAGAGTCACACCTTCGAGTGCTCTATGGAGTCCGTGAAGTCGAGGACCACGATGTTGGTGCGGTCGCTGTCGCTGTTCGTGTGGCAGAACTGCCAGCAGGAGCTGCCGCTCAACTACGACATCAGCCTGAGGCTCTACTATAATGAAGGTGAGAGTCACACCTTCGAGTGCTCTATGGAGTCCGTGAAGGCGAGGACCACGATGTTGGTGCGGTCGCTGTCGCTGTTCGTGTGGCAGAACTGCCAGCAGGAGCTGCCGCTCAACTACGACATCAGCCTGAGGCTCTACTATAATGAAGGTGAGTCACACCTTCGAGTGCTCAATGGAGCCTGAGAAGGCGAGAACAATGAAGTTGGTGCGGTGTCTGTCGCTGTTCGTCAATACGAGTGTAGGCTTTTAGATGCAGCTACTTATAATAGTAAAAATATCCTTTTAACCATACTCTACCTTTTATGAGCAAGTGATTTTCTACGTTGTTTTTACTGCCTACAATATTTGTACATTTTTCAGCGCGCAAAATAAGTGAAACTCTCTAAAATACTTATGTATATATCCGTAGACGCCCCGGAAGGCTACCAAGCGCCCGGGTTCCAGAGCACGGACGACCTGGATCATTTGCGGGCCTCGGCGCCTGAGGCGGTGTGCCTGGGCTGGGTGGAGACGCCCTACCACAAGCTCGTGGCGCGGACCTTCGTGCGCGACGCGTGCGACAGCGACGCCGCCGCGGTGAGCGCACTCTCTCACTCACTCACAGGTGTGCCTGGGCTGGGTGGAGACGCCCTACCACAAGCTCGTGGCGCGGACCTTCGTGCGCGACGCGTGCGACAGCGACGCCGCCGCGGTGAGCGCACTCTCTCACTCACTCACAGGTGTGCCTGGGCTGGGTGGAGACGCCCTACCACAAGCTCGTGGCGCGGACCTTCGTGCGCGACGCGTGCGACAGCGACGCCGCCGCGGTGAGCGCACTCTCTCACTCACTCACAGGTGTGCCTGGGCTGGGTGGAGACGCCCTACCACAAGCTCGTGGCGCGGACCTTCGTGCGCGACGCGTGCGACAGCGACGCCGCCGCGGTGAGCGCACTCTCTCACTCACTCACAGGTGTGCCTGGGCTGGGTGGAGACGCCCTACCACAAGCTCGTGGCGCGGACCTTCGTGCGCGACGCGTGCGACAGCGACGCCGCCGCGGTGAGCGCACTCTCTCACTCACTCACAGGTGTGCCTGGGCTGGGTGGAGACGCCCTACCACAAGCTCGTGGCGCGGACCTTCGTGCGCGACGCGTGCGACAGCGACGCCGCCGCGGTGAGCGCACTCTCTCACTCACTCACAGGTGTGCCTGGGCTGGGTGGAGACGCCCTACCACAAGCTCGTGGCGCGGACCTTCGTGCGCGACGCGTGCGACAGCGACGCCGCCGCGGTGAGCGCACTCTCTCACTCACTCACAGGTGTGCCTGGGCTGGGTGGAGACGCCCTACCACAAGCTCGTGGCGCGGACCTTCGTGCGCGACGCGTGCGACAGCGACGCCGCCGCGGTGAGCGCACTCTCTCACTCACTCACAGGTGTGCCTGGGCTGGGTGGAGACGCCCTACCACAAGCTCGTGGCGCGGACCTTCGTGCGCGACGCGTGCGACAGCGACGCCGCCGCGGTGAGCGCACTCTCTCACTCACTCACAGGTGTGCCTGGGCTGGGTGGAGACGCCCTACCACAAGCTCGTGGCGCGGACCTTCGTGCGCGACGCGTGCGACAGCGACGCCGCCGCGGTGAGCGCACTCTCTCACTCACTCACAGGTGTGCCTGGGCTGGGTGGAGACGCCCTACCACAAGCTCGTGGCGCGGACCTTCGTGCGCGACGCGTGCGACAGCGACGCCGCCGCGGTGAGCGCACTCTCTCACTCACTCACAGGTGTGCCTGGGCTGGGTGGAGACGCCCTACCACAAGCTCGTGGCGCGGACCTTCGTGCGCGACGCGTGCGACAGCGACGCCGCCGCGGTGAGCGCACTCTCTCACTCACTCACAGGTGTGCCTGGGCTGGGTGGAGACGCCCTACCACAAGCTCGTGGCGCGGACCTTCGTGCGCGACGCGTGCGACAGCGACGCCGCCGCGGTGAGCGCACTCTCTCACTCACTCACAGGTGTGCCTGGGCTGGGTGGAGACGCCCTACCACAAGCTCGTGGCGCGGACCTTCGTGCGCGACGCGTGCGACAGCGACGCCGCCGCGGTGAGCGCACTCTCTCACTCACTCACAGGTGTGCCTGGGCTGGGTGGAGACGCCCTACCACAAGCTCGTGGCGCGGACCTTCGTGCGCGACGCGTGCGACAGCGACGCCGCCGCGGTGAGCGCACTCTCTCACTCACTCACAGGTGTGCCTGGGCTGGGTGGAGACGCCCTACCACAAGCTCGTGGCGCGGACCTTCGTGCGCGACGCGTGCGACAGCGACGCCGCCGCGGTGAGCGCACTCTCTCACTCACTCACAGGTGTGCCTGGGCTGGGTGGAGACGCCCTACCACAAGCTCGTGGCGCGGACCTTCGTGCGCGACGCGTGCGACAGCGACGCCGCCGCGGTGAGCGCACTCTCTCACTCACTCACAGGTGTGCCTGGGCTGGGTGGAGACGCCCTACCACAAGCTCGTGGCGCGGACCTTCGTGCGCGACGCGTGCGACAGCGACGCCGCCG
The DNA here is from genome assembly GCA_947623375.1 of Apotomis capreana. Classification (NCBI taxonomy): domain Eukaryota; kingdom Metazoa; phylum Arthropoda; class Insecta; order Lepidoptera; family Tortricidae; genus Apotomis; species Apotomis capreana. The sequence goes on from OX392503.1 coordinate 1,033,064, forward strand.
CGGTGAGCGCACTCTCTCACTCACTCACAGGTGTGCCTGGGCTGGGTGGAGACGCCCTACCACAAGCTCGTGGCGCGGACCTTCGTGCGCGACGCGTGCGACAGCGACGCCGCCGCGGTGAGCGCACTCTCTCACTCACTCACAGGTGTGCCTGGGCTGGGTGGAGACGCCCTACCACAAGCTCGTGGCGCGGACCTTCGTGCGCGACGCGTGCGACAGCGACGCCGCCGCGGTGAGCGCACTCTCTCACTCACTCACAGGTGTGCCTGGGCTGGGTGGAGACGCCCTACCACAAGCTCGTGGCGCGGACCTTCGTGCGCGACGCGTGCGACAGCGACGCCGCCGCGGTGAGCGCACTCTCTCACTCACTCACAGGTGTGCCTGGGCTGGGTGGAGACGCCCTACCACAAGCTCGTGGCGCGGACCTTCGTGCGCGACGCGTGCGACAGCGACGCCGCCGCGGTGAGCGCACTCTCTCACTCACTCACAGGTGTGCCTGGGCTGGGTGGAGACGCCCTACCACAAGCTCGTGGCGCGGACCTTCGTGCGCGACGCGTGCGACAGCGACGCCGCCGCGGTGAGCGCACTCTCTCACTCACTCACAGGTGTGCCTGGGCTGGGTGGAGACGCCCTACCACAAGCTCGTGGCGCGGACCTTCGTGCGCGACGCGTGCGACAGCGACGCCGCCGCGGTGAGCGCACTCTCTCACTCACTCACAGGTGTGCCTGGGCTGGGTGGAGACGCCCTACCACAAGCTCGTGGCGCGGACCTTCGTGCGCGACGCGTGCGACAGCGACGCCGCCGCGGTGAGCGCACTCTCTCACTCACTCACAGGTGTGCCTGGGCTGGGTGGAGACGCCCTACCACAAGCTCGTGGCGCGGACCTTCGTGCGCGACGCGTGCGACAGCGACGCCGCCGCGGTGAGCGCACTCTCTCACTCACTCACAGGTGTGCCTGGGCTGGGTGGAGACGCCCTACCACAAGCTCGTGGCGCGGACCTTCGTGCGCGACGCGTGCGACAGCGACGCCGCCGCGGTGAGCGCACTCTCTCACTCACTCACAGGTGTGCCTGGGCTGGGTGGAGACGCCCTACCACAAGCTCGTGGCGCGGACCTTCGTGCGCGACGCGTGCGACAGCGACGCCGCCGCGGTGAGCGCACTCTCTCACTCACTCACAGGTGTGCCTGGGCTGGGTGGAGACGCCCTACCACAAGCTCGTGGCGCGGACCTTCGTGCGCGACGCGTGCGACAGCGACGCCGCCGCGGTGAGCGCACTCTCTCACTCACTCACAGGTGTGCCTGGGCTGGGTGGAGACGCCCTACCACAAGCTCGTGGCGCGGACCTTCGTGCGCGACGCGTGCGACAGCGACGCCGCCGCGGTGAGCGCACTCTCTCACTCACTCACAGGTGTGCCTGGGCTGGGTGGAGACGCCCTACCACAAGCTCGTGGCGCGGACCTTCGTGCGCGACGCGTGCGACAGCGACGCCGCCGCGGTGAGCGCACTCTCTCACTCACTCACAGGTGTGCCTGGGCTGGGTGGAGACGCCCTACCACAAGCTCGTGGCGCGGACCTTCGTGCGCGACGCGTGCGACAGCGACGCCGCCGCGGTGAGCGCACTCTCTCACTCACTCACAGGTGTGCCTGGGCTGGGTGGAGACGCCCTACCACAAGCTCGTGGCGCGGACCTTCGTGCGCGACGCGTGCGACAGCGACGCCGCCGCGGTGAGCGCACTCTCTCACTCACTCACAGGTGTGCCTGGGCTGGGTGGAGACGCCCTACCACAAGCTCGTGGCGCGGACCTTCGTGCGCGACGCGTGCGACAGCGACGCCGCCGCGGTGAGCGCACTCTCTCACTCACTCACAGGTGTGCCTGGGCTGGGTGGAGACGCCCTACCACAAGCTCGTGGCGCGGATCTTCGTGCGCGACGCGTGCGACAGCGACGCCGCCGCGGTGAGCGCACTCTCTCACTCACTCACAGGTGTGCCTGGGCTGGGTGGAGACGCCCTACCACAAGCTCGTGGCGCGGACCTTCGTGCGCGACGCGTGCGACAGCGACGCCGCCGCGGTGAGCGCACTCTCTCACTCACTCACAGGTGTGCCTGGGCTGGGTGGAGACGCCCTACCACAAGCTCGTGGCGCGGACCTTCGTGCGCGACGCGTGCGACAGCGACGCCGCCGCGGTGAGCGCACTCTCTCACTCACTCACAGGTGTGCCTGGGCTGGGTGGAGACGCCCTACCACAAGCTCGTGGCGCGGACCTTCGTGCGCGACGCGTGCGACAGCGACGCCGCCGCGGTGAGCGCACTCTCTCACTCACTCACAGGTGTGCCTGGGCTGGGTGGAGACGCCCTACCACAAGCTCGTGGCGCGGACCTTCGTGCGCGACGCGTGCGACAGCGACGCCGCCGCGGTGAGCGCACTCTCTCACTCACTCACAGGTGTGCCTGGGCTGGGTGGAGACGCCCTACCACAAGCTCGTGGCGCGGACCTTCGTGCGCGACGCGTGCGACAGCGACGCCGCCGCGGTGAGCGCACTCTCTCACTCACTCACAGGTGTGCCTGGGCTGGGTGGAGACGCCCTACCACAAGCTCGTGGCGCGGACCTTCGTGCGCGACGCGTGCGACAGCGACGCCGCCGCGGTGAGCGCACTCTCTCACTCACTCACAGGTGTGCCTGGGCTGGGTGGAGACGCCCTACCACAAGCTCGTGGCGCGGACCTTCGTGCGCGACGCGTGCGACAGCGACGCCGCCGCGGTGAGCGCACTCTCTCACTCACTCACAGGTGTGCCTGGGCTGGGTGGAGACGCCCTACCACAAGCTCGTGGCGCGGACCTTCGTGCGCGACGCGTGCGACAGCGACGCCGCCGCGGTGAGCGCACTCTCTCACTCACTCACAGGTGTGCCTGGGCTGGGTGGAGACGCCCTACCACAAGCTCGTGGCGCGGACCTTCGTGCGCGACGCGTGCGACAGCGACGCCGCCGCGGTGAGCGCACTCTCTCACTCACTCACAGGTGTGCCTGGGCTGGGTGGAGACGCCCTACCACAAGCTCGTGGCGCGGACCTTCGTGCGCGACGCGTGCGACAGCGACGCCGCCGCGGTGAGCGCACTCTCTCACTCACTCACAGGTGTGCCTGGGCTGGGTGGAGACGCCCTACCACAAGCTCGTGGCGCGGACCTTCGTGCGCGACGCGTGCGACAGCGACGCCGCCGCGGTGAGCGCACTCTCTCACTCACTCACAGGTGTGCCTGGGCTGGGTGGAGACGCCCTACCACAAGCTCGTGGCGCGGACCTTCGTGCGCGACGCGTGCGACAGCGACGCCGCCGCGGTGAGCGCACTCTCTCACTCACTCACAGGTGTGCCTGGGCTGGGTGGAGACGCCCTACCACAAGCTCGTGGCGCGGACCTTCGTGCGCGACGCGTGCGACAGCGACGCCGCCGCGGTGAGCGCACTCTCTCACTCACTCACAGGTGTGCCTGGGCTGGGTGGAGACGCCCTACCACAAGCTCGTGGCGCGGACCTTCGTGCGCGACGCGTGCGACAGCGACGCCGCCGCGGTGAGCGCACTCTCTCACTCACTCACAGGTGTGCCTGGGCTGGGTGGAGACGCCCTACCACAAGCTCGTGGCGCGGACCTTCGTGCGCGACGCGTGCGACAGCGACGCCGCCGCGGTGAGCGCACTCTCTCACTCACTCACAGGTGTGCCTGGGCTGGGTGGAGACGCCCTACCACAAGCTCGTGGCGCGGACCTTCGTGCGCGACGCGTGCGACAGCGACGCCGCCGCGGTGAGCGCACTCTCTCACTCACTCACAGGTGTGCCTGGGCTGGGTGGAGACGCCCTACCACAAGCTCGTGGCGCGGACCTTCGTGCGCGACGCGTGCGACAGCGACGCCGCCGCGGTGAGCGCACTCTCTCACTCACTCACAGGTGTGCCTGGGCTGGGTGGAGACGCCCTACCACAAGCTCGTGGCGCGGACCTTCGTGCGCGACGCGTGCGACAGCGACGCCGCCGCGGTGAGCGCACTCTCTCACTCACTCACAGGTGTGCCTGGGCTGGGTGGAGACGCCCTACCACAAGCTCGTGGCGCGGACCTTCGTGCGCGACGCGTGCGACAGCGACGCCGCCGCGGTGAGCGCACTCTCTCACTCACACGCGAGGGGTGGATAGATGACGGTGAACTTGATATAACTAACGGAATAAATAACTCCTATAAATCATAAATTATTTATTTTCATAAACAAAGGTTACATTGGTGTTATATTTCTAATATATGACAATCCCATTACTTGTTCATACCATAAGATGGCGTGCAAATTTTTTTTTTTTTTTACATAGGCATCGTAAGATCTACTTAATAATGCGCAATGTCAGTAACATAAATTCTAAATATCAATTCAATATAAAAAAATAACAATAATACAATAATTTAATTAATAACATTGTTTTAAATTAAGTGAAGTCCGCGATTTATTCATAATTATTAATAATATTATACATTGTCATGTCATGTCACAATTTACAATTAGCCATAAACTCATCAATTGAATAGTTACTATGTTCTATTAAATAATTCAACAATTCTTTCCTGAATAATTTAAGTGGCAGTTCTTTAAATTTATCTGTCAGTGCATTAAATATTTTTATTGCCATTCCGTGCACATTCTTTCTTACAAGTGAAAGATTAGTTTTGGGCAGAATCAGTTTGTTTCTATAGGCACCTCGTTCCGATTTAGTCGTAATCATTTTAAAAGCAGACGGATTCTTCTTCACATAAACACATATCTCATAAATATACATAGCCGGTACTGTCAGAATTCGTTTGCTTTTAAATAATGGCCTGCAGTGGTCTCTGAAGTTCGCTCCAGTCATTGCTCTAATGCATTTCTTTTGAGTCTTAAAAATAATTTGCGCATCCACAGAGTTTCCCCAAAAATTATGCCATATCTTAGAAGAGAGGCTACGTACCCATGATAAGCGGACAAAGCGGCTGTTTCCGACACTACATTTCGTACTCGGCGCAATACGTATACAAATCTATCGAGTTTACTACGCAAACAATCAATGTGAGTCTTCCAATTGCAAAAACAATCAATTGTTATACCCAAAAAATTGGTCGAATTTACTTCTTCTACGTTGTTGTCTTGATATTTAATGGCTAACTTTAAATGTTTACTTTTATATGTCCTAAATTGTATCATTTTTGTCTTATTAATGTTAATGTGTAAATTATTATTATCTAACCATTTAATTATTTCTAACAATGTCTTGTTTATCTCATCTTCAAATGATGCTATATTTTCGCATTTTATGAGTAGTGTAGTGTCATCAGCAAAAAGGATACAACTATGATCTGTGGCTTTAGGTAGATCATTGATGTAGAGCAAGAATAGTAGTGGGCCTAAAATACTACCTTGTGGCACTCCGAATCGGTTAACTTTATACTCTGACCTATAAACAGTTTTGTTATGACCAATGAGTTTGAAACTTTCTACACATTGCTTTCTATTTTTGAGGTAGCTGATGAACCATTCTTGTGTTGGACCTCTTATGCCATATCTATACAATTTATTTAATAGTATATCATGATCCACAAAATCGAATGCCTGACTCATATCGAGCAAAACCGCGACAATTAGGACCGGTTTATCTAAACTTTCAGTAACATTCTTTATTAAATGAAAGCATGCTGAAGTCGTTGAGCTATTTTTCCTAAAGCCAAATTGGTTATTGGTTAAAATATCATTATTTGTGATGAAGCTAGACAACTTACACGACATTATTTTTTCAAAAATTTTTGAGATGACCGGTATGAGAGTGATAGGACGGTAGTTCTTTAAGTCTAATTTCGATCCTTTTTTATGTAATGGCTTAATTATGGCGTATTTTAGGCGTTCCGGAAAGATGCCTTGCATGAATGATAAATTGATTATATGACTTAGTGGTACTGATAATGCACTAGCACATTGTTTCAAAACTTTAGTGCATATACCATCGTAACCAGTGGCATTTGTATTATTTAGCCCTTTAATTACCTTCATAACGGGCTGACTGGAGATACAAATATACTATGTTTTACTTGTTCTATATTGTGACTATAGCTTGTATCTCGGCTTATTTTTTTATTAGTATTTTCTAGTTATTGAATGTTTCAGTTATCATTTTAGGATCAGTTATTTCCTTGGTACCAATTAAAATTTTATTAATCTCATGGCTAATAGGCTTCATTTCGCAGTTTTGCTTAATGATTTGCCAAGATGCTCTACATGTGTTCCTGGAATTTTTAATAAACCTGCCATTTGATATTTGTCTAGATTTATTGATACATTTTTTCAGAAGCCTCGTGTACGTCTTATACTTTCTCAGATGTTCAGTGTTGTCTTTATTCTTAATTACCTTTTTGTACAAATGCCTCTTATAGTTACAGCATCGTTTTATCCCACGTGTAAGCCATTTATTCTTGATCGGTTTATTATTCTTTTTTACTTTTATTAAAGGAAAACATAAATTATAAAACAAAACAACTACATCATGAAATTCCTGAAACGCCGTATTTGTGTATGTTTCATTAATAACCTCGTTGAAGGATAAAGCTGTCATACAACCATAAAACTTTGTTAAATTTTCTTGACTGTAATCTCTTACTGTTTCATACCAAAACTGTGGCTTAGGTTTAAACATTTTTTTTACTTTTAAATTGCATGTAAGTGTTTGCCCTGTCTCGTGGTCGGACAGTGCTAAGAAATGAATTTTAGGTATACAATTGGCAATATTGCTAGCAATTAAATCTAGACACGATTTTTTCCTCGTAGGGGAGACTATATGATTGCTGATATTGTAATTTGAGAGTATTGACATCAACTCTTTTTTAAATTTATTTTCTTTCGCACAGTCAATGTTCCAGTCTCCACATATAATGACCCGTTTAGCTTTATTGGAGGTGATTTTGTATAATTTGGCGAAGTAAATTGAAAAATATGACGATATTTGACGTTGGCGTTCTATATATACAGACTATAAGTAAATCAAATGCAGATATTTCCAAACCACACACCTCGAAAACATATTTCTGAGCGAGCGAGTTTACAATACTTGATGGTGTACCGTCTAGGTTAGTTTTTATAAGAATACATGAGCCCCCCCTTTTTTCATCATCTCTACAATATGATACAACAACTTTATAATTATTCAATGTTAAATTTGTGATAGATCCAGCTTTTATAAAGGTCTCAGTCATACATATTATATCAATAGGACCCATAATTTTCTCTAACTTCCCAATTGCAACCTCCACTAATTCGCGTTTGCCTAATATTCCAGCTATATTCTGGTGAAAAATATTGATTTTTTGTACATCATTGACGAAAGGAATGATTGTTTGCATCTTGAATAGTAGAGGGCACAATATGGTTAAGTTCAACATTATCCATTATTAGTTTAACATATTGAATTACATTTTTCATCCCATAGTTTGTGATTTTACCTGTGCGTGATGAAAACATATCTAACGTCAAATTAAGATTTGAATCTATGAAATGTGCATACTTTTCCGACTGGATATCTAGATTTAATAAGGTGTTAAATAGCTCTACACGATAATTATAAAGCGGGGCTCCACAGATGTACGTCGGTGTACACACAAATAGTTTGGTATTACTTATGGTTTTTAATGTAGACCTTATCTCTCGCACAAGTGCCGTGTGATCGTAATCTTCCGTAATCTTGAAATCCTCTTCCCCCAAAATCAAAACGCATGAATCCCTTTGTGTATAACCTTGAAGATTTCTTTTAAGAGAAGCCATAAGTTCTCGAATTTTTCCTTTACATCTTCTTATCGTAATCAAGTTTTCGTTGTCACTTTATTGGTGCCTGTGTGACTTTAAACAGTTAGGTACAATACTAATACCAATACCATTCATAAACTTATCCAAATAAAAAAACTTCTTTCAGCCATCGGATAATCGACCGGAAATCACACAAGCGGATAATGAAGATTTTCAAGGTAATAATTGACTCAATTAACAATGTCTATCAACTAGCAAAAGCCTTTCAAATAAACAATGCAAACAAAGATTGACACAAAGCATAAGGATTTTTTCAAGGTAATCTGGTGTTTAGGGTAGTGGAGAGGTTATTAACACGTTGGATCGATAATTCAGATGTACTGGATTCGACTCCCGGTCTCTTTCGCCAGGCTACGCATTTTTTTTCTTTGTACTACTCTGATCTTTGTATTCAATGGTTTATCTACTCTTAAAAGTAACTAGTCTGTGTATAAACCGTGTGGTGCGCATGCGCAGGCTCGGAGGCGTCGCTGGAGGCGCGGCTGCGCTGTCCGTGCGGCAAGACGGACGCGCGCGACCAGCCGCTCGTCACGTGCCAGTGAGTGCTTATATTATACCCAGGCATTCAACAAACTTCTTTGTTCCTTTGTCGACTTAATTTATCTAGGGTATTTTAGTGCAGAATCATTAGAAGTTCTTTACAGATACTGCCACATGCAGCAGCATCAGGCGTGCTTCGGTCTACTGGCGCCGGTTCAGGAGCATTGCTGCGAGATCTGCGCCGACCAGGACTCCTCCAGGAAGCCCAGCGACCAGCAGCTCGCGGGCCTGGAGAGAAGGAAGCGAGAGGTACGTCGCATAAGGCACCGTCAGCAGCATCAGGCTTCGGTCTACTGGCGCCGGTTCAGGAGCATTGCTGCGAGAGCTGCGCCGACCAGGACTCCTCCAGGAAGCCCAGCGACCAGCAGCTCGCGGTCCTGGCGAGAAGGAAGCGAGAGGTTCGTCGCATAAGGCACCGTCAGCAGCGTCAGGCTTCGGTCTACTGGCGCTAGCTCAGGAGCATTGCTGCGAGAGTTGCAGTGACCAGGATTAGAGAGAAGGAAGCATCGAAGAGGATAGTTCTATTTGCGCATCGGAAAGTAACCGATGGATGCTCACCCGTCATAAAGGTCCTATATCAGAAGATAAAAAAAAGTTTTCCAATTAAATTTGAATTCTTAAATTTAACGACACTGCTGGATTTCCCAGGAAGCCCAATATTCCCAATAGACCGTGAGTAACGGCAACAGCATCTAAAGGGCGGCTTTAAGTTCAGACGGCGTTTGATATAGGAAGAAGAAAAGCGAGCCCAAGGGCCCGAAGGGCCCGCAGGGCGAGCCCACCTAGACACTGGCACTCTCTACACCTTCCCAAGCAAACATACCTGCGTGCAAATTGGCCTCCATCTTCTAACTCACTTCCCTTTCTTAAGCAATTTACAACTCGAGCTACTTTTTCTTCTGCATTTTTCACTGCCGACCCCCGTTCGGGTGACAGAACCCCAGGACAGATCCCCTCGCGGGGTGCTTGCACCCCGCGCACCAAGAAAATACTAGCAGCACGCTATATTTAAAAAAAGTACAAATTCTGCACAGATTGTTCAAGGTCTAGACATTGTGATGATGATTCCGCAGTGCCTGTGCATCTTCCGGCGCACGCTGGAGCTGTGCGCGCGCTCGGCGGCGGTGAGCGGGCGCGCGCTGGCGGAGCGCTTCCAGCTCAGCGCCGCCAGCGCCGGCAAGATGCTGCGCCTGCTGCAGTCCCACTACATCCTGCCCGGCACCGACGACGAGTGAGTACACCTACCTACTTATAGATTCACTTCCAGCTCAGCGCCGCCAGCGCCGGCAAGATGCTGCGCCTGCTGCAGTCCCACTACATCCTGCCCGGCACCGACGACGAGTGAGTACACCTACCTACTTATAGATTCACTTCCAGCTCAGCGCCGCCAGCGCCGGCAAGATGCTGCGCCTGCTGCAGTCCCACTACATCCTGCCCGGCACCGACGACGAGTGAGTACACCTACCTACTTATAGATTCACTTCCAGCTCAGCGCCGCCAGCGCCGGCAAGATGCTGCGCCTGCTGCAGTCCCACTACATCCTGCCCGGCACCGACGACGAGTGAGTACACCTACCTACTTACGTATAGATTCACTTCCAGCTCAGCGCCGCCAGCGCCGGCAAGATGCTGCGCCTGCTGCATTCCCACTACATCCTGCCCGGCACCGACGACGAGTGAGTACACCTACCTACTTATAGATTCACTTCCAGCTCAGCGCCGCCAGCGCCGGCAAGATGCTGCGCCTGCTGCAGTCCCACTACATCCTGCCCGGCACCGACGACGAGTGAGTACACCTACCTACTTATAGATTCACTTCCAGCTCAGCGCCGCCAGCGCCGGCAAGATGCTGCGCCTGCTGCAGTCCCACTACATCCTGCCCGGCACCGACGACGAGTGAGTACACCTACCTACTTATAGATTCACTTCCAGCTCAGCGCCGCCAGCGCCGGCAAGATGCTGCGCCTGCTGCAGTCCCACTACATCCTGCCCGGCACCGACGACGAGTGAGTACACCTACCTACTTATAGATTCACTTCCAGCTCAGCGCCGCCAGCGCCGGCAAGATGCTGCGCCTGCTGCAGTCCCACTACATCCTGCCCGGCACCGACGACGAGTGAGTACACCTACCTACTTACGTATAGATTCACTTCCAGCTCAGCGCCGCCAGCGCCGGCAAGATGCTGCGCCTGCTGCATTCCCACTACATCCTGCCCGGCACCGACGACGAGTGAGTACACCTACCTACTTATAGATTCACTTCCAGCTCAGCGCCGCCAGCGCCGGCAAGATGCTGCGCCTGCTGCAGTCCCACTACATCCTGCCCGGCACCGACGACGAGTGAGTACACCTACCTACTTATAGATTCACTTCCAGCTCAGCGCCGCCAGCGCCGGCAAGATGCTGCGCCTGCTGCAGTCCCACTACATCCTGCCCGGCACCGACGACGAGTGAGTACACCTACCTACTTATAGATTCACTTCCAGCTCAGCGCCGCCAGCGCCGGCAAGATGCTGCGCCTGCTGCAGTCCCACTACATCCTGCCCGGCACCGACGACGAGTGAGTACACCTACCTACTTATAGATTCACTTCCAGCTCAGCGCCGCCAGCGCCGGCAAGATGCTGCGCCTGCTGCAGTCCCACTACATCCTGCCCGGCACCGACGACGAGTGAGTACACCTACCTACTTATAGATTCACTTCCAGCTCAGCGCCGCCAGCGCCGGCAAGATGCTGCGCCTGCTGCAGTCCCACTACATCCTGCCCGGCACCGACGACGAGTGAGTACACCTACCTACTTATAGATTCACTTCCAGCTCAGCGCCGCCAGCGCCGGCAAGATGCTGCGCCTGCTGCAGTCCCACTACATCCTGCCCGGCACCGACGACGAGTGAGTACACCTACCTACTTATAGATTCACTTCCAGCTCAGCGCCGCCAGCGCCGGCAAGATGCTGCGCCTGCTGCAGTCCCACTACATCCTGCCCGGCACCGACGACGAGTGAGTACACCTACCTACTTATAGATTCACTTCCAGCTCAGCGCCGCCAGCGCCGGCAAGATGCTGCGCCTGCTGCAGTCCCACTACATCCTGCCCGGCACCGACGACGAGTGAGTACACGAGTACACCTACCTACTTATAGATTCATTTCGTTTCTTTCTTTCTCTCATCAACTTCTAAATCTTAACTCTTACACAATCTCACATGACTTTGGAAACGAAGTGGGTTGTGGAGCAGATAAGAATTTTAAAAACGACCTAGGAATGTATTAAATTGGAAAGTGAACCTAAATGTTGTTAAATCTATTCTATTAACGATTTTTTTAAGATAAGACTAGATGAAAACAGAAGGTTCTGTTAGTCTCAGAGACGGGTGCCATTCCATTCTTTAAACGAGTACTTACAAGCGGGAACAAATTAATAGCATTGAAAATTAAGTATTAATTCAATCCTTTTTAACAATCATGATAGTCGACACTATATTTCGGAGCCGAGCAAACATTTATCTCGAGGATGCCTGTATGGTAATTTATCTCTTCCAGTCTAACGGCGCCCAGGAAGGTAAACCACCTCCGGCTCAAGCTGACCCTCAAACGTTTCTTCCAAACGGAGGAGCGGGAGTCGGTGGTGGAGCGGCTCGTGGCCGACACCGCGCACGTCAGCCTCGACCCGGTCGGGGACGTGCTCGCTCCTGACGCTCGGGCCGCGCTGGCGCAGGCGCAGGCCGGCGTGCTGGACAGCCCGCAGCTGACGCCCGCCAGCAGTGACCCCACTCTGCAGGAGTACAGGGAGGCGCTGCTGAGCGCCGCCTCGGAGGACGGCGCGGAGTCACCTCCGCCGCCACAGCGACGCGCGCCCGCCAAGAGGCCGCTCAAGCGGAAGGGCGAGGACGAGGAGTGGCTTCCGAACGGGATGCAGAAGTTGCGCTCGGGCGTCAAGACTAAGAGGAGAGCTTGACTGGCCCGAGCTCGATTAATTTTTTCGCTCGCTTACATAATTTTTTTTATTATAGATTTTGTTATTATCAAACTTTCTCGTGTCGTTTAGAAGGATGCGGGGAGAGAACTTGTCGTGTTGCTTTTTCTCAAAATATATTATAAATATCGAGCTCGCTAATAAATTGTAGCTTAAAATCTCGCAAAACATACAATGACACACTTTCCCTGCATCCTTCATTTATTTTCTGTACCTACTCTCTATTATAATTTTAATTAAATCTAGATTGTTTTTAAAAATACTAACTAAGTACCTATAAGATTTTAATTTTAATTCTAGTAGTTTCGTTAAATACCATGACATTATCCTCTGTCGTTATGGACTAATGAATTAACTCTTAGCTCAAATACCGTTTGTTTATTAAACATTTCTCAAAACATCGTATTCTGATTCAGTCGCAATAACGATTATAAATAAACAAAAAATACAAGTATTTAAGTGCCTAATTAAAATGTGTTTAATCAAAATGAACTCACAGCCTCATACTCAATTTAAATAATTATAATTGTTTTCATTCCTTTAAATAAATAAAAAATGTTAAGAATAAAATGTGTTTATTGTTTATGTAATTAATTACACGTAATATAAGTATCTCACACTCTTATAATACATCTTATTATTCGTTCTATGATCGCAATGCAAAACTGTTAATTCTTAAAGAAACTGTTCACAAAATTATGAAACAAGTATCCTTCGTGAGACATATTTAATTATTGTATTAAGTAAGCGGTTTACACTCACGTGAAATTGTCAGGAACGGCCCGACATGTTAGAGTGACGAGTTTGCCGCGGCGGTGTACGGGCAGCCGTCCCTGATGAAGGGCTCCATACGAGTTTGAAACATGTCGGGCCGTTCCTGACAATTTCACGTGAGTGTAAACCGCTTAATACAATAATTAAGTATCCTTCATTGAATGTGACCTACGTCACCAGGCCGACGCGCACGGCGCAGGGCTGTGTCCGTCCTCGTAATCCCCGAAGTTGGTGAAGGTGCGGCCCCAGTACTTGGGGTCGCCGCGGTGGTCGTCCGGCTTGTTGTTGGGCGGCACCGCCGTCTCGTTCACTTTGCGGAGTTCATCTAGAAGTCTTTGCAAGGTTCGCGGCTCTCTGTAAATAGATATACGATATTGTGAAACCTGAACTCGACAACACTCGTATGAAACGGCGCACAAGTTATGTCCAAAATGCTCCATTGGTTAACTCACGCTCGCTCAGGAAGTCTCAACACTGTCAAAATTATTTTAAGAGAATCTAGATTGTCTTGAGTGACAGGACTTGATCATGCATAAGTCATTTGTATAACTATCAGTTGAAAAACGACCATCACTCTTGGACCAAGTTCTTCCTCAATCTCCACAACGATCGGTATATAGGTAGTGTGCTGCAACTATTTCTAACGAGCCTTATTGAGGGTCTGCAGCCTTCACACACTACTTCCACTACGCTGTTCCAACACCAAGCAATAGCACTTTTCGAGTTCTCGCTGAATGAGCATAAAATTCGAGATTAGTAGCAATGTCCCTCACTTGTTCGCCATGTTGACGCGCTCGCACGGGTCGTCCTCCACGTTGAACAGACAGGGCGCCTCCAGCGGCCTGCACGCCACCGGCCGGGACCTGCCACATGTCACGGTGGCTGCTTTCCTGGAAATGAGAAATAGTACATTACGTACGAGGAATTACAAACGAGTGTCTATTAGAGGCCCGAAGCCGGAGGCGAGGGCTTTAATGACACGAGTTTGGAATTCCTTTCCACCAGAGTCACGTACGACGTTTTTCATCACACTGGAGGAAATAAAACAAAAGTAATAAATAGTAGTAAATACCAAAATAACTAACCGCTCTACCGGGCAGGGGAACCGAACGTGATAGAAGGGCGGGAAGTGTTATCGTTTAGCTATTATTAGCGTAGTACTCCCTATGTTATAGCAGATACTTGCCTAAGTTGTTGCAGCTTCCGCCTCGTCGGCATAAGTCCCTTCTTGCTCATGATCCTCCCGACTGGTCCCGAGTACACGGCGTCCACGTCGTACGAGCCGGCACGGCCGCTCGGCCCGTACCACGAGTCCCAAGTGCCGTTGTATTGTGTTCCTAGAACATCATCAAATGTATAAATGCTGATGGTATATTTGCATGTAGAAGACGCGTCACGAATGAACATGTCACAGCTACGCCACAGTGAGTAAAAGTTTCTTCAGAATCCAACATGTACTAGAATAGCACACACGCAAGTAATTAACAAATAATAATTAAGTAATTTACACATCATAATAATTTCTGTTCAAAAAGTAATGATATCCCATCAAAAACATAAATGTTAAATGAGAGCCAAATTCAATATCGCGTGCAACGTTCGTTGTCGACTTCTATTCGCCGACAAAATAATTGAGATTTATTATTGTATGGGTGCCAAGTTGTTTGCCCTAAAATAACAATTTCTTGTTTCTCAATACTTGTTTGCTACTTAATAGTTAATATAAATTCTTGAATTATAACGAACAATTATTTACTCAATGCATTTATTTTACTTAGGGTGTAATTCAATATCAAGATTTGACTTCAATAAACTATATTAATTTTATAAAAGTAGTATATTATTATTTTTATTATCAAGCTAATAGTAAGTAGGTATAAGTAATAGGACGTACACTAACTTGCGTTCTTACCTTAACGAAAATAGGTTAATGATTAGACAAATAAAATATAAACTTGTAGGTATGTGAATAAATTGTCCTGTCCTCTGCACGAGAGCACCAGACGCGCGGCTGTGAGAGAAGAATGGCGCCGTGTGGTTAGGCTTGCCTTGCCACACAAGGAATGACAGCCACGACCACTCTGCCAAGAGTGTTAATTACGGCAAAGAAGCATACCTTTGTGTACTTTCCATTTGCCGACAGTGATGGAGGCGAAACCGATTATATCGTCGATGTTGTGGACTATCGACGTCCTTTTAGAAGGCAGGTCTTTGGACAGCTCCTCCCATAAGTCAAATCCATCGATGTCCTTGAATATACTGGAACATGTAACATATATCTAAGGTTTACTCGGGTAATTCCGAGTGGCGGGTAATTCCGCAATATTATTGATATCTAATAAACGGGGTAAACATTTTTGCGCTAGCAACACTTCCTCAGATACTATACACTTCTACAGTAAGAAGTGTTACTAGCGCAAAAAATGTTACCCCGTTTATTAGATATCAGTAATTTTCGGACTTACCCGCCATTCGGAATTACCCAAGTACACCCTACTTACTTGTAATTATTATGCGTTGTTTGATATTTATGTTTTTAACAGATGCATGTGTGTCGACCAGTATTCAACTGTTATAAATATCAATAGACAATACCTAATCATTCAAGTGTCATTGTAGGTACCTGTACAATCATTCGTATGCAAGTAGATCAATGTCCTTGAGAAATCTTGGGGCTTGTACACAAATCACACGAGGTTTTTTCGGCTACTTTTTGACCCCCCCTTGTGAGATTTGGTGAGGTTTTTTGCTAACCCCCCTCCCCTCACAACCTCACGTACATTTTTTCCGCCAGAATTTCGTAAAATAGACTCGCTATTTTGAAGTATTTAATAAGTGAAGATTAATTTTTAACGAAACCGAAAAAAGGGTCTACTCATGTTGTATATTTTTTCTTACGAGTAGTTCGTTCACTGTAGAAAAGTACACGTGATGTCTCCTTATACCCCTCCTATCTATCGTGTTTTTTTTCGAGTCCCCCCTCCCCTATCCTATCGAACCTCACGTGATTTGTGCACAAGCCCTTGGTCACGGTATCAATTTGATACAATTATTATGTACTTACCTACTTCTGTTAAAAAGTCGTTTTTACGTAGTGGCCGCAGCGCCTGTCTATGCGGAGCGATTTAACGCGACCGATTTAAAGTGAGTTTAAGGTCAATTATCTGAGAACTATGAAACTGCCGTGATACCGTAAAAAGGCGTATCTTACTATGAAATCCATATGTAGATACGATCTTTTATCATAGCACGGCAGAAAATTTGACCGATACTCATTTATTACGATAGTGTCGGCAAGTTAGTAAGCTATAGCTATATTCATAATGTGCACTTGAGGGAATGAGCAGCATACAGGCGACAGGACTACAGGAGGATAGGATAGGGGAGGGTCTTGGAATTGGGGCGAAAAGCAAACATTACCTAGTATCACCCCCAGCCGCCCTGACGAGCGTGGGCAGCCAGTCCGTCAAGTGGAAGCGTTGGGTAGCCACGCGGGATTTCGATTTTATGAACGGGCTCCACAGTAGAGCGGCACCGCGAACGCCGCCTTCCCAGAGTGTGTTTTTCACCTACAACAACGTCAGCTACTTCAGATACTAGGGAAACTGGCAGTTCAGGTCAAGTATGTTTACCTACTTTATTTTTAATTAATTGATACTAATCTATACTATCCATACTAAACTAATATTATAAATGCGAAATTGTGTCTGTCTGTCTGTTACCTCTTCACGCTTAAACCGCTGAATCGATTTTGATGAAATTTGGCATGGAGATAGTTTAAGATCCGAGGAAGGACATAGGGATAGTTTTTATCCTGGAAATTATCCCTAAAAAGATTGAAAAGTGAGTAAGTAATTTATGATGACATTGATGATCCTGTAGGAAATGTAATGATTAGACCAAAAGCACAATTGCTCTTACATTTGCTTAGGCGCTTTTAATAATCCCTTCTATTAATTAAGGTGATTAGGTGGATATCTATCGTGTAGTACGAGGTTGCTTCCATACTTCCAAGTTCCACGCGGACGTAGTCGCGGGCAAAAGCTAGTAAAAAATATTAGTCTTCTGTGGAGATGGTCAGTAAAAATCTCAATAGCGCGATGCAGGACTTGTATGCGCGTGGCGCCAGTCGTACCGCGCCATGTGTAGATAAAA
Source organism: Apotomis capreana (assembly GCA_947623375.1). Taxonomy (NCBI): domain Eukaryota; kingdom Metazoa; phylum Arthropoda; class Insecta; order Lepidoptera; family Tortricidae; genus Apotomis; species Apotomis capreana. The sequence goes on from OX392503.1 coordinate 1,050,361, forward strand.
ATATCTTTGTCCACTCATTACGCCAAAACGGCTGATCGGATTTTAACCTATTTTGGTACAGGGTTAGCTGGACATACAAAATAGGATCTGGATACTTTTCCCCCGCTACGGTACCTACAGAAAACTAAAGTTTCACACGGACCAAGTTGCATCGTCTAGTATAGTAATACCTGTACTGTAATTGTAAGTATGTTCTGCCTGTTGGCTGTGGGCAGCACACAAAATAGGTAAAAGAGCTTTATGTTGTAATATCACAAAATAGGTAAGTAACAGAGCTTTTTGTTGAATATTACAAAAGCGGTAGCGACAATACGAATAATATTCATCTCATTACATATAGATATGTATAAATGAATAGTATTACCCAAGTTCATAGTAATATGTATTGAGTTTATTTGCGATCTATTGTGGATCGATAAACATAAAAAGCCTGTTCTGTCTTGAAATTAGCTACGTTCATTTATCTGTAATAGCTTTGTTGTTTATCCCCCCCCCACATCCGACTTACCCCGCGCAGCGGGTAGTTGGAGGCGGCGTTGTCGTTGAAGCCCGCCGCGGGGCCGCCGTTGTCCGTCGTGAACACCACGACGGAGTTCTCGAGCAGTCCCGCGTCTTCGAGTGCCTGTACCACCTTGCCCACGGATTTATCCAGGTCAGTCAAGACGGCTGGAACAAATTAAGAAAATATTTTACGCGGCGGTATATTTGCAATTTTGTAAGCTGTCCGTTTCCATCTTATAAACATTGCCGCACATTGCCTTTGTCTTAAACGTGTAGATGAGCTCATTAATAAAACAAATAAAACCTGTAAAAGTAACAAAAACGAAAACAAATTATATCATCCTTTCAAATTGCATTAGCAATAGCACAGCTCTTTGGAATATTATAATTCTGTAAAGTGGATTAGCTCAGTTAAAAAACTACTTACTATACAGGAGGTACCTAGGTATATTCAAGTTTTTCGGTCACGTTCAGGGCAAAATGGTAACAAAAGAGCGTCTGATGGTCACCCGGGCCATAATGAAATGAACCAGACACGCGGAAGATTACCTACCTTTCATACGTTGAATAGCCCAAATCAATCGACTGCGGTTGCAACATTTTGCATCAGTACACTAGAATCGAGAGTGTATAAATCGTGAGTCGTGAGAGATGGTGGTATAAGGTAAACGCAGGTATCAACGACCCATCGAAAATCTGCAGGTAATACCGACCTATAAATTAAAAGTCAATTTTTACGCTTCCTGTACTATTCTAGCTATAGATAGCTGAAGCTACGCACACGTTGGTTCCTAGACTACGAGTATCATTTACTTTTGCGTTAGTGTGTGTGAAAGTGCAAAAAAGAGACAAAATAATCCAGTTTGTGCGGAGACAGCGTGGGCGCAGTTCACATCGTACTAGCAGTGCCCCCTATCTGTACCGTGGGAACCCAGAACGATACCTACACGTCGCCTGTCGTGGCCGACACGCTTAGCCAGTCGGTTGCCACACGCGCTCACGGCCGGACGCCGCCGGTCGCGCTATAAAATCACCAAAAAAATGGCTTCGTCGCGAATGAGACCAACGCGCTGCAGTGTTGCGGGGTGTAAAAACATAAAAGCAACAGACATTTATCCTTTTTTTCTTTGCCGACAGACGATGAAATGTTACTAAAAATTCTTAGAACTTAATAAGCACCTACCTAGAAACGCATTGCATACACTGTTATAATAGATACATGTAATGTTGAATAAATAAACTTACCTACTTAATATACTTAAATTCATAGAAAACATCCACTACCTATATCAACAACTTGTTGTTGACAACAAGTGACAATAATTTACTCACTAAGATTTACCAAATCAGTTTAGTGTGGCAGGAGAGTGCATTGCACGGCCTAAAAAGGGCGTAAACGTCGGCGTTGTTCTTGACACTTAAGACCTTTTGCAAGGAATGCATTCGCAAAGATGAAACGCGTGATCAGATTATTATAAAACAACTTGTACCTAGTGACTGTTTCGAAGCTTGTAATGCTAGTATTATACAATATGTAACACATTATACATATATACATACGTAGGCACCTACCAAACTTTATTTAGTAAGTACCTACTGTCACCGGGATATATTTAGTTTACTTAGGTACCTACACAGAGAGTTGTTTTTGTTTCAGGTTTCTGGTATGTTCAGATAGAATAGGTAGGTAAGATTCCGATATACCTACTCGGAAATTAAAACAATTTTGATGGTGTGCCGCAGCGCATGTGAATACCTATTTCTAGTAGGTACCTAATGATAATTAAATTTGACTAATAAATTTAAATAAATCGATCGTTTTTTCATTTATCTTGACTTTTTATAAAATCGTTTCTAAGCGGTGTCAACCCTAGCCTCGTTTTGCCGGCACGTGCGGCCAACGACCCGCGCGTTCAAGGTCGCTCCATTGTTAAATTGAGTAGGCATGAAAAGCAGTAGGTATTTGCCTTTTTATTCAGACATGGGTATCTGTTCGAAGAACTATTATATTAATCTGTGGTACTAGGCCTTAATCCATCAGGTAAGCACGTGACTTTTCTACTGAAGCGATTTATTCGAATAAGTGAGTGCTATACTTTTTGTTGTGTTATTAAATATGTTCTGTTGAGTGTCAGTTCTGGATTTCATACCACATTTTATTGAAAAAAAAGCTATTTGAAACGATAAAACCTTAAAATAAAATAGGACGGTCTTAGCTTCATCAGTTTTAGTTGTGGCAGCTATCGCCGAGTCATAAGTCGTTAATGGCCTCAGCATAGTGTTTCGGTTTTTTCTATATTGTGTTATTATATGACAATAACACAGGTAGTTCAATAGAACAATTGAAATTCAAACATCTGTTCTTTGTCAAAATGTATTAGCGACCTACGTATTGTTGTCTACTTTCTTTTTTATTTCGCTTTTATTTTAACCAATATTGACATATTTTTGGAAGGCCGACTCATGCATCGTTACATTTATAAATATTTGTTTTTTGTTTAAAACTGTATGCATGGGTACATATTTCTTGTTATATTTATTCATTACGATCTGATTTACCTATAGTCAGAAGGTGTAACTTAATAATAAATACCTACTTTTTATGAGTCGCTAATACATCATATGTTTGCACTTACAAATTTTATTACCGACCCATAAGTCGTTAATGGCCTCAGAATAGAGTTTTGTTTTTTTCTCTATTATGTACCTGTGTTATTGTCATATAATGATGACAATAACACAGGTACTTTAATAGCCCAATTTAAATAAAAACATCGGTTCTTTGTAAAAATATATTAGCGACATACGTATTGTTCTCTACTTTCTTTTTTATCACGTTGTTAATTGAACTAATAATGACATCTTTTTGGAAGGTCGATTCTTGAATTGTTACATTAATAATTATTGTTTTTTGTTTAAAACTGTGTGCATGGGTTCATATTTCATGTTATATTAATTAATTACAATCTGTTTTAAAGTCAGAAGGTGTAACTTAATAAAAAATACCTACTTTTTATGAGTCGCTGATAAATTATATGTTTGCATTTGCACTAACAAATTGTATTAGCGATCCATAGGGGTCGGTAGTAGCAACAGTAAGAAGCTATTACCGATCGTATATAGATTTTTACGATCGGTGATAGCTGCATAAAAATCGTCAATAGCTTCACAGGCATTTTTGTGAGTCGGTATTAGCAACAATCGACTTCGTCGTTATATAAATTATTTTATACAGTATAGACCTTTATTCAGTAGCCTTTAACATAGAAAATATAGAGTTTACACATAATACAAACGTAAAAATATAAAAACGTGAATCTGAGAGCAATCAGCATCCTTAAAAATTATGGTTCATTTTGAAATTGCCTTAAGGGGGTCGGTAATACCTGCGTTTACCTTACTATCATATATGTTAAGCAGCATCTGCATCTGATAGTTCCAGCAGTGGATCACGACAGCTTTGCAAAGGGTGCGATGACTGAGAACATCACTTTCCTCTTCTGTCACACCTGACCAAACAACCCTGCTTATAAAGAACAATAATTTAACACTAGTTACCAGCAAACTTCCTTCTCTGGTAATTTTCAATATATTCGAACTCCTCAACTTCGCTGTCGGGAGCCCGGATGAACTCGTACGGGTTCTGGCTGTGTACCGCAGAGTGTGTCAACGTCAGGAACAACGGCACGCTCTTATTGTGACCAGAGATTACCTGGAAGGTGGAAATAGTTGTGAAAAATAAGACCTTCAGTGTCTCTACCGAAAGGGTTCCATATTGTTGTGAACCGCAAGTTAAAGAGGACCTTGGCCCGACCAGCAGGCCTTAAACAAACACGAGACACTAATCTGGTTCGCACTAGGGACCTATGGTGACTTAGCTAGTCTTTGCGAGAATATATATTGATATCTCTGGCCGCATCGATAGCTCCGCGCTGCTTGCAGAGATTAATTTCTCTGTGCCAATAATTAGAACCCGTCACGCCAAATGATCCCTGTACTTAATTCCCCATTAATTAGGTTCCTTAGACAATATAATCAACTTTTTTATGGATTTTTTTTATCTATTCTGTTTTTTATGTAGGAATAGGTACCACATTTTTATTTTTCTAAATAATGACACAAAATGTAAATTAAGAAAGAAAGATTTAATGCGATCCACTACAATCTAAGCAGGATTTGAACTTACGACCTCTACGTTTCCGGCGTATTGCTCTTCCGACTGAGCTATTACATCGCTACGTCAATCACACTCAAATCTTTCATTCCATAATTCATACGCTACTGGAGCGCCCTCTGCGTCATATGTGTTTTAAATACTTATGCGCATTAGCCATACCCTAGGATGTGCGCTTTATACGCACGATCCCCTGTCCCCATTGCTTTACTTTACTAGTGCGAGACTGCGAGAGAGATGGCGCTGTTCTAAACATTTTTATGGAATCTTTTCATCGATTCTATTGTTTATGTGAAAATATCACATTTTTATTCCGGGATCCCCTTGGATCGCATAATGTTTTTTAGACTAATGCTGTTTCGCATAATTGATTTAGCATAATTTGTTTTGGCATAATAGTACTTTCGCATAGTAATATTTTGGCCTACTGTTTTTTTGGCATACTACTACTATTGTTTGGGCTAATAATTATTTGGTATATCTGTCATTATCCATAATTTCAGTTGTCTAAATGAATGAAACTCAGTTACGCATTGCATACGCATGCATTTATTATTATTGTATGTATATATTTCAAAACACAATATTAAATTACGTAACGTTAGGTCATATTAGGTAGGTACATTAGGTTAGGTTAGGTTAGCACGATAACCAGGCGCGAAGCGCCTAAGCAACGCGGAATAGGGGGTCTGCGAAGCGACCTCCGTCGACCTCGCTTTAGTTCCTAAATATATACAGGGTGATCAATCCAAATGGGTCAGAAGGGAGAAAACGAAAGCTATAAGAGATAGAGAAATCTGTTCTTAGGAACCATGGCTTCGATTTTTGATTTATTAAAAACTGCATTCAATTTTTTTTCGTATATCTCATGCATAACCGGGATTCGAACCCGGTTAAAATTGGGGAGAGGAGAAAAAAAAGGAAGATGTCAATCGATCCTACTTTTTATCGGCAACAAAATGTCTGTAAAAGAGTACATACATTTAGAGTGCTCTAAGAGACAGAAATTCCTGTTAAAGCGGAAAACGCTCCATACAAATATGCGTGCTGTGTATGGAAAAATAACTTTTTCCATTTTGACCATGATAATTTCCATTTAGGTTCATAGTTGTCATACAATTATTGTTTTGTTGAATTATGAGGATATTGGAAACAATTTCATATTTGCTTTTGCATTAAAAAAAAAGACGTAAAATGTTCGTACCTTAAAGGAATGTCACTCTTTAACAGCAATTTCTGATTCTTAGAGCACTCGAAATGTATGTAGTACCATACAGACATTTTGTTCTCAATAAAAAAGTCTCTTATATAGTTTTCGTTTTCTCCCTACTGACCCATTTGGATTGATCACCCGGTATACACAAAATACTAACCTTCTCTCGTAGTGCAACTTTTAATAGGATAATATACAGCGTTATGCATTTTGATATGATGCCAATTGATTATTATGCCTATTTATGCTTATGCTTTTTGTTATTAGTCTTCATGACGGTTATGCTTTCTGTATTTATGCTATTCAATGTTATGCGTAAAAAATTATGCGTAATGAGGCTTATGCACATCTTATTTTCGGCGAAAAGCAATTATGCGTAACCATATTAGTATTAATGATTTTATGCCTTCCAATAGTAAACCTTTTATTCCTCTAAATACTGACACAAAGGTAAAATTAAGAAAGAAAAGATTAGATTATAGTGGATCGCATTCAATTTATCTTTCTTAATTTACCTTTTTGTCATTATTTTGAAATATAATAAACTGTTAAGCCAGTATTGACTTATTTGACTGTACCAAAGTGGTACCAAACCGACATTGAAGAAACGTATATTTATTCTTTAATTCAAAGTTTAAATAAATGATAGTTAATTCAATTTATCCCTTTTCCGTTTACACATATAAGTACTGTAAGGACCTCTTTGGTTGTTGACAACAGAACTGGCAACTAGATTTTATATTTAAATATTTTGAATTATGGCCGTCTCTGTCACACACCAAGGGAGCCGGGCATTCGTGCTTAAGCCTTGTATCATAGCTGAAGTCTAAATAAATTAATTTCCAAGTCCTATCCTTTGTTCTGCACTTCCACTGAGCTGCACCCCCCACCCCCGTCACATTTGTTGATGGGCGGTTCCCCGCACCTCCACCAAACGTGGGGTGGTGGCTCAGGGAAACACTTTAATTGTTAATTTAGAAAATATTTTGGACAGAAATACAATAATTAATATGGTTGTTTGGTGGCGACTCGTAGAGGAATGATCTAATATTTTTAATATGTCGTTCACTTTGCAGTGACGTAATCTTTATTTAAACCAAATACTTCTTTATTACCGGCCTACATCCCTACAGTGCCTACACTCACCTACACACTCACGCACACACATGCGCACTAACTTGATCAAGCATACCATGATGTTTGTTTTGTTTAGTTTAATTTATCTTGTAACTAGTTCTACTTACTGTATTTTTGTGGACATCTTTTATTGGCTTTTGTTGTAGTACTATTAATTATTACGAATTGCATTACTGTTGGTGCCCCAAATTAAATAAAATAAAATATAAAATAAAATATACCTGACGATACTCTTATTAAAACTTCCGTGAGACTTAAACCTACATGAAATTGTCAGGAACGGAAAAAAATATATGTTATTTTTGACTATTTCTTCTAAAAAATTATAGTTGTTTTTTTTTTAAAGCAATAATTACTATGGTAAAAATAATGTTGAAATAGGGTCGTTTTCAATTTTCAATTCCCTAAGGCTTCTAAACTACAAGTGATATTTACACGGCTCTTTCGCAAGAACATTGACAATTCATTGATCTTTAATCGTATTGTTTAAAAGTTAGTAAAATGGAAATTCGGTCTAATAAAGCATCAAAAAAACTGAATTTCCGCGAGCGCGGCCGTGCCCGGGCTGCGAGCTCAGTGTAAATCTAACCGTCGAAGGGGAAGGCTGTGTCACTTGCTCTCGCGATCCATCTAGTTACGGAAAATTGTTATAGTACCGGATCCCGCGGAGGTTCGATCTGTCTTCGTGCGTTTGAAGTGTATTTTAAGAGAGTGTAGTTCGTTTTTTTACACGACTACGCTATGCGACATAACAAAAAGCACTCATTTTCATATAGAATTAAATTCAACTGTTTTTTTTTCGTATTTAGGTATCTATTAATTTTAAGTATGTACTTATAAAAAAAATTGTCATTGCTTAGCATTCCCGAACACATTTGGATACTTAGATATTCTCAGTCATGGACCCACACCAGACAGGATTCCCAGAAAATAACACTTTTGGTGTGGGTTTTAGGGCCCTTCTCTGTGTAATATTAGAGTACCTTAGGTATTTCGGTTAGTAAAAAAAATCTGATAATACAGATATTTAAGTATGATAACGTCTAATGATCTTTATGAATTCAACCCTAAGAGATATGAATATCGTAATGCAGAACAAGCATTGGTCGTTTGAATACCATTGTAATATTCGGTAAAACGCTAATTTACGAATAAGAATATTTATTGTAAGTATTCACATTTGTTGCGTCACTAGTACAGCATATGATATAAAAATACATTATCAAAAATTACAATAATTTTCTAGTCCAAGAAGGCAAGTGACAATTTTGGCATGAGGGCTTATTTATGTTAATATAGTCAGAATACATATTTGCATCAATAAATTTCCCAATTCATATTTAAATCTAAATGAGCGTTAGTAATTATTGACATATCCGCCGGGCCTAGTATGTCTAGATACCTAGCCTGGCCATAAGTTCTGTTCCAATTGTTTACCGTTTATAAAATAAAAACCTGATTTTTATTACATATCGTTTAAAAGCCATATATTAATGATCGGATTACAGTTGAATTAATGAAAAAATATATAACTTTATTTAGACTCATCGTAATGCCCGGACTTGATTTTTGACTAATGCTCAGAATTTTTCTCTCTAAGTTTGCCAGAGGGCAATGAAACGATCTTGGAAGAAATTAATCGATCGCGGAAGGAACGCCAAAACCCAAATAGCTTACGTAACCCAGACAACCGCTAAACTAAAGTAGGGCTGACACGTTTGCCGCATGTCAACCGATCTGCAGATCAAGAAATCTACACCCACCCAATAAAATTCGGCGTCTCGGTAGATCACGATGGAGATGGTGGGACTATATGGATGTATTACAAAAGGGTTGGACATTGCTGATCTAAATAAGGACGAGTGGAAAAAAGATAGAGGCCTTTACCCGACAAAGGGACGGCACAGGCTTATATGCATAATAATCTGAAGAAAAAAAACTTTCGAGTCATGTATAAGTACATTCAGTTATCGAAAGCTTGTTATTTTATTAAATCTTTTATCTATCCAAATATCATAAACCCTCCATGATGCGTTCAAGAACGGCACATTATGACCACCATAAAAATAGACTGTTTTTTTTAGCACAAATTTCTTATTGCGATAGTATTATTTATTTAAATTTCGAACATCTCTGAAAAACAAAGAAATTTGATTTGACCTCTATTCTAATATCAATCGAGATGACGTTTAGTTCGAAATGAATTGTCAATTTTCAATCAAATTTGACAAATGTCACACGTAAGTAAGATATCGAACGATATGATAGTTAGGGCCGACTCTAGTTTGTCTCTGAATAAAAATAAAAATAATGATAGCTGCCAGAAAACTTCATTACCGCCATTACCGGGTAATATTTGTTATAATGTGCGACTTCTGAATGCATCATGGAGGCTTATGATATGTGGCTAGATAAAGTAGTATATGTGTACATAATCAGGCATTAAAACACTCGTGTGATGTTATTATGAAACTTGCCTTCGGCTCGTTTCATAAACCCACACTCGTGTTTAATACCCTTCATTATGTACAGTCAAATGAAGTACTATTTATTATATTCATATATCACACTACACCGTCAAAATATGTTATTACCTTCTTAAACTTCAAAACCTACCTTTGCACTATAAAATGGTAAACATTTAAAACTAGCCTGGTTATGAATAATATTTTCCATCTTGAAATTTTATGCGATTGACCATTTTTATCGGCTAAATTTCATATATACTGATTAAAAGTGATAAACCTCATTATTTATAGATTTAGGTATTTTTACCGGAAAAATCGGAACCCATAGGATCATTTTGCTGACCGTCCGTCTTTCTGTCACGACCCTTTATCTCGGTAACGCGTGTAGGTGTCGAGTTGAAATTAAAACCGTCTACACGTCGTACTTTGGTCTACAGTCCCTTGAAGCTGTAAAAAATCGAACTTCTAAGTTAACGTAAAAAAAAGATACGGCTCTTTATGCCGCAAAAAAACGTATCTACGCTGGAAAGGAAAATCATCCAAGAGACACGGAGCTAACTTTACGGGAGATCTAAAAAACTACGAACTTTTTCAAAAAAATAAAAAGTCATTAAATATTCTGTGGACCTACTTTTTAAATGAAGCATTTTATAATTATAAACAACATCATGTTCTCTACATGTCGCTTTTGTTATTTTGTCTATTAATGGAATAATTTAAAATTTAGCATCGCTTACGCAAAATGGCTGTCAAAATAGAATTAGGTAAAATTATCTAAACGACACGTTTCCCGAGATATTAGTCAGGTAAAATAGTATAATCTACATTTTACGCAACAATCAACATAGTAAACAATATCTATGTGCATACGATGCTCATTTTATTTAAACAATATCATGTTTTTACATGTTGCTTTTGTTATTTTGTCTATTAATGGAATATTTTAGGATTTAGCGTCGCTTACGCAAAATGGCCGTCAAAATAGAATTAGGTAAAATTATCTAAACGACACGTTTCCCGAGAAATTAGTCAGGTAAAATAGTATAATCTATTACACAACAATCAACACAGTTAACAATATATATGTGCATGCTCATTTTATAGTCAGGTAAATATATAAATGTGCATAAATCAGCATGAAATAAATAAAGATAAATTATCTAATCGCCTTTGTAGGAAATATTTCAGACATGAAAAGCTATTTATCGTACAATAAAACCTCACGATTAATGTTTTAATTAGAGGAAAATATTTATTTTCAAACATTAACATTAATGAAGTGACATTTAAAGTTTTCTAAGACAAAAACTTATGGTTCAACTACGCAAATACAAAAAAAAACTGCTTTAGAAATGTTAAAGATTTATTCATCAGATATCACGTGAAATTTCAATTTTATCAATTTTTATGTGTGATCTGCTGAAAGATTTCGAGTAGTTCTAGACCAATGTATGGTAGCAAACGATAGCTATGACTAATGAGAACAGCACAAGAGTTCTCAAGACTGCAGTCACTCGGTACTCATTAAGGAATTTTAAATCACGAACTACGTGAAATTTCAAGTTTTACAATTGCAATGAGATAATATCCTATCCTAACAAGAATAACAAAACTACCTACAACTCTGTGTGGTATAAGTGACGTCGTGACACTGTTTGAGTGAGATGGCGTTTGGGTCCATCAAGCGAGTCCAAAGTAATGCCTTAGCGCCACAGACACAGATTTACACCGCAGGTGGGCCTAACGGCCTTTATAAATATATTGAATTACTATTAAATGTGTGATATTTTATAAAACAGAACCGGTAAAGTTGTCTAACTACCAATTTAACGAAAATATTTGTTTTTTAGTACATTCTATGCGACAAATACGACTCAATTGTCATTCAAACAATTCAAGATAACCGACAGTAGTCGATCAAAGTAATATCAGGTAAAAAAGGATAAGCGACAATGGTTTCATAGTATCAAAGCAGGTAAATTTGGATAAACGCCAATAGTTAAGATACGACAATCAGGTAATTTAATCTATGTTATTTTTTTTTATAGAATCTTATATCGATTCTGTTTTATAATGTGGAAATACCACATTTTTACTTTTTGGCTAATGCGCATAAGCATTTTAAACACACATGACACAGAGGGCGCTCCAGTAGCGAAGAATTATGGAATCAAAGATTTAGTGTGATTGACGTAACGATGATAGCTCAGTTGGTAGAGCACTACGCCGGAAACTTAGGGTCGCAGGTTCGAGTCCTGCTTACATTGCAGTGGATCACATTCAATTTTTCTTTCATAATTTACCTTTTTGTTAATTTTATCATAAAGACATAGGTAAAATGCCTCAAACGACATTAAAATATATTTTACGATCAGGTAAAAACAGTTAACCAACAAGTGCGAGGTAAGTTGCAATAAAGAAAAATTATCCAAGTTGTTTGATCTGTTTTGACAAATAAGTAAAAAAGCTCTAAGGTTCATTATTATGCAAAAAACTTTTTATGTAATCTCCATTTTGCTACCTCAAAAATCAAGTCGTTTAGTAGAAAAAAAGTAGAGATTCTGTAAATTACCGACGGGATAAGCGACACAAAAGTCGTCAGACAGATGTATACGAGACCCAACCCATTCGATGCAGAAAAATCTGCCGATCCCAACAGTGTGTATAACTCAATATCCCCAAAAATGTCGCTTAGATAAGTTCTCCTTTCCAGCATCGGCATATTTTGACACTCAAGTAAATTAACATTTATAGGGTATCCATTGACCTTGAACATTGAAATTTGCCAAAAAATTCGTCTAGTAAAATATCGTCAATATCAACAAGTATAGGGGAAAATCTGAGAACATTACTAATGTAGTCATAAATAACTATCACTGTTTATAAGTAGGTAAATGACGTAAATCCGTTTTCCAACGGTAAAGTTGAGTTTGTCGCTCTATTATTTATAGTTTATCTTTTCATTAGAGCAGCATGACCCGGGGGATAAAGCTGTGCCTCCATTACTATTATATGTTAAAATATCGGTTCATCCGCTGGGTCACGATATGATTTATTTATTAAAAAACGATATTTTTTTTTCTGCATGATTTTACACGTATAATCAAGAATCTTGTCGGCATTTTAACTATTTTTGGTAGGTACCTACACATACAAAAGAAACTAAAAAGTATTTTTCGATTCGAGACTTCCAAATGGCCAATTTCTCTTATTTTTTTGGAAAATAGCTTTAACGCATTTATTTTTAATATTCTACTGTAGTGGGTAAATAGATATTTAGTAATCCGAAATAATTATATCATTGTTTAAATGATTTATTTTACTTCGAGATTTTTCAATGCCTTTAAATAAGGTATAAGGTTTGTTGATCTTCAACTCACGCTCGGACTATGCGAGTGTATGAAGCTGCTTGGACGCCACTCAACGAGATTATGAACGAAGTAATGTTCCGGGGGCGCACGGTCGGCGGGGGGAATAACGTTAGGCTCCGCCCAGATCCTCAAGGACGTTGGGATTAGGAGTCGCCTTAACCGACTTCCAAAAAAGAAGGAGGTTCTATGTTCGACTGTATGTACTTTTTTCTGTATGTCTACCGATTATTCCGGCAATTGTGGACAGATTTTAAAAAATCTTTTTCTATTTGAAAGAGTATAGGTACTTCTGAGGTATGGTCCCATTATTAACCGAGTTGGGATCTGATGATGGGATCCCAGGAAAGATTTTATAGGCACTCATAACTTTTTTTATATATTTTCTAAAGCTATTTAAGTATTTGCATATGGTAGCTTCCTATGCTGAGCTGATGATGGAAGGTATAACTCCTTAACGGTTAGGAGTTAGGGGATAATTCAAACGAGATGCACGCAAACAAAGACATCCCCGATCACCCCGCCAGAAGTATTTTATTTGAATCACAAAAAAGCAAAAAAAAAAATAACAAAAAATAACGTAATAGTGATTCAAATGTAATTTGTACCTACATGAACGGGTTATTTTTGGCCTTTCAGTTTTTTTGAAGTCGGTTATTTTTTTTTACAAACGCTTCTGACAATAGGTATAACAATTTATATACAAAGTAAAGTATTAGGCACCTACTTTGATCGCTTCCTCCGTGTAGACATCGGTTGCGTACTGGCCAAACAAATCATGCGCCACTTCCATGCCTGCATTTAGAGATAAAAGTAGGTAAGTGAGATGATAGGAATTAGTGGGATTCTAATTCTATAAAACATATTTATTGTAGGCAAAATAGTTGAAGGTAAGGAGCAAAACATGTTATCCGGGAAGGAATGTGATAAAAAAGCCCACTCAAAATGATGATAATGTTGAGAATGAGAGTTAAGTACTTACCCCGCCTGAAGTCCGTGCCCCAGGTGCCATGTTCCACCGAAGTGTGGTCGTACATGTCGATGCGGCCCGTCCAGAACCCGGTGTGACTCTCGTACCTTAGTAAAACAAATATAACAACTTGAATTGGTTCTCAAATTGTGTTAGATTGTCAGCCATTTAAGGTTCCTTATCCATTCAAAAATGCTGATTGTTTTAGACTTTTTCCTGTACGATCAACATCTTACATAATAGCTCCATAATGATCAAACATGTTTCTTAACAGGGTTATTGAGATTTATTGGTAACTATATATTTGAATTGAAATCTACAGTTTGAATGTTTCATTGATAATTTATGTTTCGAAAAATACTGAAAAAACTGTTTTTTTTTTCGACTGCACGCAATGAAAGCGTGAAAAAGCTATGTTACTTTCTAGAACTCAGGTAAAAGTATTATTCACTCCAAAAAGTTTGTTGAAACCATCAACATTTGTCATAATATGAAAAATTTAAAAGGAATAAGGCCTTTTAAGTAGGTACAAACCCTCTGTTCAAAGGCAGGTACTCCTTCTTGTAGTGGCCGAGGTGCCACTTGCCGACCAGGTGCCTCCGGTAGCCCAGGTCCCGCAGGTACTCGGGCAGCAGCTTCTCCGACAGCGGCAGCCCTCGGGGCTCCATGCCGTAGATCACGTCGTGCTGCAATCCTGCGAATTGTTCATTATCTCATATTTTGGCGATGACGACAAAAAAACTAAGCAAATTAGTTTTCTAGCAGCATTCAGATGAAGAATTAGTTCTTCGAGACTATGCTTTAATATCTAATAATTCTGCAATAACAATTCCGTGTATAATCCGGATCTAGATAGATAGATCCGAATTGAAAACCTTAATTGCGGTACAGCCGTATTTAAGGGGTGACCGGGTAGGCCGTGCCCACTCCAATACGGTCTAGTGTGCCCATCCCAGGATTTTGCGTTACCAATTCATGGCTTCATCTCAAAGCCCCCCACCCAGCCCCCGTCTGAAAAATAATCTTAGATACGCCAAGGCTTTAGTGTCCAGCGAGTATAAACTCGCCGTTGAAATGTGATTGCAACCTTGGATGATCCTTACCGGTATGGATGGGGTATTTCCCAGTCATGATAGCGGACCGCGAGGGCGTGCATATATGAGTTACATAATAGTTCTGCAGCACCACTCCGGAATACGCTAAGGCGTCTATATTAGGTGTCGGGATCTGGTTGGAGCCGTGAAATCCGACGTCGTTCCATCCCTAAAACATAAAAATTGAAATTTAATACCGGTTATCAAGATAATGCAGCTCAAAAAGAAACTGAATAATTTACCGGTAATAGGTAAGCTTAGCGAAGGTATTCGCTATAGGTAATGTGAACTAATGCATAAAACATATAGATTATGTTTATTATTTTAATTTATTTATTTATTAAAGTAAACAACTGAAGTAGGTATCATACATTTATATTGTTTTATTATTTTATTGGTATTGTTTTATTTAAATAGGTATCATACAGTTCCCTGCAAAACTGTTTGTACAGTTTGTCTGCAGGTGCAAATCTCTATACATTAATTAAAACAAAAGGTTGAGTGACACTTTGAATAAACAACTTTATCGCTCAAGTGTCTGCAATAGATATATGTTCTTTCAAATACTTTTTAGACTTACTTGGCTCGTGTCGGATGTTCACGGGCAAACTATTGAGTATGGGGAATTCTTTTGCTTAATGTTCTATGTCCATTTGTTGTTAACTGCTAGGAGATATTTAAGTTTTAATTTAAACTAACGGGGAGTTATTTATATTAAACTGGTACTCTAATGCCCAACACTACCTACGCGAGGTACATACGATACATGAGGATTCATTTATTCCCCTCTGGCCTTGATTAACTCGTTGAGATAATGTTTGATGTTTTAGTTCAGAGATAGCGGGTAATTGGATTATACCTGTAATAGCTTCCAGTCAACTTTAAATACAATCAGCTACGTTACAACTGTTACAAGCCTACAAGTATGTCACATTACCTACAGTACCTATCCTAAAATGCCATCGCACAATATAGGTAATCTTGTTTCCTGCTCGGGAGAAGACGGGAACCCCATGTTTGTACACTGGTGTCCGTAAACCAGAGTCCCTTATCCCACCTAAGCACGCTATTCAGCTGCGAGAGACTTTGAAATTACAAAGCTATGCAAGTACGTAAGCCATGCAGTGGTCGACTCGACAGGCACCTAACATAGTTACCGACTTCAATGAAATGAATATCTAAATTAAGAATTGAAGGTAATAATCATATTTTTCTTTCGTTTTCCTTGAATGGCTGACTATTTCTTCTGATTTGGAAGGAAATTTTGTGAAACCTATATAATATCATTTGGTTGAGGTTGGTTGAGGTTTATATAACACAATACCATCGTTTGGAAAATCATCTTCCTTTACTAATGTCCTAAACCTAAAACCCAGTATTTACCGGTTCCTAGAATTCGATTTATATTTTGAATGAACCTACAGCGCGATCGTGCACTGAATATACTTTATTAAGTAGGTACCTGCGTACGTAGTCAGGCGAATGTAAAAGTCCCACGTATCTTTTACAGTTGCAAGTAGGTACTTACTTAATTAAAACTCCCATCAAGTTTGTTATTTCTTTAAAAGTACTTATCTTCGTTAAGTTTAAATGGAGCGTAAATTGTCGCTTCCTTTTAAACTTAGATAAATTTTCCTAAACCAGTTTTTAAAGTAGGTAAACAATAAAAAAATAGCACCCCCCTTTTTATTTTCGGAGCGAATATTTACTAAACTGCTGACTTGAAAAAAATAGTGTTTGGAGACCCCTATATTTTTAAAAGAAACAAGATTTTATTCAACGACACCCTACACACTAGTATTGAAACGAAAAAAAAAATTCACCCCTACTTTAGGTGTTCGAGAGGTACCAGAAAAAAATGTTTTTTTTTAATTTGTATTTTACCGTTTTGTCGGCGTGATACATACACATACTCATACCAAATTTTAGCTTTCTAGTACTAATGATCACGGAGCTAAGCCGTGGACGGCCGGACTGACGGACAGACGGACATGGCGAAACTATAAGATAAGGCCCTTTTCACACGTCCCGGTTGCCGGGTAGCCGCCGCCGGGTACCCGGCGGCGAATGTACGTAGCTTTCGCCGGTACGTATGAAAGCTAACGTACATGGCCATACACTTCGCCGCCGTGTGAAAAGGGCCTAAGGGTTCCTACCTAGTTGACTACGGAACCCTAAAAATTGTCGTTTTTCCCATGTCCTACTCCTACCCCACAGGATGTTACAATTTCAAACGTTTCTTAAAACTATTTTGGTACCTACCATACGATACGATTTTATTTGCAAAAATTGTGTTTTATATACTCATTTCCAATAAATAAGGCTTAGTTTACAATTAATAGATAGTTATAAAATAAAAAAAACAACTGAAATATAAACAATGAATGACATCTATGAAGTCTTGATTTGAATAATTGTACATGCGAGAAAACTCGTAGGCAAAAGCTAGCAATATAAAGCCTGACCAGAAATATATGAGGATGCGCCATATTGCGGAATTTCACTGGAACTAATTTCTTACACTGGCAATGATTTTATCATGGTTTGTCAACAATGTCAATGTCATCCGTGGTTGTTTCGAAAACAAATATTTAAAAAATATCAAAAGAAAATTCGGAAAATCGTTCATAGTCGTGAACGTAAGATTACATTGACGTAATAAATAATACCTCAATGTAAGATTATAAATAAAGTGTACACGTGTTTACTACACGAAAAACTGTCAGGAAAGGATTGCATTCCATTAAAATGATATTACGAGGTTAACATAGTGGAACTGACAGGTATTTAAACTAATGTCATGGTACATTACTGGGTTGCGATGGTTGCAAAATTGATGCCATATAAATCTTATAAATAGCGCCCCCTTGAAAATCCTCAAATAATATTTCTGGTCAGGCTTTGCAGTCTGACCAAAAAAAGTAGAAATTAAAAAGTGGCAATACTGTAGTGTCGTCCCTTTCTAATCAATCTAAGAAAACGGGGACGCCAAAATTATTTATAAGGCTTGCCGTTTCCCATCTAAAAAACTGCTTTTTCTCAAACATGCAATGAAATATTGTTTTTACGTTCCTTATAATAGGCTCGGAACGGAAGTATCGCTTTTTGGGCGCAACAACTCCAGAGGACTGTAAAGGGATTTCATACTGCTTTTCAGGCCTAGGCCTGCAAAGTAACTTTTTTTTGGTTTCAACAACAAAGGTCATTCACACAGCTGGCTGGCTTGACAAAAAGCAGGTTTTGTTTTTAAAGGTTGGTTGTTAGACTAAAATGTCCTATTTGTCAATTAATAAAATGTTGTTCTTTGAAGTATATTTTTTTATTTCATTGTATGTTTGAGAAAAGCACTATACATGCCTCGTCGTGAAAACGGATTGAAATGAAATGAAATAATTTATTCAGTAAGTAGGCCACAAGGGCACTTTTACAAGTCAGATTGTGAGTCTACCGGCATTTCGCAAGAGGAGACCGCTGTTGAGAAGAAAGCCGAAAGAAACTCAACAGTAAGTCATTTTTTCGTGAATTATACTTAAAAACTAATACAATTATATTATAGCTAGGTAATTGATACATATATGTTAGAGGAGATGTACAAGTCTCCAAATCAATGTTTACACTAAAAATTATATAAAATAAAGTGATTTTTTCAGAGATGTAGAAGGTCTCTAGGCGTCACGACACGCAATATAGATCGGTATAATTAATTAATGAAATAATTCAATTCCGTTGAGATGTATAAGGTCTCAAGGAGTCAAAATCAATAACTAATGCAACAAAATAATTAAGTACTTAATTTAGATTTCTTAGAGATGTACATGGTCTCTAGGCGTCACAACATGCAAAACAAAATAAATTAATTTAAATCCTTAGAAAAGTTAAGGACTGAATAAGAAACTAACTATACAAAAGAAAAAATAAATAAATAAATAATTAAACTAAATTTCTTAGAGATGTATATGGTCTCTAGGCGTCACAATTTACAAAATAAAAAAATATAAATAATAAATATATGATAATACTTAGTTAAATTTCATTCCTCAGAGATGTATAAGGTCTCTGAGCGTCATTGTACAGTACACTAAGTTTATTAGAGATGTATACAGTCTCTAAGTCTCTAAGTAAAAAAAAATCCCGATTCCCGGCCTCGTATCACTATCCGGCCTCGCTCACACGCTCGCTCGGCCGTATATACCTACTTGGCCGGAAATCCTCATTGTCCCGGCCTCTGATGTAATGTACTATTGTTTATTTCGAAGTATTACGAGCATTTTAAACGCACCTTTGGTTTTGTGTCACTTTCCACTTAGAAATTGTCTCAGTATTCCTGAGACATTATTTTGTTTTTTTTTTTATGTCATAGGGGGCAAACGAGCAAACGTATCGCCTGATGGAAAGCGATTACCGTCGCCCATAAACACCTGCAACACCAGAGGAGCCACAAGTGCTTGCCTACCCGGAGGACGAAGATAGAATGCCTCTATGCTAGTAATTTCACCGGCTATCTTACCCCCACACCGGAACACAACAATGCGAACATTGCTGTTTGGCGGTGGGTTAGCAGGCAAGGCGGTAGTAACAATCCGGACGGACCCTGCACGAGGCCCTACTACTCCAAAAATATATTTCTTAAATTTTCACAAGTGTTTTTAGTTATTTATTAATCAGTTTGTTAAGTAAAAAAACCGGCCAAGAGCATGTCGGGCCACGCTCAGTGTAGGGTTCCGTAGTTGCTCATCCTTCACAGGCTTAAAACAACGGTTTTTAGCCCGAGGTTTAAGTTACGAGAAAGATTTCAAGCTATATAAAAAGTTCGTAAACGCCAAAGTTACTGTAATGACTTATTACCTTCTGGAAGTCAACTTACGTCCTTTTAAAGAAAATGACGAAATTTTGCGATAACTCAAAAACGGCTCAACCGTTATCGATTATACGCGCCAGATTGAGCGAAATGTTTTAATACAGTATGGTACTTAACTAATATGTGTAACGTTCGAAGTATAAGGACACCGCGCGGCACTTTTGGTTTGGCGCGGAAATTTGGTATGAGTATGTAGTATGTATCACGCCGACAAAACGGTAAAATAAAAACTAAAGAACAAGTTTTTTTTCGGGTACCTCCCGAACACCTAAAGTGGGTGTATTTTTTTTTCGTTTCAACACTAGTGTGTGGGGTGTCGTTGAATAGGTATTTTAAAAATAATACGGGTCTTCAAACATCATTTTTTGATAAAGTTAGCAGTTTTCTAAATATTCGCTCCGAATATAAAACAAATGACGTCCCCCCCTCTAACTTTTCAACCACGGGTAAAAAAATTACGGAAAAATTCATGAAATGAGGCCTTATAAGTACTTTCAATGAAAACTATATTGAATAAAATCGGTCGAGCCGTTTTTGAGTAGGTAATCGCCAAATTTCATAATTTTCTTTAAAATTACGTAAGTGCCGCGAGTACCATACTGTATTAAAATATTTCACTCAATCTGGCGCATATAATCGATAACTTCCAGAAGGTAATAAGTAATTACAGGTTTTTTTTTGGCGTTTACGACCTTTTTATAGAGCTTGTGAAATCTTTCTCGTAATTTAAACCTCGGGTAGTCTATTGTGAAGGATGGGCAACTACGGAACCCTACACCGAGTGTGGCTCGACATGCTCTTGGCCGTTTTTTTTTTCAATGACTCATATGTAGGTAATAGGTAAAAATATTTTTTCAAGATTTGTTTGATTTTTTTGTCAAACGTTTATATTAAATTAATATTACTTTCGTAAATATTTATCATTTCAATAACTTATTTTAATAGACGGTCAAGTTTCATTTTAACTTTTTTCTACTCCAGTACTTTTTTCTGTCATTTATATAGTTACTAACTCTAATATAAAGACATAAATTATGAAAGTCTGTAAAAGTCTATACTCTATTTCCCAAAAAAACACTGCTATACGATGTTATAATGTCGCCAAAAAAGCATCACTTAACTTAGTACCACAGGTTACAAGGTAAACAGCTGCATTCACACAATTTGCAATTAAAAAAAAACTTATTGTACTAAGGCATTGCTGCCAACTTAAAAAAAAGTTTTATCTTCAGTGCATGGATGTTTAGTATAGTGAACGTATACCTTTATGTATAAGTTTATATTTATTTGACAGATAGACGTCAATAAAAAAAAGTTTATCAGAGACTATTATTTTCTTAATATTGTTGATTCTGAGCGGGAACAATGAACATGTCATTATTTTCTTTGTTGTTTATTTGCATTTTATTTATGAAATGTCGAGTCGTAGAAAAACTATTGTATGCAACGTTGTATAAGTAGGTCAAAAAACGCTCGTGGCATCTTTCTTACGATGTTCGCTACGCTCACATCGTAACCCATGCCACTCGCGTTTTTTGCCCCCTCTTATACAACGGTTGCATAAAATACTATTGTTACGAGCGTGGGGTTCGTATTTGATAGAAAAGCACAAATTAATCCACAAATGAAAACACACACTTTATTACCAGAATTACGCACTTACAATTCACACGAACTGTACTTAAAACCCACTAATTAACACAAACACACTATTACACAAATTACGCACTCACTATTCACGCGAACTGTACTTAAAGCGCACTAATCACTTAAGAGTCTCTTTCCGAATATCCTTTTACTAGCACTGTATCGCAGTTAAAATGTAACTAACTCACGCCGGCCGCCGGTGCCTTTTTATATCCCGCGGAACCGCTTTCTCGATGCGTTGTCCACACATATCGCGAATATTCTAGTAAGGTCCAGCGTAAGGGCCGAGAACATTCGAGGCCATATATGTCTCTCTCTAACGGTGCACTCTCTGTCACGCCCTTCTCGAATGTTCCGAGTATAGCTATCTCTTTCTAGTAGTCCCATCCTTGTTACACACTTCTCGAATGTTCTGAGCATAGCTATCTCTTTCTACTAGTGCTATCTCTGTCACTCCTACTGGAAATTTCGCCATATAACGATTTATGCTTCAGAGGCCCATAAGGGGTCCTGAAAACGCCTGAAAACGGGTTTTCAGGTTATGGCGTCATCTGATAGAGGGTGCCCTGAAACGGACTGAAAACATGTTTCAGGCGCCTGAAAACGACGGCAACTTGGGTGAAATTTCGATCTTTAGATATGTGATAGAGCAACTTCTGAAACGGTCTGAAATGACTTTTCAGCCTGCTGAAAACGCCTCTAAAGCACTGAAAATGACGTTCAAAGTTTTTGACCTAACCTACCGGCGTAACACTATTATACTGTGATAAATTCGTAACTAGTGGCTCACCGAGTAGAGAAATTTGGATTCAAGACTCTTTTTTTAAATACCTACTGTTTATTTCTGCAGATATTATAATATGTACAATGTAAGATGTTCTTAAAAAGATACCTATTAATTTTGTTTAAAACTAATACACATTTATTTGAACACAACTTTTCGAAAATGATACAACAAATAAAACAATCGGCCCAGATGCGGTACATACTTAACATCAGGGATCCATAGGTACCAGTATTCATTAAAATTGAAATATCTTTCTAATCAAGCTTTTTTTTTTAATATTATTAAATAGATTTTTCTACTCCAGTACTTTTTTCTCTCATTTATATAGTTACTAACTCTAATATAAAGGCATAAATTATGAAAGTCTGTAAAAGTCTATACTCTACTGCCCAAAAAACACTCATAAACGGTGTTATAATGTCGCCAAAAAAGCATTACTTAGTACTACAGATTAAAAAATAAACAGCTGCATTCACACAATTTGCAATTAAAAAAAACTTATTGTACTAAGGTATTGCTACCAACTTAAAAAAAAGTTTTATATTCTGTGCATGGATGTATAGTATAGCGAACATATACCTTTAGGTATAAGTTCATATTTTTTTGACAGATGGACGTCAGTAAACAAAAGTTTATCTGACTATTTTTTTTTTAATTTTGTTAGTTCCGTGCGATATTTAATTATTTTCTTTGTTGTTTATTTGCATTTTATTTATTAAATGTCGAGTCGTAGAATAGTTATTTGTTATACAAGGGGGGAAAGTTGTATTTTACCCGCGAGTGTTTATTTGAAACACGAGCTAGCGAAAGGATCCTATGATTGACCACGAGCGAAGCGAGTGGTTCAAAATAGAATCCTGAGCGTAGCGAGTGTTTCAATACACGAGACGTAAAATAACTTTCGCCCGTGTATAACACAAAACTTTTCACCTCACTACAGCGAGGAAAAAAGAATAAGGGTTTGTACTATATCTTTGAAAAATATCTGCAATAATCAACCAATTTGCCATTTATTGAAACTAAGGTCTAATTAGCTTTCATGTAGGTATTTTAAACGGGATTTTTCAGAAAATAAGCTCATGTCAAATTTTACTTTAGCTGCGTTGAAACGTCAAAATTCTTTCTCCACATGTGGATAAAAAGCGATTTTCTCAATAGATATCAAACAAACAAACTGGGCTTTCCGAGCTAGTGAGGTGAAAAAAATATTGTATGCAACGTTGTATAAGTAGGTCAAAAAACGCTCGTGGCATCTTTCTTACGATGTTCGCTACGCTCACATCGTAACCCATGCCACTCGCGTTTTTTGCCCCCTCTTATACAACTGTTGCATAAAATACTATTTCGTTATCGATATAGATTTTTGAAATTAGCTTACTATATATAATAAACCTAAAAATGTGTAGGTAATAATAAGCGAAAAACCGAAATTGAATAACGGTATTTTATAAGGAGCCGAATAACGGTATCCGATCCCTGCTTAATATCCACTTTACCAAATCATCAGCCACGATGAGCACGATGTGCGGTCTCCTGCAGCTCGCGACTGCGCGCGCGCTCAGAGCCAGCAACACGGCGAGCAGCATGGTTACCCCGCGCTCGGACGACGACTGCCGACAATGCTAACCGCTTGGCGACTAATGATGAGAGTGACGAGTTACTTTGTATATAGCGAATCCGCGCCGTTATCAATGGGTCGTAATCGTAACCAGTCTAACCAGCGAAATACTTGCCTTCGCAAAATACAAGTTGGCAAGCGCAGGGCACTGCACTGCATTTACAGTCTGGCAAAAAACCGGCCAAGAGCATGTCGGGCCACGCTCAGTGTAGGGTTCAGTAGTTCAAATTAAAAAAAAAATTCAAATTAGCTTTATTGACACAACATTAAAACACAATATTAACAATATAAGTATACATACAGAAGCGGAGAAAAAAAGAAAAAAAAGTACTATAGGTCTATGCGTATACAATATTATCTACAAAAAAAACAATAATGTTGGCCAAGGGTACCAAGCTCAGCATATGCTGGCCGTTGGACGACCAGCGCTGATTTTCAGCATGGCCCCTTTATGTTCGAGGTCGTAACTGATATATTTAGGTATTTATTTAATCAACAGAAGCACTATGCCTATTGAAAAAATAAATAATATGTATCTATATGAAGATGGAGAATTACGGATATTTAAGTGTAGTGCGCCATTTATATAACAATATAACAATATTTGCGTAGATTATTACGTGAGTTGCCCATCCTTCACAATAGACGGGCTTAAGACAGCGGAATGTTATTGTAGCGTGGTTGCGATTTGTTGCAAAATTGTTGCCATATAAATCTTACAAATAGCGCCCCCTTGACAATCCTCATATAATATTTCTGGTCAGGCTTTACAGTCTGACCAAAAAGAGTAGAAATTAAAAAGTGGCAATACTGTAGTGTCGTCCCTTTCTAATCAATCTAAGAAAACGGGGACGGCCTACAGTATTGCCACTTTTTAATTTCTACTCTTTTTGGTCAGACTGTAACAATAATCTTAAGGTGGTTGCAGAGGAAACAAAACTAGACATTCCACGCTAGATGGCGCTGAAAAGCAAGATTTGTAGTTTTTGTGTATTATTTCGTATGTTACTTTAGTTTGAAGTAAAATTTGTGTCTTGGCGAGTCCGCGTATTTGTCTTTTATTCATGTAGTATTAGTAGCACGTCATAAATTGTCTTATTCTCCCATGTGTTGGCAATTTGTGAAAAATCAGCAAGTACTCACACTAATAGACACTAATTGTGAGTGTGTGCGGGTGATTCATTCATTAAAGGCTCGCGTATCATCTGTCAGTTTGATAGTAAGCGCTGAATAAATAAGCAGGCATGATATTGGATTTTGACGATGAAGTAAAGATGCACCTCTAGCACAACTGTGACACGCAACTCTTTCTCGCGCGAAAAATATTTCCTATCTCTTTCTTTGCGGTACTGTAGGAGACTGACGAGCGATGCTATGTCGCGTGACAAGAATCGTGAAGCCTAGTTGTATTAGACGGGCTGGATTGTCAAAATAAATAATACGAAGAAATTACAAATCTTTGGCAGTTCTATATTTTTTAAGTATGTGGTGAAATTAAATGAGTATATTTGTTGGGTTTCTGTTCTGATATATTGTGATTCTGATTTGTGATGTTATTGAGTTTGTCCTAAGTTTTTCTGAATGATAGATTGGGGTACAGCAAAAAGGGCCCAATTTTAGGACACATATTTTGTTGAAAAATATTTTTCTCATTTTTGTTACTATTTGATTAGAACTAAAGAATACATTAAAATAAGTATCTTTTATAAATTACAATTGTTTGATTAACTTGCCCATTTAAGAACTAGAGTGGTCCTAAATTGCCATAGAATTACTACGTAGCCTGGGACTACTTGTACTATCATCCATTCTGTGCTTTGACTTAGAAATTTACGATGAAAAAAAAACACAAGTATACCTCTGTTTTTTTATTACTTAATGATAAGATCGGGCCCTTTTTGCTATACTCTGACCTGATATACAAAAACCCGACATCAAGTATAGTAGGTACTGATTAGGGTTGGGATTTTCGTGGTTCTAAATCGTGGTTCCATGGAGTCTCTAATTGTAAAAATGTTCAGTCTAAAAATATATAACTACTAGAACTACTACTAACTGAGCGCAGCACCAGTTGTTTGCGCCACGCTTCACGACCCCGAGCTAGCTCGCGCCATATAAAAATATATGACAATATATTGTTATTATGTACATATATGGATTTTAGAACCACCAACCACTAAATAAAATAAAACAATTTTTGTTATGTGTAGGTTTTATTATAATACTAGTGTTTGCGTGAGTTGTAGACGTCGCTTTAATTCGAAATGGTGTATACTTTGTAATATTATTTTAGGCAACACGCATGTTTTGTAGAAAATTATAAGTTTCTGCAGCTTTTCTTGGATGAAGCCTTCATCTGTTTGAACTTTAATTGACATTATTTTTGTTGATAATTCAATGAAGGAAATCATCTTGCAGTAATTCCTTTTGATGAAGCTCTAAGCTGGCCTTGAATCTGTAATGAAATTATTTATTACGTCACAAAAATGCCGGCAATGGAAACGGCTGTATGCATGTCCTATCTTACAGGGTGTTAGGGTAATTAGTGTTATTACAGGTATCCTTCAAGGAGGAAACTTAGTCACTGAATCGATAATTCCCAAAAGGATTTGGTTTCCCACACCTATTGAAAAACATGGGTAGGTCTTGGTATCAATTCAGTCAGAGAGAAGAAACTACCTATATGAACCCACTATGAACAGCTTTGTTTTTTTTTTCATCACCCAAAGCGAGCGATTGCGTTCAGTTTTTGTGGTTGGTTACGGTTGTCATCACGCCATGCTTGTCTTCGCCTAAAAAGAAAATAGTGCGAGACACCTCTTTCACGGCAGGACACTTCGATTTGTAATGTTTTCAAACACAATACTTTCCCCGCAATTTCTGACCCATGATATCGCAATATCGTTTAGGGATCACTATGTCCTGAGTACACATGTTTATTATTATTATATGCACGTTTCATTATTCACACTGCATAAAGTAAAAACTCACGAAACGAAAAAAATGTAAACCAAACATGATTCATTTTTCATTTTATACGAATTTCCACAATTGACATGACAGTATTGACACAATTCATATTTCATTCACAAGATTTAGTGCGTTCGAAATCTGTTCCACTTTATTGTTATGAGCAAATAAACACAATAGGTATCTTTAAAATCCAAATGTTTCCAATTATTTGTTACATGTTTAATGAAAGCTGTAATCATTTAAAAATAAACTGTTATGCATTCGTATCGAAACATCAATTTAAATTTATTATCCTAAATCATAAGTTAAGTAGTATTATATTTCAGAACGCACTGTTCATGAATAGCTTTACGTGCGCTTACGTTTGTATGTGTGTAAAAGCAACGCACACATACATATATGGACAATATTTCAACGGGTTTTAAAGCTTTAATAACTTTGTAATTGTATGATTTATAGCAAAACTGATTTCCTTGGCGAGTATAAGATCGCTTAAAGATTTTTTTAAGAATGTTTAATAACCTAAAGCCATAACCGCCTAAGTGTGTATTGATCAAACGATTTGTATGAAAGTGACATCTCTGCAACCACCTTAAAAACTAAAATGGTACTACGAATAAAATTTAATAATTTAATCGAGTCAGTCAAAAAAGATATTGAAAAATTTATTCAAATGCTTCAAGAGGAAATAATGTACTTAAAGCCTGACCAGCAATATATGAGGATTTCAAGAATAGAATAGAATAGAATACGTTTATTTCGTCAAACATAGGTAGATAAGGTGACAATGGCAGTAATAGTAGGTACAGCTACGTCTTGCCGCATGGCGTACGAAAATATACACAAGAATAAAAATAAAATGAGAACATAGCAAATCAGACAATATTATAAAATCTAATAGAAATAGAGTTAGGAACCATCAAATAACATAGTATGTCCAGTATTTAAAATTAATCATTTAAGTTATCAATTATTTAAATTTAAATATTATCTTCAAAATAATCCTTAATACTATAATAACATTTGTCAATTAATATATTAAACAGCTGATGTTTGAACCTCTTTGTTGTTTCTAGTTGGAGTTCCTCTGGAAGTTTATTAAATATTTTTGGAGCCATTCCTATGATGCTTTTTTCATTAGGGCAGTATTCCATACATTCAGCTGTAGTGCATGCTTCCTTTGACGAAGGTTACTATGTTTGCGTTTTAACGGGGAACAGTCCAGGGTTACTTTTAACAAACATACAGCATTCAAAAATATAAAGGCATGGGAATGTCAATAGTCTTAAGGACTTAAAATGGGGTTTACAGCTTTCTATGGTCTTCAGTTTGCAAATTGCCCTTATACATTGTTTCTGTGCTCTAAACAAAATGTCTCTGTATGCTGAATTGCCCCAGAAAATAAGTCCGTAACGGAGGGTCGAGCTCACGTAGCCGTGATAAGCTGTCAACACGGTTTTTAGGTCATTAGACTTGGCCAGTTGATATAGAGCAAATGAGAATTTATACAATTTTTTGCAAATTTATAAGATTTATGTGGCAACAATTTTGCAACCAATCGCAACCTACTATAATGACATTACTTTAAATACCTGTCAGTTCCACTATGTTAACCTCGTTATATCATTTAATGGAATGCACTCTTTTTCCTGACTGTTTTTCGTGTAATAAACACGTGTACACTTTATTTATAATCTTACGTTCACGACTGTGAATGGTTTTCGGCATTTCTTTTAGATAATATTAAATATTTGTCTTTAAAAGAAACCACCTCGAATGACATTGACATTGTTGACAAACCATTGCCAGTGTAAGAAATTAGTTCCAGTGAAATTCCGCAATATGGCGCATCCTGATATATTTCTGGTCAGGCTTTACGTACTCAATATTAAAGCAAAAGTTTTATTATTTATAAGGCTTGCCTTTTCCCATCTAAAAAACTGCTTTTTCTGAAACATGCAATGAAATATTGATGTTATGTTCCTTATAAAAGGCTGCGAAGCGAAGTATGACGTTTCCGATGCAGCTTGACGAGAGGTTGTTAATGGAATTTCATACAAAATTGGAGGCCTAGGCCGTCAACATGCTCTTTTTTAATTTCTATTCCACATAAATGTGTGGCATGGCATCATGTCGATCAGCCATTAAAAAAAACAATTGCTTTTTGGTTAAAAGAAACCCCATATGACATACTGCCACCATGCTCGCCACTTCTGTTCTCCATTTTTATTGACGGCATAACTAGGTCGTTAAAGTCTAGCTACCATCTATATGCAGACGATTTACAAATTTATGCTGAAGCCAGCCTGGAGGAGTTTCCTTTACTAGTTAATAAAATCAATGGAGATTTAGATTCTATTCGGCTTTGGGCCTTTAAATTTGGGTTAATGATTAATGCTAAGAAATCGCAAGCAATAGTCATTGGAAGTCCACATTTTATTTCCAAATTGGCAGACCTGGTGGTGCCAAATATAATTTTTGATGGTACAATAATTCCTCTCTCCTCTACTGTAAAAAATCTGGGCATCACCATGGACCAAACACTCTCATGGTCAGCGCACATAGCTGAGGTCAGCAGGAAACTTATTTGCATCACTTCATTATTTGAGGCGTATGCAGAATTTTCTTCCCATTCATACAAAAAATTCTCTCGCTAGTTCTCTTCTACTTCCTCTGCTTGATTATGGTGACATCGTATTCCTGGACCTTAAGGAAGACTTGCTTGATAAGCTTGAGCGCCTGCAGAACGTTTGCATTAGGTACATTTTCGGTCTTAAAAAATATGATCATATCTCGCAACACCGCACGCAACTCGGTTGGCTTCCGATTCGCCGTCGTAGGGATGTGCATGTCTTGTCACTGCTCTACAATGTTTTGTTCAATCCTACCTCACCGCTATATATCTCTCGGAAAGATTCTCCTATATGGCGGCTGGCAGTGTTCACCGCTTGTGTTCGAGCGCCAATCTCGCTCTCGCCTTCCCGTCCAATAAGTCACGCTCTTATATTAAATCTTTTACAGTTCACTCTGTTAAATTGTAGAACTCGTTGCCGGTGCCCGTCAGGCAATCGCAATCCGTGGCATCATTTAAGGAAAAGTTAAAAAGTTATGGCTTCTAGACCCCTAATTTCGTCGAGTGGATGTATTTAGTGTAAAAATTGAATACTTATTATTATTTATTTACTAGTTTGTTTTATATTATAATAATAATGTGTAAGTTTATGTAGGTATATTTAAGATTTTGCGTAAGTAGCCTTTAGTGTCTCTCTGTGCATTTTTAATAGTTTTGCCTATTTTCTTGGATCTTTACTGTTCTCTCTCATTTGCTCAAAGGTTAACTGGAAGAAATCCCTTACAGGGATAAGTTCGCCTTTGTACATATCATTAGTTTAATGTCCTTGCTGTGTATATATATATTTTAATGTACAATAAAGAGTTTAGATACATACATACATACCATGCTTATTAAAAAAAACAATAGGGATCATTAAGTTTTCCAAAAGTACTCATATTTTATATTTTTCCGATAGTATACGTTGTTTGGACCCTGAATGTACGAATAATTTATGTTTCAGTCGTATAGTTTACGAGTAGATATCATTTTTTAAATCCCCTAAATGACAGTTGGTAAAATACCGAAAGTAAACATTACCGTTCAAGTCAAACAATATTAAAAAAAATAATTAAAAAAAAATAACAACTTTTGGTTGTCATGTCATTGTCAAACGAATTAACGGTTTTGCTTGTTATTTACATTTGCTTTTGTGTCTGCTGTTTTCTCGAGGTCTCGAGTCTCGGTTTATTTCTACATAACCTACTGCATGCTGGACATAACCATTTCTTGAGGCCCTAAAATGTAAACAAAAAATTAGTTATTATACTGTTATAACATTTGCATTTTTAAAATAAGTTACTTATTTAGTAACTTACATCAATGTTTTCACACCCCTTATCTCAGCAATGTTGTGTTTGTCACTGGTCTGTGAATATTCTATAATAACTGCCACTGCCATATCCACATCTGGCAAATTTGTAGAATCTGCCTGCACAAAACTAACTGATGCACTCATTGTAAATAATAAGCTGAGGCTGGCCAAGGGTTGTTTACAACGTTTCCCAAAATACGTGCGTTTGTCGTCAGAAAAGAACCAGTCGTAGTCCAATACGTAGCGCGGGGTCGTCGTGAAATGCAGGTAAGTCGGAATCCAGAAATCAAGCACAAGTCGTCTTTAAAACCTCGAGAAAACAGCAGACACAAAAGCAAACGTAAATAACAAGCAAAGCCGTTAATTCGTTTGACAATGACATGACAACCAAAAGTTGTTATTTTTTTTTTATTATTTTTTTTAATATTGTTTGACTTGAACGGTAATGTTTACTTTCGGTATTTTACCAACTGTCATTTAGGGGATTTAAAAAATGATATCTAAAAAACTATACGACTGAAACATAAATTATTCGTACATTCAGGGTCCCAACAACGTATACCTACTATCGGAAAAATATAAAATATGACTACTTTTGGAAAACTTAATGATCCCTGATCAACTTAAACTTGAAAATATTTCATCTAAATATTAGCGATAAAATTTTCCACTCAAACCATAAAAAACGCGTAGGAATTTTTTTAATCATTTCGGAGGGAAATTTGAAATATTTTCTCTGTAATTGTTTTATGAGTTTTGTTGTGCGTTGTTAATTTTAGTATTCATAATTCAATGAGTTCCGACGAAAATCACGACAAAGAAATAGTGTTAATACGTGTTAGTTATAGTTTTTGGTAGCTTACTTATAATGTCTATAGAAATAAATTTATGATTTTTTGAAGTTTTTTTTTATTTCATTGCGTGTTTGAGAAAAGCACTAGTTGCCAGCCTCATACCTATCCGGCCTCGCATGTGTTCGGTCGGCAACCCCTCACTTCCCGGCCTCTGTAGTACCTAATGTACTATTTCTCAAACATCCAAGGAAATGTCGTTCTTATGATCGTGGTAATAGAACGCGAAATACGTCTTTGTATAGCAATTGTTGAAGATTCGTTCTAATTTCATAGAGGTCAATAAAGGAATTTCATACAACATTATTGGCCGTGGCCAACAAAGAGATTGTCTTTTGTTTCAGTGGGGTTTATTTCTTTTATTGATAATCTATGGCATTCTGCCAATAAAAAACGTAGTTTGTGCATGTATATTTACGTTTTATTTCTTATATTTAACTAGATTATTCAATTAGATTAAAACAGATATTCAATAAAATAAACAAGGAATCACGTTTATTGTTAAAAAATATAACAATATCTAATTAATAAGGTGTTGTCATTTTTGAATAAATATAATCATCTTAACATTTGGTGGCAAAAACATTAACCCGAACAGCTTACAAAAATAAATTTTGAAAAAAGTAAAAAGTTGGCGGGAATAGTAAAAATATATGAATATATAAGTTGAACATTTGTATTATTTCCTTGGATTTATCCGAGAAAATTTTTAACAAAAAAAAGAACCGACTTCAGTAAAACTAAAAATCCAAAAATAACCCGTTCAAGTACAGATTACATTTGACTCACCCTTTGAAGTCGATCCCAAACCACTGTTATTATATTTATATATTAAAGATTACGTGAGGTTTGGCACCGACTTCAAAGGGTGAGTCAAATGTAATCTGTACTTGAACGGGTTATTTTTGGATTTTTAGTTTTACTGAAGTCGGTTCTTTTTTTTGTTAAAAATTTTTTTTTTCGCTTTTTAGTGATTCATATAAAATACTTATGGCGGAGTGATCAGGGAGGTCTTGAACGAATGCATCTCGTTTTAATTATCTCCTAACTCCTAACCGTTAAGGAGTTGTACCTTCCATCATCAGTTCAGCATTGGAAGATGATGACTACCATATGCAAATACTTAAAAAGTTTTAGAAAATATATGAAAAATATTATGACTGCCTATAAAATTTCAGGAATTCCTTCGATTCCTCATGGATCTCGTCATCCGATCTTCGCCAAAATTTTATGGGACCAACCTTGAAATGTCTATTCATGAACCTAAAAAGAATTTTCCAAATCGACTCATAAATGACGGAGTTATGAGGTAACAAACATTAAAAAAAAAAAAAAAAAAAAAAAAATACAACCGAACTGAGAACCCCCTCCTTTTTTTGAAGTCGGTTAAAAAGCACTATACAAGCCTCGGCGCGAACAGCGATTGTCGGCCTCGTATCTCTAGATGTCTATTACTACTCGGCCAACAATTCCCTATTGCGCGGCCTCTGCAGTAATGTACTATTGTTTATTTAGTCGTATTACGAGCATTTTAAACGCACCTTTGGTTTTTTGATACGTTCCACATACAACTTGTCTCAGTAATTCTGAGACATATTCTATACACGATGATTTTTAATCGGTGATCAGGTACCAACTTTTTTTACTCAGTAATTGATGGCGGTCACGTTGAAGTCGTAATTACATGAAAACATGAAAACAAACTTTTATTTTTCTATGATTTTTTTTATTTTGAAACCAATTTTGCCTTGAATTCCTTATTGTCAACAAACTAATCTGTATCGGTGTGCTTACAAAACCTTACAAAACCTCTTTAATAATTTAATGGGAATGACAATTTATGAGTAATAACTTGTCATTATCATTGTCATTAGGTATGCATTAACAAATTCGTAGAAAATTTCGTAAAATTTCCCGCCAAAGCGATGACACTTGACGTAGGATCGTACTTCAATTAGTGGTTATTAGTTTTAATTATGTTTTAACTTTTAATTAATTTAACAATGAGGTAATTGCGCGAGACCTCGCGTATGAAGTTTAATTTTAGCTAAATATTAATATTTTTCTACTGATCACCGATTAAAAATCATTGTGTATATTTTTTCAATTTTCACAAGTGTTTTTAGTTATTTCTCTTTATTAATCAGTTTGTTAAGTTAAAAATGAAACAATTGTGAAGGCTATTTGTCTGATTGTAACTCAGTGGATATATGAGTCATTTTCAAAATAGAATTATTATACATAGTTAAGGGCTTTAATTAAAACAAAACTTAATTGATTCCTTTGTGTGACCTTATTTACCGTCACACAAGGTGACGATATTACTTTCGTAACACAACAGAGGCGATCGTAATTTTTTTATATTAAGCCTATAACTATGTACATGTTTTTTGGGTTCCGTAGTCAACTAGGAACCCTTATAGGAACCCTTTTTTGAAATGCACTCACCTCTTTCTTTCTTTAGATTTAAGTGAAAATTTGTACACGATGTGGCATGTGTGATTTCAAAATAAACATTCTTTCTTTCTTTCTTCTTTCTTATAGTTTCGCCATGTCCGTCTGTCTGTCTGTCTTTCTGTCGGTCCGCGGCTTAGCTCCGTGATCATTAGTACTAGAAAGCTGAAATTTGGAAATTTGCTATGAGTATATGTATGTGTCACGCCGATAAAACGGTAAAATAAAAACTTCTTTTTTCGGGTACCTCGCGTACACCTAAAGTGGGGGTGATTATTCGTTCCACCACTAGTGTGTGTGGTGTCGTTAAATAGGTATTTTAAAAATAATAGGGCTTTTCAAACATTTTTTTTTTAAGTCATCAGTTTTGTAAATATTTGCTCCGGAAATCCAAAAAATAGTGCCCCCCCTCTAACTTTTCAACCACGGGTCAGATCAAATCGGTCAATCCGTTTTTGATTAATTGCAAAATTTCATAATTTTCTTTAAAATTACGTAGGTACAGTAGCGTTCAAAAGTATTTGGACAAACATTTTTTTTCCAAGATGTTGATGAATTGAGTATATATTTAATAATTACGTTACGATAACATCTTATGACCCTTTGGGTGAATATCAACATTGCAATTTTTTTTAAAGTTTTGGTGGCACAGTTTTTTTGTAGATTTTAAGAAGAAATAAAGTTATAATACTAAATATCTATTCACAATATTACATATTTTCATATTTCACCAAGAATTTTAACAATAATTAATGAAATATGCGCACCCAAATTTTTGGGTTGCCACCAAAACGGAAATTTGCCCACCTAATATTAAATATACGCCACCAAAACTTAATCTTGCCCACCAAGAACTGAAAGCTCCTTACTATTTGTATGAAAAATGATATATAGCCACCTAAACTGAAAATTTACGAAAAAAATATGTTACAATTTAATGATTTATTTTAAGATTGTAATTATAGAATAGATTAAGCTACATACCAAAACACTGTTTACTTCCGCCACGAAGAACAAAGAACAAGCGTACCATTAGAGCCACCAAAATTAAGAAATCGTTGAACAAAATGCCACCAAAGACGTTACGTACGTTATGGCGGGAAATGCTCCGCCACGATTGACCTAAGCGGGGTGTACCAACGCGACAAGTCCTGCGACATTTAATAACCAGCTACGACATGCTGAAATTTCGCCACCGTAACTTAAAATTTTGCCTGGACAAACTTTGATCCATTGTCGTGTGTATTTAAATAGGTAAAATGATGAAATTATGCCAACTATGTCTATGACTGACTGCATAAATTGTTAATTTGTTGCTTTATACATGCTTAAAACATAGCCATGCTGAGCGCTTGTTTCATAAGAAGTAAGTTGAGGACAAGCCACCTTTGTTCTTAAATAATTTACTTTTTCATTTATTTTTCAATAAATAGTTATGTTTATTCAAATCTAAACTTGTAGCCAACTATTATGTTATTCAAATAATAAACCATAAAAATCTTAGAAAAAAATATTCATTTTACACTGGGATTCTCAACCTGGACGCGTTAAAAATGCTGTTGTGATATTCACCCCTTTACTTGTTACGTTTCCACTTAGATAACTAAAACTAAACAATGAACTTAGAATAAAAACTGATAATACACGCTTCAGGTAGGTCAAAAGTATTTTGACACTTACTTAAAATGATTTTGCTGAACTTGCAACAGAGTTAAATAAGACGTTTCATTAATATTTAGTTGCATATCTTCTGCCCTTCCTAACAGCTGTCCAAGGAGCCGCACAAATATTCGAGTTCATCACACAAATATTTGCCCTTGCCGGGATTCGAACCCAGAACCGTCGGCTCAGTAGGCAGTTGCTTAACCACTGCGCCAACCACGTCGTCCATAGATGCTCAATAGGATTAAGGTCAGCATTTTGACTAGGCCCCTCAAAAAACCTTGCTTTTCTACGCTTTAAGAAAGCCTGTAAATTTTTAGAATTGTATCTGAGGTCATTATGGTGCTGAAAAACCCAGCGAGGTGGCATATTTTTCTTTATTTATTTTCATAGGGTATCATGTGTCTATTAGGTATATTTTCATACACATATCGATCCCATTATCCCGTCAACTTAATACGAGAGGCCCGACGCCATGACGAGAAAAATATCCCCGCATCATTACGTTGTCGCCACCATGCTTGAGTGTGGGTACCAGGTATCGTACATCGTGTCTTTTAGTATGAGGACGACGCACATACTTGATACCACCCCACGAGATTAAATTTAACTTTCTCGCGTCACTCCATTATAATTTTTGACCAATCAGCACTTAGTCATTGTGACGAATCGAAAATGCTAATCGGGATGTCTTATTCTTTGCTGAACATTGTATTTTTTTTTATGGGTGTCGATCATATGTGATCCTTGCTCTATTAGGCTCCGTTTAATAGTGAAAATATGAACATTTGTGTTACAGTTTACTGTTAGTTCATCTTTAGTTGTCACTGCATTATTCCGTGGGGTTTCTACGCCTTACTTTTTTATTACATGATCAGTTGTACAAGTCGTTTTTCGAGGACGACTGCTTTTAGGCTCATCTGTTTCGAGTCTTGAACTGCTTATCCCAGACACGAATCAATTGCCGTGATATACCAAAAGACTATCAAGAAATAGGGAAGAGTGGCGATTACTCCACCGACAAGAGCGAAGCTCTTAAATTATGGATGAATGAAATGAACCAAAACTTCGTGAAATCTCAGCTTGCGACTTACCCTTCTTAAGTGCAGCCGCAACGGATTACTTAAAATCTTCCGAATATTATTTATGTTTTGACATGTTAAGAAAAGCCTCAAATTGTAGTTCTTACAAAAGTATTTAAATTCTGCAGCCCGATTTCTCAATAAAATTTTAATAGAGACATTGTCTAAATATTTTTGAACCGGTATATAAATATTTTTTATGGCTATGTTTATATTTTAATTCAGTGAAACTAAACTTTTTACCTGTTTCGAGAAGCTTTTAA
Organism: Apotomis capreana; assembly: GCA_947623375.1. NCBI lineage: Eukaryota > Metazoa > Arthropoda > Insecta > Lepidoptera > Tortricidae > Apotomis > Apotomis capreana. The sequence goes on from OX392503.1 coordinate 1,087,407, forward strand.
GCCATGAAATACTTTATCAAGAATTAAGTTGGAAAAACTACTATATCGCATATAATATCAAAGCTTTTGCCGTTCTTAAAATACTTTTGATCGCTACTGTAAGTGCCGTGCGGTGTCCTTATACTTCGAACGTTACACATATTAGTTAAGTACCATACTGTATTAAAACATTTCGCTCAATCTGGCGCGTACTATCGATAACTTCCAGAAGGTAATAAGTAATTAGAGGTACTTTGGCGTTTACGACCTTTTTATAGAGCATGAAATCTTTCTCGTAATTTAAACCTCGGGTAGTCTATTGTGAAGGATGAGCAACTACGGAACCCTACATTGAGCGTGGCCCATGCTCTTGGCCGGTTTTTTTGGTAATGACTCATAATATGAAGGTACTTATACTACTTATATATAAATATTTTTTCAAGATTTGTTTGATTTTTTCTTTCAAACGTTTATATTAAATTAATATTACTTTCGTAAATATTTATAATTTTAATAACTTATTTTAATAGACGAACATGTTTATTTTAACTTCCTTACCGGTTTTTTTTATTCTGTGATAAATTCGTAACTCAGTGGCTCACCCAGTAGAGAAATTTGGATTCAAGACCCTTTTTTCCTGTATATTTCAGAAAAATACTGTTTATTTCTGCAGACATTATAATAGTTTAATGTAAGATGTTCCTAAAAAGGTGCCTATTATTTTGTTTAAAACTAATAAACATTTATTTGAACACAACTTTTCGAAAATGATACAACAAATAAAAAATCGGCCCAGATGCGGTACGAGTACATACTTATTAACATCAGGGATCGATACCGGTAATCAATTGAAATATCTTTCTAATTTCGTTTTTTTTCTAATGTTATTAAATAGAATTTTGTTATATATATAGATTTTTCAAATAAGCCCACTATTATACCTAAAAATGTGTAATAATAAGCGAAAAACCGAAATTGAATAACGGTATTTTACGAGTATAAGGAGCCGAATAACGGTATCCGATCCCTGCTTAATATCCACTTTACCAAATCATCAGCCACGATGAGCACGATGTGCGGTCTCTCGCAGCTCGCGACTGCGCACGCGCTCAGAGCCAGCAACACGACTAGCAGCATGGTTACCCCGCGCTTGGACGACGACTGCCGACAATGCCAACCGCTTGGCGATTACTGATGAGAGTTACGAGTTACTTTGTATATAGCGAATCCGCGCCGTTATCAATGGGTCGTAATCGTAACCCAGTCTTACCAGCGAAATACTTGCCTTCGCAAAATACAAGTTGGCAGGCGCGGGGCACTGCACTGCATTTACAGCCTGGCAAAAAACCGGCCAAGAGCATGTCGGGCCACGCTTAGTGCAGGGTTCCGTAGTTGCCCCATCCTTCACAATACAGCGGAATGTCATTGTAGCGCGGTTGCGATTGGTTGCAAAATTCTTGCCCTATAAATCTTACAAATAGCGCCTTCTTGACAGTCCTCATATATTCTCAGGCTTTACTTTTAATTGGTAAAATCTATTACATGTAAAAAAATTGCAAGTCTCGCAACCTTCTACCGAAAAAAGTTGTGAGATACAATATAAAACCAAGTCGGTTAATTTATTCAGTACCTATCAAAGTGACCCTTCGCCTATATGACAACTTTGACATACATTTTCACCGTGACCGTGTTAGTACCCGCATTAATATTAAACATATTTATCTTTATCATAAATGTAATGACTTGGCCATCGCACGACAACATAAGTATATAAGAATACGAATAAATCTCCTTTTATTAAAGTGATTATTATATTTTTTACTTTATTTATCCATACCAATAGATCGGTATGGAGCGGTGCTTATCCAATTCTTTTCAGCTGTTTTTACTATCTCGTCTGCTCATATTTTCTTCTGCCGTCCTCTTTTGCGGGTCGGGCCAGATCCATCTTTTATTTAAGGACGGCCAAGATGAAACAATGAGTAGGAATTTACGTTTGTATGCGTGACGTTCAAAGCGTTAATAAAATTTGGTAGATTTTATTATCATTATAATGTAGAGTGTATTATCGTGTGCGATGGCCAAGTCATTACATTTATGATAAAGATAAATATGTTTAATATTAATGCGGGTACTAACACGGTCACGGTGAAAATGTATGTCAAAGTTGTCATATAGGCGAAGGGTCACTTTGATAGGTACTGAATAAATTAACCGACTTGGTTTTATATTGTATCTCACAACTTTTTTCGGTAGAAGGTTGGCAATTTTTTTACATGTAATGTTTTTGATGGGATCTCATTTCTTTTTGTAAGTGGTCCTCCTTATTTTTCCTTTAAGGACTACTAGCTGTGTATCCGCAACTGTCTTTCTTAAAGCCCACTCTCTATCTCTGTGGGCTTTTCTCGAAAGTTTTGATGAAGCGATTTTTGACAAGCCAGGACGGTAATTACTTCTTAGTCTATTATACTCCGAAATTGCGGAGTTTTGCACTTTAACACTACCGAAGTTGACATTAACTAAATGTAAACCACACAGACTTGTCACTCCCTCTCATGATCCATAATGACACCTCTCATTATAGATAATGATCCTTCTCATGATTCCTCTCATGACGATGGTGATGATGAGGGTGGTGATGATGGCGGCGATGATGGTGGTAGTGGTAATGGTAGTGGTTATTGTGTTGGGGATGTGGTTGTGGTAATGGTCGTGGTGGTAATGTGGTGAGGATGTTAATTTTACAACCATCGTCATCACCATCACCACAAGCATTACCATCACAATCGTCATCATCCATCACCACTATGACCATCACCATCTGAATCAAAACCCCCATCATCATACCTAATCACCATCATTGGCATCATCATCGTCATCGTCATCTTCATCATCATTATCACCATTAATCATCTACACCAACACCATCATCATCATCACCAATCACCACCACCATCATCATCATCATCATCATTACCAACACCTCCCTCACCACCACCAGTCACCACCATCTTCATTACCATCAATACCCCCATCATCACCACCGGTCACCTCCACTCCACCATCATCATCATCACCAACAGTCACCACCATCGTCGTCATCATAATCATCATCATCACCAATACCACCTTCATCAGAATCAGTCACCACCACCACCATCATAATTATCATCACCAACACGCCCATCGCCACCACCAGTCACCATCATTATCTGAACAATCCAACACCCTCATTATCAACACCAGTCCCCAGCTTCATCATCATCATCATCATCACCAGCACCCCCATCACCACCACCGCCACCAGTTACCATCATCATCATCATCATCATCATCGCTACCATCACGATTCCAACTCACTGCCCCTGCGGGGTGAGGTAACTCAATTCGGTACGGCGATGAGCGTGTCCATTCTGTATGTATTAAGTAATAAGTATTCTGTGCCTGAGAACACCGAAAGTTATATGAACCGCAAAGTTAACTTTGTAATCGTGTATTTTTTATAGGGTTCATAAGGAAATACAAATTTATCTATGCAGCTCGCATAACTGGAAAACTACACGGAAATTTTGTAATGTTTAGGTTTTTTAATGATTTGTACACCAAACCGTAATAGAGCACGAAATTTCAAGCTTGTGTGTCTGCTAGAAGTAACTTAGAATTCGTATGATCATATATAAGTGAGTCAGTGAATCAGTGACAAAATTAAGGAACTTTGACTGGCAATAATTTCTAAACTACTGGTTCAAATTGAATGCAATTTGGAATATGCATAGGTTATATCATGCTCTCCTGGTCATTAAAAATTCAGGCTTCTAGCTTTGTCCGTTATGAAATACTGGGAGTTTGAAAATGGTCTGAATGGCTTCGAGAAAAGGATGTTACGGCGTGCCGGCAAGCGCGTTTGCTCGACTTGGCGGGGGCACTGCCGTGCCCCCAGATTATTGAGAATCAAGACTAAAGGATTTGTCGACGCTGACGTCGGTCTGCGGTCAGCGGGCAGGTCAAACTGAACTTAAATAAGTATTTTGGTTCAGTTCACAGACCAGAGGTCTGTGGTTCAGTTTCACCTGCCCACTGACCGCAGACCGTCGTCAGTGTGGCAAATCCTTAATAGTGGTTCAAGTGTTGGTGGGCAGACGTTCATTTCACGAAAATGTCAATCAATTCGGTTTTTTTCGCTCAAAGAGAATAAAATGGTAATTTTACTATGCTACTAGATTCAGGCACACCCATAGTAAATTTATATTTACTATGACATCGCTTATTTGTTCTAAAATCTATATATATAAAAGAAGAAGTCCTGACTGACTCATCAACGCACAGCCGAAACTACTAATGTTAGAGGGTTTATTTTTGCACAGTAGGTTACTTTTATAACGTGGGCTAGGGATAAGAAGGGATTTTTGGAAATACCTCCCCTAAGAGGTTTAAATAGGGGTGCAAAGTTTGTATGGGGTACAAGTTTTTTTTTAAATCTAGGAACTTGAAACTTTGTAAAAAGGTATTAAAATAAAATGGAAGAAAACTAATTTCAGCGTTTTTGAAAATTCACCCCCTAAGGTGGTAAGAAAGGAGTTAAAAGTTTGTATGGAAATTAAGTATTTTTTTGAGCGCGGGACTTGAATTTTTGTGTAAAGGAATAGAATACAAGAAAAGTACTTTCAGCCTTTTTGAAAATTCTACCCCTAAGGGGGTTAAAGAGAGGATGAAAGTAGTATTTTAAGTTAGGAATTAGAAACTTTGTAAAAAGGTATTTTATTAAAAGTATTTTTTTTTTAAACTCATCGAATTTAATAGAGTTATTCGTTCGTAGATATGTACCTGATTTTATGGTGATACCGCGTAATTAGAGCTAATTAGCCGAAAGTGTGATTTCAAACGCAATGTAAATTGTTAAATGAATAAATACTTTTGACTTATGACTTATGAAAAAAAATAAAAAAAGGCCAAGAGTGAGTCGGACTCGCGTACGAAGGGTTCGTTACTATGTATTTATTTTCGTAAACAACTGCAAAAAAAGCACGTTAAGCAATTTCAACATTACTTATAGATCTGAAAATAATAAAGATGTAAAATTTTCAAGATAAAGGTTCCACGCGGACGAAGTCGCGGGCAACAGCTAGTACAAGTATATAGGTGCCTAATTAAAATATCCTCATACTCAATTTAAATAATCGATCGGTCTACAGTTGAATTTTGACAAATGCGAAGTATTTTTAGATGGCAACTTCGACACTTTATCGGTCAAACAAGCTTTTGAGTCCGCTAGTCCAGGAATCAAGTTTTTATCCAAAGAAACACTTCACCTTCTTGGTGTTCCCATCTTTGCCGAAGGGATTCCTAGTTTTGTAGAGAATAAGATAAGCAAGTTTGAAGAATCCGCAGATCGTCTATTAGAAATTCATGCCCACATGGCCGTTTTCATACTACGTTAATGCCTTTTTGTACCTAAGTTCACGTATGCCCTGCGATGCTGCCCCTTTTGGAAATTTAAATTACTGTGTGAAAACATTGACAACATTATTCACGCTCACTTAGAAAAAACCATTAATGCGAAATTTTACGCTCGTCAATTTTTACAGGCTACGCTACCTGTACGGTTCGGTGGCCTCGGCGTAAGGCAAATCTCAGGTGTCGCCCTTCCAGCGTTCTTGTCCTCGACACATAGCTCGCTACCTCTTATCGGTAAAATATTATCCCCTTTACTTTCCGATTCTGAGGTGGCCTGTTTGTCAGAGGCCAAGGACGCTTGGAAAGAGGCCTGCCCTGGTACAGACTTTCCGACGAGTACAGAGATCCAGAAATTGTGGGACATGCCGATAAATCTAAGAGTACACAACCACCTTACTGACACAAGTCCCACCCCGAGAGACACGGCCAGGCTCCTTACTGTTTCTGCTCGCGAGTCCGGATACTGGCTTCACGCACTTCCCTCAGTTAATTTCGGCACTTTATTAGATGATAGTTCTTTCAGGGTGGCTGTTGGCCTTCGTCTAGGCCTAGACATCGTCGTTCCACACCAATGTCGTTGCGGATACCAGGTAGATCGTTTAGGTCACCACGGCCTTAGCTGCCCCAAATGCGCCGGCAGACTCTCCCGCCACGCTTGTCTAAATGATATCATACGTCGGGCTCTTGTCAGCGTCAACGTGCCTGCAGTTCTCGAACCAAATGGCCTCGCACGAGATGATGGCAAGAGACCCGACGGCATGACGTTAGTACCGTGGCGGTTGGGGCGGCCCTTAGTGTGGGACTCCACCTGTGTGGACACTTTGGCACCGTCACACATTGCAACAACGTGCCAAAATCCAGGTGGAGCGGCCACAAACGCTGAGGCGGCTAAACGCCGAAAATATATGTGTTTAGGTGACAACTATATTTTCGTGCCGTTTGCGGTAGAAACTCTAGGCCCATGGGGCCCAGCCGCTCACAGTTTGTTTAATTCCATAAAAAAAACTAATACCAACTACCTGTGATCCCAGAGCTGGCGCGTTTCTCGGACAAAGGCTCAGTATTGCTGTGCAGCGGGGAAACGCCGCCAGCATCTTGGGATCATTTCCGCCAATGACAGACCTTGGCTAGAGTTAGGTTAGTGTAGGTTTTAGGTTTTTAAATTGTTTTACCACTTAATTTGAATGTTTTTTTAATAAATTTATTATTTTTTATATAGGTAGTTAAATCTAGGAGTTTGTAATATTAAACAAATATTCAAATAATTGTTCATTTTATATTCATTCATTCCATTAAAAATAATAATATTTTTTGAGAACAAAATGTTTTTATTGTTTATGTAACTAATGAATTACTCGTAAGTATCTCACAGTCTCCATCTTATTATCGTTCTATGATTGCAATACAAAGTCGATCAGTCTTAAAAAACTGTTCACACAATTATGAAATAAGTGTCCTTCATTGAATTTCACCATTGTCACAAAAGTGACGCGCACGGCGCGGGGCTGTGTCCCGCCTCGTAATCCCCGAAGTTGGTGAAGGTGCGGCCCCAGAACTTGGGGTCGCCGCGGTGGTCGTCCGGCTTGTTGTTGGGCGGCACCGCCGTCTCGTTCACTTTGCGGAGTTCAGCTACAAGTCTTTGCAAGATTTGCGGCTCTCTGTAAATATATATTATACGTTATTATAAATCCTGAACTCTACGAGAACACTCGTTGAAACAGCGCGCAAGTTAAAATACCCAGAATATCCCATTGGTTAACTCACGCTCGCTCAGGATATCTCATCACTGTCAAAATAATTTTAAAGTGAATCTAGATTACCTTGTGTGACAGGACATGATCATGCATGAAGTCGCAAACGGTGGCTGTGCTCATTATCATTAGTCTAAAAGTGTGAAATAAATGCATTTAGTATAACTATCAGCTGAAAAACGACCACTGTTGGACAAAATTCTTCCTCAATCTCCACAACGATTGGTAAATATTAGTGTCCTACAACTTTTTAGATCGTCAGTCCGCCTTATTGAAGATCCGCAGCCTTCACACACTGCTTCGGCCGGTACGCTGTCCCAACACTAAGCAATAGCACTTTTCGAGTTTTCGCTGAGTTTTAAGCATAAAATTCGCGATTAGTAGCAATTTCCCTCACTTGTTCGCCATGTTGACGCGCTCGCACGGGTCGTCCTCCACGTTGAACAGACAGGGCGCCTCCAGCGGCCTGCACGCCACCGCCGGGGAACTGCCGTCACACGCCACGGTGGCTGCTTTCCTGGAAATGAGAAAATATTTAAACTAGTACAGTCAGCCGAAAAGTTGGTCTACCACTTTTCAACTCTGTTTCATGTGTATTAAATTCCAAAAGTGGTTGCTCCATTTTCTTGGCTGACTGTACCTATTTAGCTCAAAGGCGACGAAGTCAGGGCAGGGGAAGCGGTCGTGATAGGAGGGCGGGAAGTGTTATCGTTTAGCTATATTAAAAATATATTAGCATATAGCAGATACCTAAGTAGCTGCAGCTTCTCTCTCGTCGGCATAAGTCCCATTTTGCTCATGATCTTCCCGACTCGTCCTGAATACACGGCATCCAAGTTGTACGAGCCGTTGCGGCCGCTCGGCCCGTACCACGAGTCCCAAGCGCCGTTGTAATTTGTTCCTAGAACATCGTCAAATGTATAAATGCTGATGGTGCATTTGTATGTAGAAGACGCGTCACGATTGAACATGTCACAGCTACGAGTTACGATTACGACACAGTGTCTTCTCAACTTTAGCGTCGGTGTGCTCGATCGATTCTAAACGAATACGTTACGCTTAAAATTAAAGAAACAAACATCATAATTTTCGGCAAATATACTTAGAATGTAAGTACCTAATTCAACTTAATAAGTTGTCACAGGCAGTCAAACTGGCCCATTTAGGCATCCCTATAAGAATTTGTGAAAGAAATTACCAGTTGGCTGATTGAACATTGTTTTTATAGTATAAAAGAGTTTTTAGAATATAGTTCGCATAATTGACCTGTTGTTTAGTAGGTTAAACACATTTTTGCATGTCGTTCTTCGACAGAATACTTTACTGATGTATCTACCTTTAGACCTTCTACCACATGTTTTGTAGTATTCTGGGAAATAAAACATTGTCCCTTAATATTTATTTATTTTATTTATTTCTATTCTATTCAATTCTAAGCAAACAGCTTATATGAAAAGATAATCGGCAGTTTTTTACATAGAAAACTCCCGCGAGTCTCAGCTCAGTCATTAAAATACATTCGAAACGGATTCACTCACGTCATAGAAGTCTAATCTCGCTCGACATGTTTTGAATCGGTTCGTGATTCATCATCAGTATCATCACCTTTATGCAGTTTGTGCAGTTTCTATTTGCCTCATACCTTTGTGTAGTTTCCATTTGCCGACAGTGATGGAGGCAGAACCGAGTATATCGTCGATGTTGTGGACTATCGACGTCCTTTTAGAAGGCAGGTCTTTGGACAGCTCCTCCCATAAGTCAAATCCATCGATGTCCGTGAATAAACTGAAACATGTAACATATATCTACTAACTACTTGTAATTATGCATTGTTTGATATTTCAGTTTTTGACGAATGCATGTTAGTCATGCATGCACGGATGCACGGCCATCAGTATTCAAGTGTTATATTACCGATAAATATCAATAGGTAGGTAGGTACCTAATCAATTTCGATATAAATATTTGCATTGTGTCATTGTATACAAGTAGATGAATGCCCTTGAGAAATCTTGGTCACGCAATTTGATACAAGTAAGTATTATGTACTTACCTAAATACCTACTTCTGTGTAAAAAAAGTCCTTTTTACGGTGTGGCCGCAGCGCCCGTTCATGCGGAGCGATTAAACGCGAGTTTAAGGCCAATTATCGGAGAAGAACTATGAAATTTGACCGATTCTTATTTATTACGAGTGTCGGCAATTTAGTAGCTCTATTCATAATGTGCACTTGAGGGAATGAGAGCAGCATACAGGCGACAGGACTACAGGAGGATAGGGGAGGGTCTTGGCATTGGGGCGGAAAGCAAACATTACCTAGCATTACCGCCAGCCGCCCTGACGAGCGTGGGCAGCCAGTCCGCGATGTGAAGGCGTTGGGAAGCCATGCGGGGTTTAGATTTTATGAGGGGGCTCCACAGCAGACCGGCACCCCGGACGCCGCCTTCCCAGAGTGTGTTTTTCACCTAAAAAACATCAGTACCTACTTCAGATACTAGGGAAACTGGGAGCTCAGGTCAAGTATGTTTACCTACAACATTTTTAAATTAATTGATACTTAATCTATAGATACTATTATAAAAAATATCAGTCTTCTGTGAGGGGTCAGTAAAAATCTTAATAGCGCGATGCAGGACTTGTATGCGCGCGGCGCCAGTCGTACAGCGCCATATTGTGTTGATAAAAATATCTTTGTTCACTCATCACGCCAAAACGGTTGATCTGATTTTAACCTATTTTGGTACAGGGATAGCTGGACATCCAAAAATAGGATATGGGTACTTTTTACCCGACTACGGTACATATAGAAAAAAAAGTGTCACACGGCCGAAGTTGCGGGCACCGTCTTGTATAGTAGGTACGTGTAAGCAGCACACCAAATAGGTAGCAAAGCTTTTGTGTTGAATACAATGGCGATAGCGACGATACGAATAATATTCATTTCATTACATAATGTAAATTAATAGTACCTAAGTTCATTGTAATGCCAGTTTATTTGTGATCCGTTGCGGACCGATAAACAGATAAAGCCTGTTCTGGCTTTAAATTAGCAAATTAGCTACGTTCATTTATCTTTATCAGCTTTGTTGTTTATTTTTAATACCTACGCAACTAAAATGTTTGCATTTTAGTGATAAGATTAAGCTTTTGTTTCCGGTCATGACCTTTTGTGATATCTCCGACCCAACGGTCAATAGTAGGTATATAGCATCTACAAGGCGAACGATATGAAGTGTTACCAATTTCAAAAGGCTACGATTTTTTTGGTTGCAACAAAGTTTATTTATTATTACGAATACAATTAGAAAATATAACATTTTTTTTTAATGAAGTTTTTGATAATTTTTTAATTAATATATTTTAACTCAATATGACCACCTGCCTTGACTATGGCCTTCAGATGGTCGAAAAATGAGTTGCACGCTGCACGAATGTGGTTTTGCGGTATGTTGTGCAAATTACGTACGATCGCTTTCTTCAGTGTATCCATACTGGCATGCTTTTTTGTCCTCACGTTGCCCTCCAAAATTGTCCAGATAGAAGGGCCATTTTTTCTAAAGTTGTACACCCCACTTTTTTTTTAATTTTCGATATTTTGGGTATTTTCTACTCAGAATCACGAGCTCTTTCTAGGTATCTAATTAGGAGAAAAAAACTGTGACAAAAAAAAACAAATGCAATTTTTTTTTACTAAGAATTTTGTCAGATATGGCCATGTGTGAATTTGGTAACACTTCATATCGTTCACCCTGTATGTGTAACGGTGCCCTCATCTGCACTATAACCGCAACAAAGAAATGTATAATAGTGGCGGGAAATTCTGATAATGTCGTAAATGGTTAAACACAGGAAACTATAACCTGCAGTGAACTGGCAGACAAGAACTTTCTGTAAATAAATACCAATATAGTGCTATTTGATGCTACAAACCTCTCGGTATCAAATGACGTACCTAAGTGCAATTTATTTTTGTCCCCGGAAATGGTACGTTTGTGTACTTTCGGCAAATTTTATGAATATATGTGCCGTCAGCCGTGGGGGCTTATACAACACAATACAAACAGGAACGCTTTATTGCACACCAAAATACTTTTAGACAATAAATCGAATACATATAAATTATAAACTGTATACCTATACGCAGCAAGAGCGATCTCTTCGAGACAATCGTCAGACTTATCTTGGTATCAAGTGACGTAGCGGATGATGCGGTCGCCGCTCGTACTAAGTGGCCCCCTAGAGTTCCCCGCGAACATCCGACTTACCCCCCGCAGCGGGTAGTTGGAGGCGGCGTTGTCGTTGAAGCCCGCCGCGGGGCCGCCGTTGTCCGTCGTGAACACCACGACGGAATTTTCCAGCAGTCCAGCGCCTTCCAGCGCCTGTACCACCTTGCCCACGGATTTATCCAGCTCAGACAAGACGGCTGGAACAACGGAAGAAAATAAAAAAATTTCGCGGCGGTATCGGTATAGTTGCAATTTTTATGCTGTCCATTTCCACTTGAGATGTTTTCTTATAAACATTGCCGCACAATGCCTTTGTCTTAATCATCTAGATGAGCTCATTTTAAAACAAATAAAAGCAATAAGTAACAAAAACGCAAGTAAATTTATGTCAACCTTTCTATGTCTAAAGACTCTAAAGTTGAAATTGCATTAGCAATAGCTGTAAGTGGATTAGCTCAGTTCAAAAACTAAGAACTATGGAGGTCGTATATATATTCAAGTTGTTCGGTCACATTCAAAACGTAATGGTAACGAAGAGCGCCTGGTCATCCGGCTCATAGTGAAATGAACCGGACAGGCGGAAGATTATACCCATACGCTGGACAATCCAAATCAATCGGGTGCGGTCGCAATATTTGCATGAGTACACGTGAGGATCTGAATCGTGAGATGGTGGTATATTATACTTATCATACGGCAAGCAGTATCTGCATCTGATAGTTCCAGCAGTTGATCACGACAGCTTTGCAAAGGGTGCGATGACTGAAAACATCACTTTCCTCTCCTGTCATACCTGACCAAACAACCCTGCTTATAAGAACAATAACTTTACACTACCAGCAAATTTCCTTCTCTGGTAATTTTCAATATCTTCAAACTTCTGGACTTCGCTGTCGGGAGCCCGGATGAACTCGTACGGGTTCTGGCTGTGTACCGCAGAGTGCGCCACCATCAGGAACAGCGGCATGCTCTTGTTGTGACCAGAAATTACCTTCAAGGTAGAAATAGTTGTGAAAAGGAAGACCTTCAGTGAATCTACCGACGGATGCGGGTTATTGGGAACGGGAAGTGTCCTAGGAAACGAGATTGATTGAATCTCGTTTCGCAATGGGTGACTTAGCTAGTCTTTGCGAGAATATACTTAACAATAATCTTGTTTAAACTTTCGTGAAACATTTAATTATTGTATTAAGCGGTTTACGCTTACGTAAAACATGTTAAACAAAACAGTGACATAGTTACCACGTGGCTGTACAGTAGCAGTCCCTGATGAAGAGCTCCATACGAGATGTCGGGCCGTTCCTGACAATTTCACGAGCGTGTAAACTGCTTAATACAATAATTAAATACCAGACACGTCCTTTTTAGAAACACTACAATACACCTACCTTGATCGCTTCGTCCGTGTAGACATCGGTTGCGTACTTTCCAAACAAATCATGCGCCACTTCCATGCCTGCATTTAGAGATAAAGTAGGTAAGTGAGATGATAGGAATTAGTTGGATTCTAACTCTATAAAACATGTTCATTGTAGGCAAAATAGTTGAAGGAAAGGAGCAAAACATGTCGGAAGGAATGTGATAAAAAAGCCCACTCAAAATGATGATAATGTTGAGAATGAAAGTTAAGTACCCCGCCTAAAGTCCGTGCCCCAGGTGCCATGTTCCACTGACGTGTGGTCGTACATGTCGATGCGGCCCGTCCAAAACCCGGTGTGACTCTCGAACCTTAGTAAAACAAATATAAAAACTACATGAATAACCTTATTGGTTCTCAAATTGTGTCAGAATGCCAGTTGTTTAACTACAGACCCTCTGTTCAAAGGCAGGTACTCCTTCTTGTAGTGGCCGAGGTGCCACTTGCCGACGAGGTGCGTGCAGTAGCCCAGGTCCCGAAGATGCTGGGGCAGGAGTTTCTCCGACAACGGCAGCCCTCGGGGCTCCATGCCGTAGATCACGCCGTGCTGCATTCCTGCGAATTGTTCAAAATTTCATTTTGGCCATGAACTAGTTCTGCACAAAACTAAGCATATTGGTTTTCCAGCAGCATTCAGATAAAGTACCGGTGCAGCGAGACTACGCTTTGATATAACTGATAGCAATAACAATTCCGTGTACAATCCGGACCTAGATAGATAGATCCGAATAGAAATCCTTAAGTGCGGTGTGTAGAGGCGTATTTAGGGGGGTGACCGGGTAGGCCGTGATGCCTATAGTATATAGACATTTATAGATAATAAATGTACCCTCGATCCGCCAGCTTCCGGTCATTACATTGACAGACGTCACGCGTGGTGGACGCACTGCAGGTTTACTGAAAGCCCGATTAATGTGTTTATTGAAGTATCCCAATAGGAAACCCTAGTGAACATTACAATGCCCACCCCAATACAGTCTGGTGCCCATCCCAGGATGTTGGGTTACCGATAGAAATTCATGGCTTAAACTCATAGGCCATGGATACGCCAATAGACTTTAGTGTCCAGCGAGTATAAAGCTTTGGATGATCCTTACCGGTATGGATGGGGTATTTCCCAGTCATGAGCGCGGCCCGCGAGGGCGTGCATATCGGAGTTACATAATAGTTCTGCAGCACCAACCCGGAGAACGCTAAGGCGTCCAAATTTGGCGTCGGGATCTGGTTGGAGCCGTGAAATCCGACGTCGTTCCATCCCTAAAACACGAAAGTAAAACTGCAATTACCGCTTATCTAAATAATGCAGCCCAAAAAGAAACTGAATTACTTTTACCTACCTAACCTACCTTCGCTCTAATGTGAACTAATTGTATGAAACATACAGATTACTAGCTTTTGCCCGCGACTACGTCCGCGTGGAACTTGAAAGTATGGAAGCAACCTCGTACAACACGATAGATATCCATATCCACCTAATTACCTTAATTAATAAAAGGGATAATTAAAAGCGCCTAAGCAAATGTAAGGGCAATTGTGCTTTTGGTCTAATAATTACATTTCCTACAGGGTCATCAATGTCATCATGAAATACTTACTCACTTTTCAATCTTTTTAGGGATAATTTCCAGGATGAAACTATCCTATGTCCTTCCTCGGATCTTAAACTATCTCCATGCCAAATTTCATTAAAATCGATTCAGCGGTTTAAGCGTGAAGAGGTAACAGACAGACAGACACATTTTCGCATTTATAATACTAGCTTTTGCCCGCGACTACGTCCGCGTGGAACTTGGAAGTATGGAAGCAACCTTGTACAACACGATAGATATCCACCTAATCACCTTAATTAATAAAAGGGATTATTAAAAGCGCCTAAGCAAATGTAAGAGCAATTGTGCTTTTGGTCTAATAATTACATTTCCTACAGGGTCATCAATGTCATCATGAAATACTTACTCACTTTTCAATCTTTTTAGGGATAATTTCCAGGATGAAAACTATCCTATGTCCTTCCTCGGATCTTAAACTATCTCCATGCCAAATTTCATCAAAATCGATTCAACGGTTTAAGCGTGAAGAGGTAACAGACATACAGACACACTTTCGCATTTATAATATTAAGTATGGATTAGTATGGATAAGATAAGATAAGATAAGATAAATGTTTATTGCTCTCATATAGTGTACAGATGTCTTAATTCTAAGATTATCTATACCTAACATGACACCCTGTAAGGGCATTGCAATATTTTGCGGAAACGACTTATTATCTAATTAAGTTATGCTTCACAATCACAATATATCAAGGAATGAAAAATATACATGCCTACAAATATTTTTTGTTTTTGTAGAAATAGGTAAGTATTTAGAAATATCTTAAAAATGAATTATTTAAAGTTGACCACTTTATATTAACAAAAATGGAGTAAGTATTTACTTAACTAAATAACAAAATAAAATAAACTATATTTACATTTACATATTTACACTAAAGGAATACCAGGTATAACATAATAACGTTATTTATAATATTTATTTTCTTCTAGGTATTCTTGTACATTATAAAAGCTGTTTTCAGTTAGATATTTTTTCAATTTTTTTGTAAATGTGGTGTATTTAATTTCTTCAGCTATTTCTTTTGGTAAACTATTGTAAATCCGAATTGTCATGGCATGGGGACTCTTGTTGCTCATTTGAAGGTTACTTGCAGGTATCGCTATTTTATTCTTGTTTCGTAGGTTTAAGGTACAAGTATAACGTTCGTCCGCTTTAGTGTATGAAGATGGGTGTTTTCGGACAAACTTACAGGCTTCTAATATATACACATACAGGGATGGCAAGGTTAATATATTCATTTTTTTTAAATAGGGTCTGCAGCTATCATATTTTTTTATATTTGATAGAATCCTAATGCATCTTTTTTGCAGTAAAAATATGTCTGACCAGTCTGTACTGTTACCCCATAAAATAATCCCGTATTGAATCCAAGCTTGTGTAAAAGCGTAATAAGCACTAACTGCTGTTTTTAAATCAGTGGTCTTTCTAATATTTCTAAGGGCATAAGCAAATCGAGATAGTTTTATACAAATATGTTCAATATGTGTCTTCCAATTAATGTTTTCATCAATATATATGCCTAGTAGACGATAATTATTTGTTTGTTGAATTGGAGTATTTAAATATGTATAGTTTATAACTAACGGCTGTCTTTGATGAGGTCTGAACTGAATTAAGTTAGTTTTCTTTAGGTTTAGTTTTAAATTATGATCTTCAAGCCAATTTAACAAAACATTAAGTAGAGCATCTAATTTGAGCCTCAGTTCTTCGCTGTTCTGACTCGGGATTACTATTGAGATGTCATCTGCATATAGGAAGCACTTAGTATTATCAGTATTTATTATGTTTGGCAAGTCATTAATATAAATTAGAAATAAAATACATCCAAGAACACTACCTTGCGGTATTGAGCACGTGGTTTGTTTTCTCTGGGAATGTACTTTAGTTACTGTGTTGGTATTTTTATTAAAGTAGTCTATTTCAACAAATTGTACTCTGTTTTGTAAATAGGATTTAAACCAATCGTGTGCGACGCCGCGGATTCCTACACCATACAGTTTATTTAAAAGAAGGTTATGCTGAACTCTATCATAAGCTTTACTCATATCGAGTAATAGCCCAAATGCATATTGTTTTTTATCAATAATTCGAATAACTTCCTGAATAAGCGTATGGACCGTCAATGTAGTATTTCTTTGCTTTCTGAACCCATATTGACAGTCGTTAAAGATGTTATATTTATTGCAAAAGTTGGATAAACGCTGGGCCATGAGGGTTTCCAAGATTTTTGAAAAGGTTGACAACATAGCAATGGGACGATATGGGTCAGGATTTGTTTTGTCTCCTTGTTTTGGAACTGGTTCAATAACTGCTATTTTTAATAGGTCTGGGAATTTCCCGGTAGAAAACGATTGGTTTATCAAAAAGGTAAGCGGTATAGTCAATTCAAGATAGTATGGATTAGTATGGATATGGATGTGTGACTATCTGGTGACTAGGTACGTATATAAATAAATAAATAAATAAATAATAAATAAATAATAAATATCAGACAACCTCACACAAATCAACCTAGTCCCAAATTAAGCTCAAGAAGGCTTGTGTTATGGGTACTAGGCGACGATATACATACTTATATAGATAAATAAATACTTAAATACAAAATAGTATATGATATGAATATATGCAAAAAAATATATGTGTCAACGCAGGAGTATTAACGATGAACATACAGGGTGTAATCGTTAAGTGTAGCCAGGTGATAATTCCGTAAAATAGCAGATATCAGTAAACTTCAAATTGATATCGAAAGTGAGTTTAACCCAATGAGTAAAATTACATTAAGTAATAACTTTTTTTTTATAAAAGCAGAAATATCCTAAATATTTACTTCAAACCCACCCATACATTTGGTACGACGACTTACAGCCTCCAAGAGCGTAGGCGTCGTAACGTAAGAGAAAAAAACTGCTTGAGATTCATTATTGGCACGAATGAACTGTAATAAAATAATAAAACTACCGTTTAGGACATAATAATGATTTTCTTACAAAACCATTTTAGTGGATTAATAGCCAATAATAATAACGGTAGACAACAGGCGGTCTTATCGCTAAAGAGCGATCTCTTCCAGACAACATTTGGGTAATGGAGTTGATCAGAATATTGTAACTTTAAATTAAAATGGTTCACTAATGCCCAACACTGTGCGAGGTAAGATATGAGGATTCATTTATTCCCCTCTGGCCTTGATTGACTCATTCAGATAATGTTTTAGATCAGAGATAGTGGGTAATTGGATTATACTAGATTGTACCTGCAATAGCTTCCAGTCAACTTTAAGTACAATCAGCTACGTTACAAGCCTACAACTCCTACAAGTATGTTACATTACCTACGGTACAGTACCTATACTAAAATGTGATATCGCATAATATAGGTAATCTTGTTTCCTGATAGAGAGAAGACGAGACGGGAGAAATCGGGAACCCCATGTTTGTACAATGGTGTCCGGAAACCAGTCCGTTATACCTACTTATATGCATTCAGATAACATGTACCTACCTACGAGGGACTTTGAAATTACAAAGCTATGCAAGCACGTAGGCTATGCAGTTGTCTACTTGACATGCACCTAACGTTACCGATTGCAATGAAATGCCAAAGTAAGAATACAAGGTGAGTAATAATAATGTTTTATTTTTTCGTTTTCCTTGAATGGCTGGCTATTTCTCCAGATTTGGAAGGAAATTTTGTAAAAAATGTCATTTCGCGAAATATACAGTATAATATAATTTGAGATTTACACAAAAGGTACTATCGTTTGCAAAATCATCTTCCTTTCCTAATGTCCAATGATTTATATTTCGAATGAACCTACAGCGCAATCGTGCACTGAATACTTTATTAGGTAGGTAAGTATATAGGTACGGTGAATGTAAGTGACACGGTATCTTTTACACTCGTCTACTTTTTAAATCTAGGTAGGTACATATTATCAATAACAAATTTTAAAATTGGCCAGTAAGTCTCTATTTCTCTTCGTGATATGTTTATGACATGAACCACTATCTTATATTTTTTCTTTCATTCTTGTTTTCAGTTAGCCAAATAATGTAATTGTTGGATACATATTTTGCCAAGTTTATTATTGGGTGTCGAGAAGAGGTAAGTAAAACTCCGCATGCATGGCTACAATTCTTGTACCTCCCTATGTAATTAAAACTAAATGCCTAAATTGACTAGGTAAACTAAGTTCGTTATCTCTTTAAAAGTACCTATTTTCGTTAACTTTAAATGGAGCGTGAATTGTCGCTTCCTTTTCGAGCAAGATAAATTTTCCTAAACCAGTTTTTAAACTAGATAAACAAACATAAGATAATTCGTTACAGAACTTTCGACTTCACCTGATGTTTATACAATACGCTATTAAACACTTTCCCTATTAGAGGAGGTAATGAATGCGGTAACATCCACTTTACCGACAGTAAATCAAACACTCACTAAATCATCAGCCACGATAAGCACGATGTGCGGTCTCCCGCAGCTCGCGACTGCGCGTGCGCTCAGAGCCAGCAACACGGCGAGCAGCATGGTTGCCCCGCGCTCGGCCGACGACTGCCGACCGCTTGGCCATTACTGATGAAGTGATGAGTAACTTTGTGCGTAGCGTACCCGCGCCGTTATCAATGAGTCGTAATCGTAACCAGCGAAATGCTTACCCACGCAAAATACAAGTTGGCAGGCGCGGAGCACTGCATTTACGCGGCGAAGCTGCACCTACAAATGCATCCATATCAGCGGCGATTATCATGATCATAAGGCTGATCCTAGGCTTAAAATTGACACTTGTCATAGTAGATGTTTACAATGAAGCGAAAAATTGAAAAATTCAATGGTTCGGACAGGATTCGAACCTGCGTTTCCAACGGCTTTCCGGGCCAACACGGGCGTCCTACCAACTGGACCACGAACCAGATGTCAGAGCCATTGAGTCTTTCAACCAGTTGCTTCAACATGCCTTAGGGTGGCATCGTAGCGCTATCTACCGTAAAGATTTAGACTTTATCGTCGGCACCATCGTCTCAAATTTGCTGAGAATCGATAGTAACGATGTGCTACACCCGAATTAATTAATTTTTATTAAAGCAGTAACGTCTGCTAACGTAAACCAAATGTTTACAATGAAGCGAAAAATTTAAAAATTAAATTGTTCGGACAGGATTCGAACTTGCGTTTCCAACGGCTTTCCGGGCCAACACGGATTGTTGTGATAGTAGATTAATTAACAGAAAGCAAGAAAAAAAACAGCCAAGTGCGAGTCTGACTCGCGCACCGAGGGTACCTACCGTACAAACTTTCACTTATCCCATCTTAATTGGGCTGGTTGAGTTAAGTTTACACCTGAAATGTATGGCGACGCATACAAACGAGGTCCAAACTTAACGCAACCGAGTTCTCCAAATATGATGTTTGAAAAGGACTATATTTTTTTTATTTTATTACAAATGTATAGTTTTCAGATTTTTATAAGTATTTGTATAGTATGTGACTTGCCAAATTTCATAGTTCTATTCTAGGTCGTCCGGAAGTCATCATTTGGTTCTCTTCAGAGTGTCGAAATGTACGTATTTTGCGACATAAACCGCTTTATCTTTTTTTCACGTTAACTTAGAAGTTTGTTTTTTTCACAGTTTCAAGGGACCGTAGACCTGAGTATAATGGTGTTAATTTCAACTCGATACCTCCACGCGTTCTCGAAATTAAGGGTCTTGACAGACAGACAGACAGGCAGACAGACGGACGGACAACAAAGTGGCTCTGCGAGGCTGATGAATCAGAAAATTACAAATGTTATGTGAGTTCCATGGCCGTCATATATTATACCTACTCGTAGGTAACCTGTAGGTATTATATGCACATAAAAAATCCCGTGCCTCGGATTCATTAAAATACATAGTCGAATATAGCATGACATGTTTCGAATCGATTCGCGGTTCATAATCATGAGCTACGATCGGCCACGAACGGTGCAAACGCAAACTCGACTTTCTTCGACGTGATTAGACCCGCTTCACATGTATTTTAATAACTTCTATTTATTTAAATTTACAAAAATCGGAGTAGGTTAGCTATGTGGTCGCCCCGTTACATCGTCAAATCCTGGTATGCAACTTATGCGAGGTCGTCTTAGCCCGTCTTGAGCACCCCGAAATTGTCAAAAGGGGATAGCCTAAGAAAAAGTGCCCCCAGCGTTTTTGGGTCGAAACTATAATCAAACGATGCCTTTTAAGGAGGTAATACCCTGCACAAAGTTTCATCCCTCTGTTACCCCCTGGGGGTGAAAAACAGCCGATTAACCCCAAAACTGTCTTATTTATTTTTTCCTAAACTATGAAAGTGACGAATTTCAAATTTTGTACAATTATTAATGACACTAAAAGCTATATTTAAAAAAAATATGACCTTCCTAACCATTTAAATTCTTGTAAAAAAAAGTAAAAAAAGAAATAATCACCCTGTATAACAAGTTCGGCTCTTGGTACACACACAATTTTTTTTCCAAATATGAATCAATTTATATTCTACATCATACAAAAGTTTCATTGAGCTAGCCCAGAAGGAACATTACGAAATTAATATGAATCGGCTCTTTGGTGCCTACTATTCATTTAACTCCTACTAAAAGCCTTGCATTATTTTTTATTAACTGGCCTGCGATCAGACCGCTGTTTGTGTCCGATTAAAAAAATTGAAAATCGAACGCAGGCAGTAACGCGGCCGCGGGCAGTGTTTTTTAGGGTTCCGTAGTCAGGAACCCTTATAGTTTCGCCATGTCCGTCTGTCTGTCTATCTGTCCGCGGCTTAGCTCCGTTATCATTACATTAAAGTACTAGAAAGCTCTAATTTGGTATGAGTATGTGTATGTAAAACGCCGACAAAACGGTAAAATAAAAAGAAAAACTTTTGGGTACCGCTTTTACCCCTAAAGTGGGGGTGATTTTTTTTTCGTTTCAACTAGTGTGTGGGGTTTCGTTGAATAGGTATTTTAAAAATAATAGGGGTCTTTGAACATCATTTTTTTATAAAGTTTTGTAAATATTCGCTATAGAAATCCAAAAAATAGCGTCCGCCCTCTAACTTTTCAACCACGTTTCAAAAATTATGGAAAAATTCGTAAAAATTTGACCGCATAAGCACTTCCAATGAAAACTATACTTATTGAATAAAATCGGTCGAGCCGTTATCACAGAATATCAAAATTTTCTTTAAAAGGTCGTAAGTGCCGCGCGGTGTCCATATACTTCGAACGTTACACATGTTAGTTAAGTGCCATACTGTATTAAAACATTCGCTCAATCTGGCGCGTACAGCCGATAACTTCAAGAAGGTAATAAGTAATTACAGTTACTTTGGCGTTTACGACCTTTCTATAGAGCTTGAAATCTTTCTCGTAATTTAAACCTCGGGCTTAATACCGCTATTTTAAGCCCGTCTATTGTGAAAGATGGGCAACTACGGAACCCTACACTGAGCCGGCCCCGACATGGTCTTGGCCGGTTTTGTTTTTAATTATAATGGTTGCAGGACCGAGACGTTGCGCATTAAGCATAATATAATGAGTAGTGCCTACTAAATAGTACATTCATTTTATTTTCGCAATGTTCCTTCTGGGATAGGTCGATGAAACTTTTGTATGATGTAGAATATAAACTGGTTCATACTTGGAAAAAAAATGGTGTGTGTACCAAGAGCCAAACTTGTTATACAGGTTGTTTTTTTTTTTTACAATAATTTAAATGGTTAGGAGGGTCAAAAGAGGGAGTTTGTTCAAAAATGCAAATGGGTTTGACCACTTTGTAGTTTAGTCTTCACCATACAAACAAAGGTTAACATATATTATTAGGTAATGTACGCGTTGGTATTATAAGATTCACGTAAAAGAGTTGCTTACAATTTCGTAGCGAAGTGGTAATTTATACCGCGCAGAAATAGACAGACAGACAGACGGACATGGCAAAACTATAAGGGTTCCTAGTTGACTACGGAACCCTAAAAACACTGCCCACGGCCGCGTCACTGCCCGCGTTCGATTTTTAAATTTTTTAATCGGACACAAACAGCGGTCCGATCGCAGGCCATTGTTTATTAATAAAAAATAATGTAAGGCTCTTAGTACTGTAGGAGTTAAATGAATAGTAGGCACCAAAGAGCCGATTCATATTAATTTCGTAATGTTCCTTCTGGGCTAGCTCAATGAAACTTTTGTATGATGTAGAATATAAATTGATTCATATTTGGAAAAAAAATGATGTGTGTACCAAGAGCCGAACTTGTTATACAGGGTGATTATTTTTTTTTTTTACTTTTTTTTTCAAGAATTTAAATGGTTAGGAAGGTCATATTTTTTTTAAATATAGCTTTTAGTGTCATTAATAATTGTACAAAATTTGAAATTCGTCACTTTCATAGTTTAGGAAAAAATAAATAAAACAGTTTTGGGGTTAATCGGGTGTTTTTCACCCCCAGGGGGTAACAGAGGGATGAAACTTTGTGCAGGGTATTACCTCCTTAAAAGGCATCGTTTGATTATAGTTTCGACCCAAAAACGCTGGGGGCACTTTTTCTTAGGCTATCCTGCTATACCCTTTCATGTGTGGGTGGGGTATTGCGGGTATGTACCAACACCTAATGAGGGCAAGCCCATTTTACGAAGATGTCAATCAATTCAGTTTTTTTTTCGCCCCGTGAGAATTAAATGGCAATTTCTGTATCCTACTGAATACCTGACACAAAGTTGGATGCGGGATAGTAAAATAAAATAAATAAATAAAATAAATATTAAGGGACAATCATACACAGATCGACCTAGTCCCAAACTAAGCAAAGCTTGTACTATGGGTACTAGACGACGATATACATAATATATAAATACATATATAGATAACATCGATGACACAAGAACAAATATTTTACACAAATATTTGCCCCGGCCGGGATTCGAACCCGGGACCGCTGACTCAGTAGGCAGTAAATTTGTATTTACTTTGACGTCACATTTTCGTTTATTTCTGTCAATACTAAAAGGGTTTAATGTCTGCAGATAGAATAGCTTTGTTGGTCTATTTGCCGGTCCCAGATCGCAGGTGTTTGTGGCACGAACCGAAGGTGAGAGCTATAAATATGCGATCTGGGACTTTATGAATTACCGCCCGTGGTTTGTTTATTGTTCCACGTCTTGCCTTGGTCTTGGAAGTAAGATTTTCTCCTTAGGGCAGATAATCCCACTTACGGCCAAGGGTAACGTAAATAATTATAATAATATTATGCATTAAAAAATGATGCATTATATTATAATGCATAATTTTTTATGCCATTGAAGAGCGTGGAATACTTACGTGAGTAAAGACGTTTACAATTGTATGTATATGAAATTCAGCAAATGGTATTGTGGATGAGTTACATTTCCATATTTACTCTTGTTTGCTCTTGCAATCTTCAGTGTAAGTATCTAGTATATATTTGGGTATATAGAAAGGGCGTTAAATCAAAACCAGCGTATACAAATAATTAAATATATTAATTAATGTAAATTACAGTCCAATAACATCCTATCACACAATGAAATGCATCGACACCCGCAACACAAGCTATCCACAGTAGCCGTTACATATTATAAGATCACGCTCGATATTACAATTAATACATGTACACGATAATCAACGCTTGACAAGGTGAAACTGTGGCGGTAAACCCAACTTAACACATCTTTTTTTCCCCCAAAACTTAGGAACTTTAAAATTAGAGTGTCTGTAAATTAAAGTAGCGGATATAAGTATTGTTATGCCACAGGTGGCAAACCTTTGCAGATGTAAGTGGTAATTATTAACAATAAATTATCACAACCTAGGTTTGCCACCCCTGCTAACTTATAGACCAATCTATTATATTATATAACAAAATGCAGCATTTAACTCAACAGAGATACTATTGAAGCCCTTACTCGCTAACACACAATACCAATGACACACTTGTACTTATGTACAAAAATACAAGTTTACTTTCATACAATGTTCACATACATATTATATAATCGAGATACCCCGTGAGCATGA
Organism: Apotomis capreana; assembly: GCA_947623375.1. Classification (NCBI taxonomy): domain Eukaryota; kingdom Metazoa; phylum Arthropoda; class Insecta; order Lepidoptera; family Tortricidae; genus Apotomis; species Apotomis capreana. The sequence continues at coordinate 1,111,906 of OX392503.1, forward strand.
CCAAGTAACTTATAAAAAGGAATATATTATATTATATAGATATTTCTCTTTTTTATTTTTTTTATTATACCATGTGGAGTGTGGAGTGTTATAATTATACCATGTGGAGTGTTATAATTATATTACCTACTAACTTGGTACAGTTCGCGTCAATTATCGCAGCACACACTCAGTACAAGCAGAGAAACATTCTGTGAAAATAATATTGCAGTTTTCCAAAACTGGAAATTTTCACATTAGCTCTTGCTTACTCGGAAATTCAACTGACTGCCAGATTGTTTGTACCACTTTTCGAGATTTGATTGTGTTCTAGAGACAACCATGTTACATAACAAATACTTCTGACACTGCCTAATATACGGGATGGTTACTGTCCATACAACACAACACGAGACATTTCATTACTTCAACACAAAAACGAATCATACAATAAAAATGCATTAGAAAGTAATATCAATGAAGATGTTTCAAATAAATGAATTTATAACTATTTGTAGAAATTTCTACTTCTATGGATCACGTATGAGCTAAGCGGAACTGCTATGGATCTATTCTTTAAGTCGTCGCTGACTTATAATATAATGTAAGTAACGTTATTCTATTGCACATTGCAAACACCTTCATTGACATACACCGATATTAGATATTGATTCGTAAATCTAGATAAACATAGAAAACAAACTAATACTTTAGTTCAACCAACACGTGTTTTGTTCACAATCGACAACAAAAACAAATCCACACCTTTAGAGCGAAAGTGACTACATTCCAAAAGAAAGTACTAAATATATTGTAGTGTGTCGCACACTTTAATTTTTTGCTACACAATCTTGCAATTACTGGAAAAAGTATTAAAAGAAATAGGAAAAAAAACAGTACAGAAATGTAAATTTTATATGATTATGGCCATTTACGGAGGTTTTCAATTAAACCCGCATTGGAATTAGTCAATTTCGTTCCAAAGGATAATGTCAAATATCTTCTTTGGCAGAAACCCAATGGATTTTCAGTGTAGCTGTCACGAGCAAGGATATTCGACTAACTCAGAGGGCGGCACCGACACCGTAGTGTTTACGTGATAGTTGTCTGACAGGGCGACCGAGAGAACGTAGACAAACTTGTCACACTTGTAAAGTGATTGATTATTTTAATAGTTTTAAAGAAAGAAAAGTAAATTGATCAACTGAACTGATGTAACTCAAAGTAATAGAACAATTAAAATAATTATTAGACAAGATCAAGGTAAATCAACATTGCACAATAATCTAGACGACCTAACTGGATACTGTTTAAATAAATCGGTTCTACTATGCCAAATTGGTACCTAAAACGATGATAAGTGTCGAGTTATCACAACGTCGCCCTGCCACCTCAACAAGCTTATTGCTTCCCTCACTGCCCTCCCATTTAACTAAACAGGACTAGAGATTGCAAACACTTAGTTAAAAACCGGTCTAGTAGTATGAATAAACCGCCCGTAAAACCGGTACAGTACCTATTTAGTAAACCGGAACATAGGGCCCTAAACGTAGTAAAAATAACAGCATTACAATAATGAACCGGTGGTCCTAGACCGTATAAACCGGTTTGCAATCCGTGAAGGTTTTTTTGTATTTCTCACTCCTTGCGCGGTTTCCGTTTCCGCTGGCCGTCGCCGGCGCCATCGGTGTCCACTAGAGGGGTTTTCTGTGGACAATGCAAATATACAATAATACTGTGTTTTGTTTTGAGTGGGTTTTTTCACAAAAACGGGGGGTAAATACTAAAATGAATCACCAAGTCAAAGTCAATAACCAAGTCGAAGTGGATAAACATCATGCATTAATGATATAATGGCCTAGCTGAGCGTCACATGGTCACAGTCCAAATAAACGGGTACTAGACGACATCCATGACCCAGGAACAAATATTAGAGTTCATCACACAAATATTTGCCCTGGCTGGGATTCGAACCGCCGGCTCAGGCAGGTGTACAGGTGTACTACAAACTGGGCCAACCGTATCGTCAAAGTTAAAACAAGTGAGTCACCTCGGCCACTTCATCAGGGTCCGCCTCCGCCTCCGCTTCCACCTCCTCCTCAGGCTCGGGCTCGGGCTCCGCGTCGAGCGCGGTCTTGCCGCGCGGCGCGTCCTCCTCGCCCCGCTCGTCGTCGAGCGAGCCGTGCGGGTCGTCCTCCGTCACACCGTCAGTCTTCTTCAGGTCATCTGAACTCTGTATTACAAACGATGGTTTTAGTGTAAACTAGTGTCATCCTAAATGGCCTAAAAATATTGTTTTGCAAGTTGAACTATTAACCTATTGACCGCCAAGCGGTCTAGCAATTTACCGTGCCACTGACGCCAGAGTAAAAAAAAAAGATGTGCCCCAAAATCAACAGGGATTGAAAAATACTTGTAGCGGTTCGAATTACAAAGTTTTTGATCATTGAAATTTGGACGGCTGTGGCCGACGTGGCGTCAGGGGCACGATTTTTTGCTGACGGCCACAGCCGACTGTGGCGGTCAAAAGGTTAAAAGGCATTCTAGGCACCAAGACGGTTACAAATAAGTAGTTGTCATATGTATCTGCCATTGTAGGGATCGAATCCACTTGATTTTGTAGTCTGGGAGTTTTCAAATTATTGCTGCTGGGTATTTGGCATATTAGAATCACAATCAACATACCTGGAGACTAGTAATCGACATCTTTGGACAAGCCTCTTCGTTGTTTGCGCACTAAGAATTTTCAATTACGTACGGCACACAGGGCTGCCTCAGACGCATTGCAACAACTAGTTGGTACTTTAGTTGCACATAAATATGACATAATAGGATAGGAAATTATCACAACCGCACAACACAATGGCTTGGTGGTGGTTGGTGTGCGAATTTCGCGATGATGGTTATGGTGGTGGGGATGGTTACGGTGGTAGTGGTGGGGATCATGATGATTTTGTGGTCATCGTCATTATCACCACCGGCATCATCATACCTTACTCACCATCATCATTATTCATCTCCATCATCATCACCACCAACAGCACTATCATCATCATCATCACCACAACTATCACCGTCATCATAATTTTTCACCACCAGTCAGCGCCTCCATCAACATCATCACCACTAGTCATCACCATCATTATCATCATCACCACCGGTCACCACCATCATCATCAATACCATGACAATCCTTTCAAAATGTTCCCTGCGGGGTGAGGTACTTCGATTCGGTGCGGGGGTGTGCGTGTGCGTGTCCACTGTATGTGGTACTATGAAGTGTTCCGTGTCGTGTGACCACAGACAACCCCCACTAGACGGAGCATGTGAGGCGACCCGCGCGCACCAACGATATGGTACGGCGGAACATTAAAGTATCAACACGGCGGCCACCGTTTAGTTGCGTCCTTGTTTATGATCCATGCGTACGTCAACGAAAAAAGAAGTTAAATAAATAACATGGTAAATTGTAGTGTTAAGTGGTGTAGAGAGACCTCATAAACATGGACGCAACTAAACGGTGGCCGCCGTGTTGGTACTGTAATGTTCTGCCGTACCATATCGTTGGTGCGCGCGGGTCGCCTCACATGCTCCGTCTAGTGGGGTGGTCTGTGGGTCCGTGTCGAGCGACTGACCTTGTCGTCGGCGCAGCACAGGTAGGCGACGAGGCCGACGACGGCGAGCGCGGCGAGCAGCGCGGCCGCGTACAGCCACGGGTTGTCGCCCGCGTACCGCAGCGCGCGCTCCACAAACGAGTCCTGCCGCCACACAACACTAGCGGTACTACTGGCCTACGGTGTAGCGACTATACTACGATTTCTAATTCAAGACCAAAAAAACTACGACAGATACGTCACTGTCAAAATTGACAACATTTAAATGACATCTGAGTTTGTTTCTTGGCTTGCACCAAATGGACAATGTTACAAGTACAATACCAGATTTTGTACCAAAAATCTCCGATGTTTAAGATTTATTATCTCCTCTCGTAATTATGTAATAATAAATATTTCTAGTTATTTTGTTAAAACATAGAGTTAAAGTTACCAATAAATAAATTGTCTTAGCGTGTTTAAAAATAAAAATAAATTTACTATTGTAAAAATATTGTATTGTAGTGGCAACCTTGTGGTAGTTTTTATGGTCATGAAATAGAAATCGTACTTTACATCATGCCGAAACATTCCGCTTCATCACACTCGCTCATAAATCAAGGGTTTACATGCTAGAAAACCGGACGGTAAATTCGAAAATGACTCTGGTGGTAAAGGAATTACAAACTCGTGTCATTAAAGCCCTCGGGCTTCGGCTTACGGCGTCTAATAGACACTCGTCTTTAATACTTCGTTTACTATTCTTGTTACGTAATGCACTATTATTTTTATTGAAATTCTCACTACATTTCAATGACTTCCCGATCGTCAATCACTGTGATTGCCTTTATTACGAGTAATATAGTCTGACATACAAAGTCTGCGACGAAAATGCATTCAAACCACTTGGTAACCCCAACAAAATTGTCAAAAAAGTATGAAGTTCTATACAGCACTAAGCAGACTTAGCTTCTTCAGGCTATATTACTTGTGATAAAGGAAATGCAATAGCAAATTAACCTGCTAGACAAGTCTACGAAAATCTTTAGGGTATTATCCAATTTTAAAGTTTATTCTTAGGAGATTACATTTAGTACATCACATCACAGCATTGATTTAGAAGACTCAGCGGGAATAACGTGAATGTTTCGCCATAGCAACACACGAGGAGTAAACACGAAACAAATCATCAACTACAATTGAACACACCTAGCAGCCTACAATACGTCGACACCACTCTTCGCCTTTGCCCCTTCTACTTAAAACTAGCGTTATTCTTACGCACATAAATGTTGCGTATTTCCACACGTATGAGTCGATCAATTTATTTCCATTCGTACGTCAAGTTTAAAAACGTATTATACGAGTTTATACTTCTGGGTCATTGTCAGATTTAGGTTCGAGTCTTTCCGGTGGACATTTGCGAAATAAAGGATTCCACCGCCTAATTTTCTTATAAAACGCCTGTGACAATAAAGAACGTTCCCTCTTCTATAATCCGATGTATATATATCTATCCTGACCGTTTTCGGCCACGGCGACTGCTTCAACTCCTCTATTGGCGTTCGTGTGCTCTCATGTGGCTAACGTAGCCGATCTTGTTTTTAAAGCCCCGTGAGCACAACGGGCACGAGAGAACACCATTATTATAATTAAAGCTGATCACCGCTGGTGGTCGGGCTTTCAGCTCATCCCTCTTGTCGTCGAGTTCAGTACGTCGACGGGATTCAAAAACACTGGTGTGTTTCTTGACCAAAGATCTCCACTCAGGGCGGTTAGCGGCCTGCATCTCCCACTGTAGTGGCTCGATATCGCAACTCTTCATGTGGCGCTTAAGCACATCCTTATACCTGAGAAGTTGCCCGCCTTGCTTTCGCTTGCCTTCCTCCAACTCAGAGTAAAAGATGTGTTTAGCCACCCGACCCTTCGCCATCCTCGAAACGTGACCGCTCCAGCGCAACTGTCGTCGCATGAGGTAGACTTCGATTCCACCCACGTTGGCTCTCCGCAAAACTTCGGTGTTCCGTACTCGGTCGGACCAGCTGATCTTTAAGAGCTTACGGAGGCACTTAAGGTGGAATCGGTCTAGTGTGCGAATATGACGACGATATACGGTCCACGTTTCAGAAGAGTACAATATGTTGGGTAAAACCACCGCCATGTATATGGAGATCTTTGTAGCCAGCTTCAGGTCATGCGATCGGAAGACCTTGGCATCCAGCTTACCGAATGCTGCAGCAGCAGCACCGATCCTGCTGTTGATCTCCGCATCAAGGTCACACGAAGATGTTACCGTGCTACCCAGGTAACGAAACTTGTCGACTTGCCTCAACAAATCTTCGCCAAGCTTGACTGTCAGTGTTTGCCGACCGTGTGTGTCCAGAGACATGACTTCTGTCTTCTTCACACTGACCTTTAGGCCAAACTTGCAGCAAGACCTGTGGAAGTCGGTGACAAGCCGTTGAAGGTCACCTGGGGATTCCGAGAGAAAACATAGGTCGTCCGCATACATGATCTCGGAGACCACTGCGTACGACACTTTAGTGCGTGCCTTGAACCTAGCTAGGTTGAAGAGGTTACCGTCGGTGCGAAAGCGGATGCGAATTCCTATCGGTGATTCCTGACTTTGCAATACTTCACGGACAACTACTGCGAAGTATAGAGCGAAGAGTGTAGGTGCTATTACGCACCCTTGCTTTACCCCACAGGTGACGGGGAAAAAGCTCGACTCATCGACACCTACAGCGACGCAGCATTCCATGTCGTCATGCAAGAGTCTCACTAGACGAATGAATTTTTCTGTGCATCCTAACTTTGCTAGCACCATCCACAGGGCTTCACGGGGAACACTGTCAAATGCCTTCTCAAGGTCAATGAAGCAGAAGTACAAATTTTGACCTTGTTCTCTGCTTTTCTCTTGCAGTTGACGCAATGAAAAGATTGCCTCGCAGGTTCCCCGGTCTGGTCGGAAGCCGAACTGTGTTTCAGGCAAAATTTCCTCGGAAAGTTTCATGAGGCGGTTTAGAAGCACCCTGGCAAAGACTTTTCCGGGGGCTGTTAAAAGCGAAATACCACGATAAGAATTGCAATCTGCACGGTCACCTTTGTTCTTGTAGAGGGCCCTAATGCGAGACATTTTAAAACTTTTCGGGACATGTTCCTCCTCCCACATATAAACAAATAGTGACCACACGGATCAGTGCAACTCGTCGCCACCGTATTTCAGCAGCTCACCTGGTATAAAGTCAATGCCGACCGCGCGCTTGTTCTGTTGTTGCTTGATGGCAAGCACGACCTCTTCACGAGACAGGGGTTCGTCCAGCTCAGTCACTATTGAGAGTTGAGGCATTGAGTTAATATGTGGTAGGTCCGCTGTTCTGTCTACGTTGAGCAGAGAGTTAAAGTGCTCTGCCCATCTCTTGAGTACATCCTCTCTACTTTTTAGCAAGTACTCACCGCCGACTGACCTGAGTGGTACCTTTGCAAGAGAACTACTACCGATCAGCTTTCTTACCTCCTTATAAAACTCCCCGATCTGGTTCGTGTCCGCGAGCCACTGCATGCTCCGAGCTTTGTCTTGCCACCATCTTTCTTTAGTTTCCCGAGTAAGTCGTCTCAGCTTCAGATCACTTTGCTTAATCTCGGTTATACTTCGACCATGTTGAGCAGTAGTCCTGTGTCCCCGCAGTAGACGTCTGTGTTTGTGCAATGCTTCCGTTAGAGCTCCGTCGTTCTCATCAAACCAGTCCTCGTTTCCTCGGACAGCTGGACCTAGGGTCAATTTAGCAGTGTCCAGGATGTGAGAAGACAGAAGGTTCCAGGCTGCATCGACATCACGACTCTCGTCAGTCTGCGACGACAGCGCACCAGACAAGGCTTCAGCATATTCCTTTCTCGTCCCTAAATCACTAAGCCTATCCACGTTTAAGCACGTCGACTTTGTCTTCCCGGATCGACTAGGGCGATGAAGGCGGAGTCGCAGTTTAGTGACAACAAGCCGATGATCCGTCCAACAGTGGGCACCGCGCATGACGCGGGTAATTTGGACCTGGGAAACGTCTCTTTGTCGTACGATGGCATAATCTATCAAATGCCAGTGCTTGGACCTTGGGTGCATCCACGTCGTCTTGTGCTTGGCGGGTAGTCGAAACATCGTATTTGTGACCGCGAGATCGAATTGCGCACATAAACTAAGCAGCAGCTGACCATTACTGTTCATGTTTCCGACTCCGTGTCTACCCAAGACTTTAGGCCAAGCTTCAAAGTCACGTCCAACTCTGGCATTGAAATCTCCCAGAATAAGGATCTGCTCCCTGGGGCGTATGCCATCGAGACATTGTTCCAGTTCAGCATAAAACCTTTCCTTAACGTCATCAGGCTTGTCTAGCGTAGGAGCGTAGACACTGATGACATTAAGGAAGTTATCATTATCAAGGTGAAGGCGCAATGTGGTAACTCGGTCCGAAATATGCACAGGACACTCTTGCAGACGCATAATTAGACAATTCTTGACCGCGAATCCAACACCTGACCGTCTGGGTTCAGAAGAGTCTGTACCTTTCCAGAAAAAGGTATATCCTCCCCCATTTTCCACCAGCTCTCCTTCGTCGGCAAGGTGTGTCTCGCTGATAGCGGCCACATCCACATTATATCGGCCGAGTTCTCGAGCTACTATGGCGGTCTTTCTTTCGGGACAGGCATTTCCAACCCGGTCAAGGAGCGTCCTGACGTTCCACGCGCCAAAAGTCATTTCAGAAGTGTTAATAATTTTACTTTTGAAGCGTCGACCACGTATTAAAAAGATGCGGAGGCAGCCGCGGTTACTACCTTCCTCTTGGAAAAGGGTGAGCATTTTTTTAGGGCACCTTTTCTAGCCCCCTCCCCGGCTGAGCGGGGAAAGCAGTGCCTCCCTAAATAGGGCTGCTTTGTCGCTCTGAGTGCTGCCGAATCCACTTTGTCACCCCAGTGCAAAGCAAAAGCGACCACGGTGCATACTGCACCCCCAGAGCCGCCAGCGTGCAGGTATCAGACAAAGCCCGGCTTGCATCAAACCGGACCTCTCTACCTCAACCCATCGCCCCTGGACTTAATGCCGAAATCGGAGTCCATTTCACGGAAGCAGTCAAGTGCGCAGGAAATATTAAAGTGCACAAACGTACGCGCAAACGCAGGTGCACTCTCTCGTCCTACCTCTCTGTATTCCGATGGAACGGAGAACCGCTACGACCGGGAGAGAGTTCGGATGCAGTGTCTGGCGATAGCGACAAGCTCTCAATCTATCACCTAGGCCTTCCACAATGCCACGCAGGTGGTATGCGCTTTACATGGCCGTAGTTTATGGACATACCCGGGTCCATGTAATCCGATGTAATAGCAACATAACCTAGATTCATACAAGCTCTTAACTTTTGACCACCGGAGGGACGAATTTCGTTTTATGAACTGACAATGACCCTTCTACGGTCGTACGATACGAACGTTCACTAGCGAAATCTTAGCGCAGTAAAACCGTCACTCTGTAAGGTGTGTAGCACAACTATGGTTCGCGACTCATGTCGCGCGGCATAGCATCACCCGTCACTCTCTCACAGTACTGTACACAATACAAAGTCGTGCTAGAGGTGCAGTGTTATGGTCACCTCTCTGGCGGTGTTGACGAGGAAGGCCACGTACACGGTGACGGGGACGGCCACGTACAAGGCGTACAGCGCCCAGTAGCCGGGCCGGTAGTTCATGGCGCGCAGCATGCGGCCCCACAACGAACTCTAACGCCCATTACGCATAAACGTTAACCCTTTGACCGCCAAAGACGGCAAATCACGTCATCGGGAATTCGTGCCAACGACGCCTATTGACGTCAAAATTTTCAATGGTCAAAAACATGCTAATTCAAACCACTATCTGTGTTTTTCAATCTCTGTTGATTTTGGAGCACTTTTTTTTTTTGGTGGTTTGGCGTCAGTGGCACGGTGAATTTCTTTGCCGCTTGGCGCTCAAAGGGTTAACGGATATTCATGGTACATGGTACCAGGCGGTGAATTCGTGAATGTCCCAGATCGCAGGTGTTTGATAAATATGCGATCTGAGCCATTACGAATTACTGTCCGTGGTACCGTGGTTTGTCTAAAGTTTTACGTTTTGCCTTGGCCAGGAGGTGAGATTTTCTCCTCGCGTAACGGGCAGAAAATCCTAGTTACGTCTTAGGGTGACGTAAAAAATAAAATGTTCATCAGAGGTATATAAATATTAATACAACATTTTACGCGACCTACTACATTGCAGGTGGGGATCGAACCCACGACCTCTACTTATCCGGAGTAGTGTTCTGACCCTGAGCTACCGGGACTTTACGTTCACGCGTGAAATTAAGCATTAAATGTTGTGTTGACGTACAGTTTCTTTACTTTCAAAAACTAAATTGTTAATGTTAACTTGTGTAACTTTTAATGCAGCATTAGGTATACTATTTAATTTGATATATAAAAAAAAACATGCTTCATGATGTTATGATGCTAAGTTATAATTACAAACCGTTTGAAACGATCGGCGTTTAGTTATCAAATATCCATATACCTATATGAAATCAGCATATCTACCTATGTTCAATTACTATAAAAAGTTCGAATATTATAGGTAAATACCTACATAGCTATGCAGCGGCGGCGGCGGGGCATGGAGAAGCATATACAGTGGTGTAATTTTATAAAATTATGATATTATGGCGACCTCGCGCAAGCCGCCGCCGCTTAATTGCTCCGCAAAAGTTACTGGAGCATTTACATAAAATAAATCTATGATTTGATAATTAACATTTGCGTAGATAAAGTAGCGTATGCAACTGTACCTACATAATTAGGTCTCAAAACACTCGTGTGATTGAATTATGAAACTAGCATTCGTCTCGTTTCATAAAACCACACTCGTGTTTCAAGACGTTTCATTATGCAACAGTTGCACGAGTCAGTATGATGGTAAACAGGGTGCAAAAGTTGCATGACTCAGTATGCTGGTATACAGGGTGTGTACTGACACTGACCGAGTCCCGGGAGAGCTTGGCGCGCTTGAGCGCGAAGGTCTGCCGCGCCCACTCGTCGGCGACGGCCGCGTCGTCGGCGACCAGCAGGTTGTCGAACAGCAGCGCCGGCGACATCGACCACAGCTCGAAGCCCACCGCGTGCTGCACACACACACACACGCACACGCACCGTCACTACTCATGTACACGGAACAGAAAAAAAATGGGCAAGTGCGAGTCGGACTCGCGCACCGAGGGTTCCGTACAAACACTTTTCATCGTTAAGTGGTTAAGTTAAGTTTGCACCTGGTATGTATAGCGCCCCATACAAATGAGGTGCAAAGTTAACGCAACCGACCCGTTTGTTGTATGGGAGCCCCCCTTAAATATTTATTTTATTTTATTTTTAGTATTTGTTGTTATAGCGGCACTAGAAATACATCATCTGTGAAAATTTCAACTGTCTAGCTATCACCGTTCTTGAGATACAGCCTGGTGACAGACGGACGGACGAACGGACGGACAGCGAAGTCTCAGTAATAGGGTCCCGTTTTTACCCTTTGGGTACGGAACCCTAAAAACAATGAAAATGGCATACACTTCCATTTTTAAGAAAACGGTTTCACACATTGAAATGTTTTACTCTATCAAGAATGGTGAGCGTCAGGATGGCGGGTGTACATCAACGACTGGAGCTGCGGTATATGTCAGGAGTTAGTGCTAGCAATGTGCTAAATGTGCGCGAAAAGAGTAATATGAAATTGAATAAGTATCTATTAGACGCCCGCTTATTTGGAATAGCGATATCACATCTTCATTGCAGGCAGTTCAGGCACACACAAAACATGCAGTTCTGGAGTTTAAAGAGCACATTGCTCCAATTTTGGCGCACATTTAGCACATTGCTAGCACTAACTCCTGACATATACCGCAGCTCTATTCGTTGATGTACACCCGCCATCCTGACGCTCACCAAGAATGAGATTATAAACCACTGTCAGTAAACGTATTTTTCGCAAACATGCTCGAACTGGTATATGTTCGTGTCATGAGGTGAAGACATAAAAGGCCAGGAAAGTAAGTATGAGAATGTGTTATTGTCCGCTGCTCTTAAATTTTATATTTGCTTACTACCATTACATTATACTGACCAAGGAAAAAATACATACAGTCCACCACCTCTTAGATACTGTAAACATAAATGTACTAGCGAAATAAAAAAACTCTATGGTATAATTTTTAGTGCGGTTAAATAGGGTCTTGCGTGTACGCTTTGTATGTATGTAAACACTTTATTGTACACAAAAACAGAAATACATTAAAACAAAAGAAATACATGTACAAAGGCGAACTTATCCCTTTTCGCTTTATTCTCCATATGTTTAAAAATAAAAAAAAAAGCGGCACAGTAAACTGAATGTATACCTGTAATTGACCCACACAAATGAACAGGGCAAGCTAAATAAAATCGTTTAATATAGGGAGTACTCACGATAGGCGTCATGCGGAAGGGCTGTTCGTCCTTGAAGTAGTGTGGGTTGGGGATCTTGCGCGCCGCCCACTTGCCCTTGTAGTGCGGGTTCGGGATTAGCGGCGCGCGCCACGGACCCTGCGCAACGATATTTTGAAACGAAACAAATATTGTTTTAAGCTTTACAAATAAAAGAAGACGTCCCGGGAAATCGCACACTTTAATCCGACCAACATACTATTGGACGAAGACCGGCCGCCCAAGGAGTCGCTTTTGCGTCAACTCCGGGACAATGCTAGATCGGGACAAGCGCCAACTGGTGTTGGAGGCCAAAATTTGCTTTGGCTCGCTGAGCCATTAAGTAGTATTGGATACTTGACTACATTTGCGCTTATAAAACATTGGTTTGAAACTGCTGTAACATTGACTTTGAGGCTTAGGAAGGGTCTGTACGCACCTTGTAGTTGGGGTTGGGCACCATGGGCGGCTTCCAGGGCCCGCAGCCAACCGCGCACTGCGGGTTGTCGACCAGCGGCGCCTCCCACTCGCCGTCCATCTCCTCGTCCCAGTCGTCCGGCTTCGTGGCCTCGGGGTCTGAATCACATCGTACATTGTTCAAGTGTCAAAACATTGCATATAACCATATAAAACAGAATTGCTATTAACACAGCGATCGGAGAGATTAAACGAGGTTTTAAACGACTGACAATACTGTACATAATTTGTTGTTTTATAGTAGTATACAAAAACTTGCCCAAGCGGTCGTTTTTGACGTTAACAGTGATTTCACAAATATTAAAGCTATGTATTTAAGTATTTATTTATCTATATAAGTATGTATATCGTCGCCTAGTACCCATAACACAAGCCTTCTTGAGCTTAATTTGGGACTAGGTTGATTTGTGTGAGGTTGTTTGATATTTATTTTATTTTATTTTTTAAAGCTGTTTTCCTTCTTTCAAGATTCCAGCATTTACAGAAAAAATATCCGATCGCGAAGATATAAAAGAAAAAAATCCAGTGATCAGTTTCGCATCACCTAAGGCGAGACAATAACAAAAAAATTACACCTAATTTTATAGAAAACCATTTCAGGTTCGTGAGTCGGGCTGTTGTATAGTAATAAGTTTCTGTCAAAAATTACATTTTAATGACAAGCTTTTATAGCCGACTGTACTTTTCTTTGGATATCCATCAAATGCTCACTGAGACGATTCTAAAGAGCCCAAGCTCGGTAGGATTGCTTTTTCTATTATAGAGTTCCTATGGCCACCTTCCGGCTCCATCATCAGATCAGCCCCATGGTACCATATTATTGTATTGTCATCAAAGTTAAGTAAGTATGCAAAATTTCAGGACTTAGACTTTCTTAATGACATTGATTTGTAATTGTTTTATATAATTTAGTTAATATTGTTTTAAATTCTAGTATTATTATATTTTTTATTTTCTACCTGCTGACATTGTATTAATTTTAATTTATTTCCTTGGTTTGAACTTATATTAGGGTCGAATACTTAACCCACAAATTTGTACGCCTAGTGGCAAGACATAGATAACTTTTGTCTAATGTAACAACTACTTTGTACCTATGTTTGACAAATAAATATATTCTATTCTATTCTATTCAGGTCAATCGGTTGACGATATCTGCTTCAAAATTGAGTTGCAAGATTTCACCCGAACAAACATACTTTAAACATACCATGCAAGTTAAATAAAAGCTTTAAATAGTAAAAAGGTGACAGACCCGGAATCATGGGCGGCTGGTCCTCGAGCCAGCCGTCGGGGCGCGCGGCCTGCGCGTCGGGCAGCTGCGCCGGCGCCGCCTCGTCCCAGTCCGCCGGCTTGCGCGCCGCCGGGTCCACGATCTGACAAGCATCATCCACAATCAATTATAACACGACACCGGGTAGTGCACGTCTCTAAACCAGTGTTTTTCAAAATTTTTGGTGTCACGGCCCTTATAATGACCATCAAAATTCCTTCACGACCCCCCAAAATCCCGTTTGTACGATTAAAAGTTGAATACAACTCTTATTTAACAGATTATGGACAACATCTATACAAAATTTGCAGTTTGAATCTTATCCTCGCATGTCTCAAATTATTCAAGAATTTTCATCGGACAATTTTGTGAACGTGGAAAGTCATATTCCCATTATGGTGGAGAGTTTGCAAAATTTAAAAAAACAACTTTTGAGCTGTTTTTCATATGAAACACAGGTGGGTGATGGAAAATGTTGGGTATTAAATCCCTTTCTAATCCGATAGATAAATAGATCCGTTGAACTGGCCGATCTCAACACCTCTGTGAAAGAACACTTTTGGAACTTGCAGCTGATAGAATGCTAAAAGTGGAGTTTGTATCCGTATCAATCGGCGCATTCTGGGTGAAAAGAATGGCTGAATATCCCAATTTAGCAAAAGACGCCGTTAGTATCAGCTCACATAAATAAGAAGTAGCAAATGGTATCATTTGCTACTTCTTATTTATGTGAGCTGCCATTTTCTTCTATGGTAGATATAAAAACAAAGAAGAGGAATAGATTGAATTTGGAAAATGATTTCATTGGAGTGTTTAGAGTCTAAACACTCCAATGAAATAACTTCCACAATGTCTACATTGTCGGGCACCTGCCGACTAGAAGAGCTCCGCTATAACATATTTTATTTAAAATAGCTCTTAGATTAAACTCATTAGTACTATATTAGTAGTTACCCATCTCTTGTTACATTTATAATAAGACTAGGTGCAAAAGAACTTCGTCCACGTGGAAAAAAAAAAATCATAATCATGACCTTCTTTTTCGCTTCTTCTGCGGATGCGCAGCTGCATATGAAATAGGTCCAGCCGTTTAGGCGTAATGAAAGGACGAAGATTTTATAGTATCGTCGTTTAAAAACCAAACTCGTATCTCAGTATCAATGTACTTGCAAGATACGAGGTTTTGAAGAACAATGACCAAAATTTAGTGAATTGTGGTTGTCACCAGGCGATATTATTATATTGTATCGAACATGTTCGCTCCTATAGTAAAGTTGCGAATCTGAATTTTCGCGAAGGTTGGAAATTTTGTCGAAAACCAAACAATTAGATCGAGTCAAGCGAAAAAAAAAGATTCGTAAATTTACTATGAGAACGACGACATTAGTAACGTACCTTCTCCCTCTCATCCCAGTCCTCGGGCTTGTTGTCGTTGGGGTCGTCGACCTCCTCGGGCGGGTTGACGGGCGGCGTGAAGTCGTCCAGCAGCGAGCCGGCGTTCACCTCCCTGTTGTCCACGAACACGTGACTAACGTACCTTCTCCCTCTCATCCCAGTCCTCAGGCTTGTTGTCGTTGGGGTCGTCGACCTCCTCGGGCGGGTTGACGGGCGGCGAGAAGTCGTCCAGCAGCGAGCCGGCGTTCACCTCCCTGTTGTCCACGAACACGTGACTAACGTACCTTCTCCCTCTCATCCCAGTCCTCAGGCTTGTTGTCGTTGGGGTCGTCGACCTCCTCGGGCGGGTTGACGGGCGGCGTGAAGTCGTCCAGCAGCGAGCCGGCGTTCACCTCCCTGTTGTCCACGAACACGTGACTAACGTACCTTCTCCCTCTCATCCCAGTCCTCAGGCTTGTTGTCGTTGGGGTCGTCGACCTCCTCGGGCGGGTTGACGGGCGGCGAGAAGTCGTCCAGCAGCGAGCCGGCGTTCACCTCCCTGTTGTCCACGAACACGTGACTAACGTACCTTCTCCCTCTCATCCCAGTCCTCAGGCTTGTTGTCGTTGGGGTCGTCGACCTCCTCGGGCGGGTTGACGGGCGGCGAGAAGTCGTCCAGCAGCGAGCCGGCGTTCACCTCCCTGTTGTCCACGAACACGTGACTAACGTACCTTCTCCCTCTCATCCCAGTCCTCAGGCTTGTTGTCGTTGGGGTCGTCGACCTCCTCGGGCGGGTTGACGGGCGGCGAGAAGTCGTCCAGCAGCGAGCCGGCGTTCACCTCCCTGTTGTCCACGAACACGTGACTAACGTACCTTCTCCCTCTCATCCCAGTCCTCGGGCTTGTTGTCGTTGGGGTCGTCGACCTCCTCGGGCGGGTTGACGGGCGGCGTGAAGTCGTCCAGCAGCGAGCCGGCGTTCACCTCCCTGTTGTCCACGAACACGTGACTAACGTACCTTCTCCCTCTCATCCCAGTCCTCGGGCTTGTTGTCGTTGGGGTCGTCGACCTCCTCGGGCGGGTTGACGGGCGGCGTGAAGTCGTCCAGCAGCGAGCCGGCGTTCACCTCCCTGTTGTCCACGAACACGCTGAACGTGTTGTCGGGCCGCACGACCAGCGTGTACAGGTGCGGCTCCTTGTCCTTGTAGATGTCTTCCAATCGTTGGCTGGAATTATTAACACTTTCGACACCAACAACCCGGAGGCCGGGCGCTCGTGAACTTTGTTCAGATGCCGGCCAACCCGGTAGCCGGGGTTGATGCTATAAAAGTCGGCTCGGCCGGTTTCTGGGATATGTCTTACTTTTTTGTCTGGTTGCAAAAGTGTTAAGGCTGATTTAGACGATGCCAATTTTGAGACGCCTAAATTACGGCGCCAGTGATTACCGCACAGCACACCTCCGACCGTTTAGACAATGACTATGTTCAGCCGCCTAAATCTCGCCGCCAGTCGTGTTTACACAGTGCTTTTTTTTCAGTACCAATCATTAGTGGCAGCGAGAGACGCGGAGGGGGGGTCACTGGCGCCAAAAAATAGGCTCGTGTTCTATTCCGCGCCAGCGCTGGCATGCCGCGAAAAAATGGCGCGGAAAGTGTTTATACGGTGCCTTTTCGAGGCGCCGTAATTTAGGCGTCTCAAAATTGGCATCGTCTAAATCAGCCTTTAAACATTTTATGACGCGCTTTCGACCACTTTAAATAGACTAATTTGTTTTATTTTTATTTTTTTACACAGACAGCTGTCCTTACTGGCTAACCTAATTCGACAGCATGGAATATTTTACTAAATAGACACAAACAGCCATATTAACACAAACACAACACTACACATAATCTATCCTATTTACTATACATGTACAGCATAACATAAAACAAAGAGTGTGGCCTTTGTAAAATCGCTCGAAGAACAAAAGAAAAGATCTGGATACCTTTGCTATTCGATTAAGACTGCGAAGCGCTCTATTTGAGATAAAATCAACTGATACAGCAGTAGATCTACGTAGGTAATTTTTGAGCCATCTACTGTCTTATTTCTACAATTCAATAAATCTACCTACTTGTCTATTTATTTATGTATTATTTGTCAGGTTCTTTTCTAAAGTCCTTTAAGAGTTTTCAAAACATCAAAAATCACGTGTTTTTCTTCGTCACTAGCCATAATTTAATTCTGACAGTTTCACGTGAGTACACCGTAAACCGCTTAATAACTAAATATGTCCCGCGAAAGTTTTAATAAGATTATAATTTAATCCCTTTATCACACGGTGGCGACTGTGGGGCTAAGGGTTTCGCTTGCTGATTCCTAAGTAAAAGTAAATAAGCATGAGAAAACAGCGTTGAATCAATATAACTTGTATTTACAGGTGTCTGTTACTGGCTGCTCTGAAAATCATTCATATAGCTCGTCGCCCATCATCAGCATCGGCTTGTATATTTTGACGCATTTGAATACCTTATTCTACTGCTGTCGAAAAAACAAGCCCCAACTATATGGCTTTATGAAGAATATTATTGACGTGACTGTTGGGAAGCGAACCATCTGATTTATTTATTTATACTATTGCATAAAATACAAAGGTAAAGGTACAAATGGCGGATTTAATGCCACAAGGCATTCTCTACCAACCATGAGACTGAACAGAACCGATATGAGTATCAGGTGTCTGTCGAGGAGCCTGGATATAGATTTAAAAATAAAGTAACGCAACTATTAAATGAAAAAAAATATTACAGTGTGAACAATTCCTCTCTCGTGAGATGTAATGTCCAAAATATTTGCATGCCAGTATTTAAATACAAATAGCAGAATAAGCTACCTATTGTCACATACCATACTATGACACATTTGTACCTACTTATTGTAAGCAAATAAATGCCTATTCTATTCTACTCTGGGATAGCACTCACCTGGGTTTCTTGCTGTGCTTCTCCTCGATGGTGCCGTTCTTGGGGTTCTTGTGTCTGAAGATGAAGTGGAGCTTGTTGTCGTTGCCGCACTTGTCGGGTCCGAACATTATGGTGTACGGGGTCTGGTCGTAGAACTGGCGCAGGTCCGACTTCGTGTTGACGCCGCGGGACAGCAGCTTTATGTAGGCGCCGCCGCAGCTCTGGCCCTCCTGGAATGCAAATGTTGGATTCAAAATACATTTGCTCTCGTCAGTTTTTTTTAAGACATGACTTGAACCACAAAACAGATAGCTACAGAAGTCAATCTACACGGACACGATATCTCGGACCAGTTCAAACCAGTGCGAGCGCGAGTGCCATCCGCTTGACGTGTCCGTGAGCAATGTCTATGTGTGCGTTTGCTCGAGCGCGCTTGTATGTAGATTGATTTCTGTACCTATCTGTTTTGTGCTTGAACTGTATCAGGTCTGGTTAGCCCTCACTACCAGTAGTCGGACTTTGTGTGGGAGTACAATCCGCTACTGGGATTATCCCCGCGCTACAGGAGTCATTTGGGGTGGAGGAGGATATGAATCGGGCGATGATATAGAAAAAAACGCGAATTATAAGTAGCGGTAGTCCTCTGCCGGTAGGGATTACGCTGAGGTCTCTCCAGTGAATTTGACGTTTGTTAGCGAAGCTACAGAGCAATGGATCGATATTTTACGTAAACGGAAAGAAAAATAGGTCGCAAAGTAATTTATCATGACGACATTTTGGGTGAGTTATTTATCAACATGAAGATATTAATAGTGCCCGAATACTTACTTTTATTGCGGGAATAAAACTTAGAATTTCTTAAGTTACCCGCATCTAGCCATTGATCAATTTAAAAGAGTCCTATTAACTAACTTATCTACATATAGTATTGTAAAAGTGCACCACCTTGTTTATACATATTTTTTTACTGGATGTGCGGCAAATGACGTCGTGGCATCTGGGGCACAGCTTTCCGTCGACGTGATTTGCCGTCTTTGACGCTCAAAAGGTTAAAACAGGCAAACATAGCGCGGTCATAAATGTTTTCGCTCTACCGTAATAAACAGATACACAACAATAGAATTATGCCCCGTGTAAGGCCATAAACACTCGCGTTCGTGAGTTCGCTTGTGTTGAATTATTGTTTCCTGTAATAAATAAATTGGCTACTAACGGTGTAGTATGTTGTCAGCTTATTACATTTATATCGACTCCATGGATACAGAGAACTATCTCCAACAGACTTTGTTTATCAGTGTAAACAAAGACTCGTTTAACTACCAAAGTAAACAGCTATGTCATGGCCAGAGATTCACGTCATAAACCTTACTTCCGAATCCCATCTTGGACGGGCGCCAGAATATATCCAAAACATAGAGTTTAAGTCTTTGTGTTATTTTCGTCTTTATTCCAATTTTATTACGATGACTATATTTATATTTTTTTGGACTTTGACATTGCATATTTTCAAACCATTCTTCGAGGATAATGATCCTATTGGTTGGAGTGAAATTTAAGCTTTTGTTCAATATCTATTGCAACATTTAAAATGACGAAATATTTGATTTTCAGCGCCAGGGATTTTTTTGAGTTATAAACCGAGCTCAGTATTTCTAGATAATAATAAGCTAGAAATAAAAGTAATGCTTTTGACTCTTTTAGGGACTATTACGATGACGACCTATGTCAGTATCCTTAGTTCGCCACGGAGGTTGGAAGCCACGACACCTAGTCTATGGCTTATTCATTCTCTTGTTTATACAAAAAGTCATGTAGATCTGTTGCTGCAATAACTAGACGAATCGACCGTAATTTTTTACTCCGTCACGAACCTGATCGCATCGACGTCCCTGAAGATGAACTTGACTAAAGTTCGAAACCACCTAATCGCATCGATGTCCCTGAAGATGAACTTGACTAAAGTTCGAAACCATTTACGTCCATCCCAGACCCTAAGTGAGACACTTCCAAATATCATCAGAGGGATCTTACGAAAGTTATAATAATACAAACAAGTCATCTAAGTCCATAATTATGTATGTATGTATCTCATATTAATATTGTGTTATTTCATTTGTATTTGTTGTATGAATATTTGGTGCAGGTACGCCCCGCTGGAGACAGGTGGGCTGTCTTGTGGGTGTCGATCGCTCTATACTTATATTGTATTTGTTGTAAGTTGTGTCTGCTGAGTCAGCCTAAGTTCATTACGCCTGATGCAACAGCAGGTTTTACTTTCTCACCGTCCCCTTGAACTCGGCTCGAGATAAGCCTATTAGAAACTTTACGCCTGCGTAATCGGGAAAACTAATTGGTGAATTTTTACCAGAACGATTGCTGATAGGCATTCGTTCGACTGATGACGAACTAGCGTTTGACTCATTGTTTACGAATTCATCGTCAAGATATATTTTATTAGCGTACGCATGCGTTATTGAGTAAAAAGCATCCAAACATCATCATAAGCTGACACATTTATATTAAGTATGATGAGAAGCAGGAGATAGAGAGATTTGGAGATAGTAGTAATAAATTAAAAGAAAACTACAGAACCTAATTGGATGAGAGTCGCAATAAAAACAGACGGCAATAAAAACGGTGGAAGGCAGCCTTTGCGACACTCAGAAACAGTTATATAGAACAA
This sequence comes from Apotomis capreana, assembly GCA_947623375.1. Lineage (NCBI taxonomy): Eukaryota > Metazoa > Arthropoda > Insecta > Lepidoptera > Tortricidae > Apotomis > Apotomis capreana. Next base: position 1,132,731 of record OX392503.1, read on the forward strand.
TTTTAAGCTATAAAATAAATATATGTGATATATAGTTGGTGACAAAATAAAAAAAATTAAAATATGAAATATGATAAATAAAAATTATATATGTAAGTACTTATTTTTTTTTATAATTATATTATTATTATTATTTATTTTTATTGTTCATGTTTAAACCTCCAACAGGTTTCTGTAACACTTATTAATTGCAAATTATTTGTGTTTACTTTATATACCTAATAAAAAATAAAAAAAAACATTTAGTTTACACTAGCAGACGTTACTAATAAAAAAAGGTTAAATTTCATATATTCATATTGATAAATTATACTAAAATATTATTCATACCTGCATAGTAACTTCATATTGCACAACCAGTGGTTTGTCCTTGAACTCAAACGGCTTGTCCAGCAGTGCGGAGATGGCAGCATGCTTGGCCTCGGTGGTCAGCACAAGCCCCAAGTCATCGCGCAGGATCTTGCGAGATGGAGCTTGGATCTGAAAGTAGAGGACATGTATGTGCCGGTGAAGTAATGTATGTGTCAAAAAAACAAATAATGGGTAGAGATGATAATTTTCTTTATCTACACACATCTTGTTAAATTCCTATAACAAGTTCAGATATTATAGGTAAGGACCTATATTATTTGGCAGTGACCAAAATCAGAGATGTATTTTTATAACAGTACAGCAGCCACCGCGAGGTCACCATTACCATTATTTTGATCAAAATTGCTACGGTAATGGTGACATCCCCCCTGCCGTGCGAGTCACCTCATGTGTTCCTCTACTCCGCAGACTTAGCAGGACTGAGTGTTTCATACTTTAGTAAAAGAAAATTTATAATAATGATCATGAATATGTGTGTAGATAAAGTAGTGTATGCAATTGTACATAATTAGGAAGTAGTTGCATAAACGCTGTGGTAATTAAGTTAACTCACCGGATCCTAGAGACCCCAACTAATGTGTCAATATTGAAGTTAAAAAGATTAATGTGTGCAAATAAAAATAAGAATGTTAATTAACAGATACTTCATCTGTTTATATCATTATTCATTACAGTTGGCTAAAAACTAAACAATTAATACATTGGAGGGCAAATATAATCAAGAGTATGACAATTTAACTTGAAAAGTCTTGAAAAGTTTGAAAAGTCTAGAATATTTCAACGAGTCTTGATTTTGTAATGTCAGTTTGATTATGAACAGAATTTGTAAATAAAAAAAATTTAAAAAAGCATCAGGAAGTAAAAAACCGGCCAAGTGCGAGTCGGACTCGCGCACCGAGGGTTCCGTACAAACACTTTCCATCCCTAAGTGGTTAAGTTAAGTTTGCACCTGGTATGTATAGCGCCCCATATAAATTAGGTGCAAAGTTAGGTATTAAAATATAAAAAAAAAACTACTTACTAGATCTCGTTCAAAACAATTTTCGTTGGTAGTTTTTATAGTAATGTACATCATATGTTTTTTTTAGATTTTTCATTTTCTTATTTTAGAAGTTAGAGGGGGGGGGGGACCAACTTTTTTCCACTTTGGAAGCGTCTGTCACGCAAACTATACGGTTTAGAAAAAAAAATATTTTAGAAACCTCGATATCATTTTTGAAGACCTATCCATAGATACCCCACACGTATGTGTTTGATGAAAAAAATTTTTTTGAGTTTCAGTTCTAAGTATGGGGAGCCGGCGCTAGTACTTTATCACGAAAAACTTTATCACGAACGACTTAATCACGAAAACTTTATCACGAAAAACTTTATCACGAATAAACTTTATCACGAAAGACTATATCACGAAAACTTTTCCACGAAGACTTTATCACGAAAACTTTATCACGAAAAGACTTTATCACGAATAAACATTATCACGAATAGACTTTATCACGAAAACTTTATCACGAAGACTTTATCACGAAAACGTTATCACGAAAAATCTTAATCACGAAAACTTTATCACGAATGAGCTTTATCACGAAAAAGCTTTATCACGAAAAATCTTCATCACGAAAACTTTATCACGAAAATACATGTTTATGAGCTTAAGTAGCGGAATCCCTCGTATCCATTTTTCTGACACGGCGTATTATACGCAGACAATCTTGTAGAAACATTACGTCCTGTTTCTCCTATGTAAGCCTTGCCACACTCACAAGGTAAAGATGGCAGACGTCACTACTTTGAAAAAGTCGTCATGGGTGTCGTTTTCTAGGTCTTTGGGGGTGCAAAATTTAAAAATGGCATCCATTTTGGAAATAAAGTTTGCGGACGTCACTTTTTTGAAAAAGTCGTCACGGGTGTCGTTTTCTAGGTTTTTGGGGGTGCAAATTTTAAAAATGGCATCCATTTTGGAAATAAAGATGGCGGACGTCACTTTTTTGAAAAAGTCGTCATGGGTATCGTTTTCTAGGTTTTTGGGGGTATAGATTTCAAAAATGGCATCCATTTTAGAATTAAAGATGGCGGACGTCACTTTTTTGAAAAAGTCGTCATGGGTGTCGTTTTCTAGGTTTTTGGGGGTATAGATTTCAAAAATGGCGTCCATTTTAGAATTAAAGATGGCGGACGTCACTTCTTTGAAAAAGTCGTCATGGGTGTCGTTTTCTAAGTTTTTGGGGGTGTAGATTTCAAAAATGGTATCCATATTGGAATTAAAGATGGCGAACGTCACTTTTTTGAAAAAGTCGTCATTGGTGTCGTTTTCTGGGTTTTAGGGGGTGTACGTGTCGATTTCAAAAATGGCATTCATTTTGGAATTTAAGATGGCGGACGTCACTTTTTTGTAAAAGTCGTCACGGGTGTCGTTTTCTAGGTTTTTGGGGGTGCAAATTTTAAAAATGGCATCCATTTTGGAAATAAAGATGGCGGACGTCACTTTTTGAAAAAGTCGTCATGGGTATCGTTTTCTAGGTTATTGGGGGTATAGATTTCAAAAATGGCATCCATTTTAGAATTAAAGATGGCGGACGTCACTTTTTTGAAAAAGTCGTCATGGGTGTCGTTTTCTAGGTTTTTGGGGGTATAGATTTCAAAAATGGCATCCATTTTAGAATTAAAGATGGCGGACGTCACTTCTTCGAAAAAGTCGTCATGGGTGTCGTTTTCTAAGTTTTTGGGGGTGTAGATTTCAAAAATGGTATCCATATTGGAATTAAAGATGGCGGACGTCACTTTTTTGAAAAAGTCGTCATTGGTGTCGTTTTCTGGGTTTTAGGGGGTGTACGTGTCGATTTCAAAAATGGCATTCATTTTGGAATTTAAGATGGCGGACGTCACTTTTTTGAAAAAGTCGTCATGGGTGTCGTTTTCTGGGTTTTTGAGGGTGTACGTGTCGATTTCAAAAATAGAGTCGATTTTAGAATTAAAGATGGTTGACATCACTGCTACACACATCGACACTATTCGACACCCATTTCAAGTGACATCCGCCATCTTGGATTTCAAAATGGATGTCATTTTCATAATCGGCACCTCGAGGAACCTAGGAGATGACACCAATATCGATTTTTAAGAAAAATAATGCTCGCCATAATGTAATACAGTACGATGTCATTTTCGTAATCGGCACCCCGAGAACCCTTAAAAACTAGGTCGATGCAGAGTCAGCCACCGGCTAAGCTTGCACCATAGATTGGAGCGGTTTTTTTTTTTTTTTTTTCGAAATTTTCTCTTCGTCACGACCTAGCGAAATTACGGGCAGTTTAGTGAAATATGGCAAAACCTACCGAAAATCGGCTTTCAATAAAAATTGATGGAACATACTGCAATGAAGCTATGATTTTGATGTCAACGCATAAATGTCCAATTTAAGTACTAATTCCCACTTTGTCGAATATCTGAAAAAATAGTCGATGTCATATTTGTGACTGTTTTAGTGAAAACTTCCTACTTTGTCGATATGGAGTTATGAGTAGTTCCTAATACTACAGAACGTAAGCTATCTTATGGTGAAATAATTATGTCTCTAGGTACTATAGTTATTTCGTGAAAATTCTTCAAAGTTGCAAATGTGAAAAACGACAACTGAGAAAACGTTGGTTAAAGTTTGGGACGGCAAAAAACACACTTGTAGTTTGAAGTTAGGGAGTGGTTGGTATCAAATTAAGTGTCATACTATAAGGATTTCAAATTAGTCAAAATCTATAATATAACTATTAAGGTTACATATATGATTTTGACTAATTTGAAATCCTTGTGTTATGAAAATTAATTTGATACCAACCACTCCAAAACTTCAAAGTACAAGTGGGTTTTTTGCCATCCCAAACTTTCACCAATGTTTTCTCATTGCCGCTTTTTCACGTTTTCCACTTTGAAGAATTAAAAAAAAATAACTATATCACCTTGAGACATAATTCTTTCACCAAAAGATAGCTTATGTTCTGTAGTATTAGGAACTACTCATAACTCCATATCGACAAAGTGGGACCTTATCCCTAAAACTGTCACATTTATGTATGTTTAAGTAGGTTTATTATATGTTTATAATAATAATAATAATATATATAATAATAATATCACCACTTATTGTGTGGCTTATAATGATCAACTCCACTAATGGTTGTCTGGAAGAGATCGCCCTTTAGCGATAAGACCGCCTGTTGTCTATCGTTGTTAAAAGTATTGTTTCTGTCTTTAATTTGTAAACTTCTTTTAGTTTGCAATATAGCATCGTGTATTGTAAATGTAGTATCCTTCGGGCCTCCATTTTAAGCAATTTCCAGTTGTTTAAAAATGGTGTCACATGGGCTCGGTAAGGGATTGGAAAACAATATCTGGCACAAGCATTCTGTAGCCTCTGTATTTGTATAATAAAGACTGGCCCAATTCCACAAGTCGAAATGCGCATACTCTCTATGATACCAATCACAGCCAGTGAAATATTTTTAATTACGCGTTACAAATACTCTGCTCACTTCAAAAAGAGTATATCATATACGAGGGTGGATCAAAAAGTACCTGTGTTAGAAATAAAGACGCATATATTTTTTAAAAGTTTTATTTTATTTTTCAACATAATCTCCATCTAGGTCCTTACACTTTTCCCAGCGTTTCGGCCACTTCTTTAACCCCTCCAAAAAGTAGGATTTGTCAAACTCTTCAAAATACGCTTCTGTCTCAGCTATAACGTCCTCGTTTGACCTGAATTTCTTTCCCCCGAGCCATGTTTTCATATTGGGGAACAGAAAAAAGTCACAGGGAGCCAGATCCGGTGAGTAAGGCGGGTGGGGCAGCAATTCGTAACGTAGTTGGGTTAATTTGGCAGTGACAATTTTGGATGAATGTGCTGGTGCGTTGTCATGATGGAACAACACTTTCTTCTTAGCCAAATGCGGCCGTGTCTCCTTTATTTTTTTATCAAACCGGTCCAATAACTCACTATAGTACGGCCCTGTGATAGTTTTCCCTTTTTGTAAGAAATCTATAAGGATTATTCCCTTACTATCCCAAAAAATCGTGGCCATGACTTTTCCGGCTGAAGGGACCGTTTTCGCCTTCTTTGGAGCAGATTCGTTAGAAAAAATCCATTGTTTAGACTGCCGCTTGGTCTCAGGTGTATAATAATGGATCCAGGTTTCATCAGCAGTGACGACACGACGGAAAAACTCCTGCGGATTTCGCTCAAACAAGCCCAAACACTCCTTCGACATTGACAGCCGTAACCGCTTATTTTCATCCGTGAGCAATCGCGGCACCCATCGGGCGGACACTTTTTTCATATTTAATTTATCGTGTATTATATTAATTGCTGTTCCATACGACACCCCTACAGCCTCTGCTACTTCACGCACTTTGGTACGTCGATCGGTGACCATTATGTTCTTTACCTTTTGCACGACTTCTTCGGTAACCACGTCTGCCGGGCGCCCTGGGCGGTCCTCGTCGAAAACAGATGTACGACCTCGTTTAAATTCGTTAAACCAATATCTCACGGTTGTCATAGACGGCGAAAGATCTCCGTAGACAGCACCTAACTTAACTTTTATTTGTTCGCATGTTTTTCCATCCAAAAATAAGAAGCGAATTACGGAACGATATTGCTCTTTCTCCATTTTGTACGAAAAACAAAACAAGTCTTACAAAATTTGCCGCCAGAAAAAAAACTGAACCATAGACAATTGACAGATTTCATTTTTTTATTTGATAAGGTCAATACTACACGACGGTAATGCCAACTTTTCTAAGTTACGCCACCTGCCGTCAAACACGGGTACTATTTGATCTACCCTCGTATGTCAGTAAAAATTTTCAATCATTTGCCAGAGGATATAAAAGTACTCGATTTTCCAGAATTTAAAAATAAATTATATGATTGGTGTATAAATAAAATGTATTATAGTGTAAATGAACATTTCGAAATTCCCAATGCTCTTTATTAATTTTATTGAATATCTGGACATTTGTAATAATTTTTTAATCCTCTGACATATTAGTTTATTTTTTGTGTTTGTTTATTTTGTATAAGTAGGTGATTAATTAATTGATAATCATTATATTCTGACATTTATTACCATTAGTTAGCATGAAACTGAAACTGATGTCATTCATTTATCGTAATTTATTATTGAGTGTAATTTTAGCAATTGTAGATGCATAGAAGCAAAAGTAAAATATTGTACGCCAACTCTGGCTGATTGTGACGGACATAGAATTTTGTAACACCTTATTGTAACCACTCACTTTCTGACAATAAATCATTCTATTCTATTCTATTCTATTCTAAATAAATGCGATTCGTGTATTTCAAAATAGCCTGCTGTGATTCGACTTACCGCATGACATTGTCATATTGTCAAAGGTAACGTGGCGGTGATAGCACGTAAGGGCTTGTACACAAATCACGTGGGATTTTTTCGGCTACTTTTTGTACACAATACTCACTACCTTCGTCATTTACTAAGGTCTCATCCACACTTTACCACCGATGAAGTATCTAAAACCGTCCTCCAGCTGGGGGGCACTGACCATCCACAATCTCGATTCGAATTCGGATGACGACTAATTTCGAAGGTGTTTCGAGGTACCGATTATGAAAATGACATCCATTTCGAAATCCAAGATGGCGGACGTCACTTTTTGAAATTGGTGTCGATGCGTTTAGTAGTGATATCAACCATCTTTAATTCTAAAATGGACTCTATTTTTGAATTATGCACTGCCAAAAACCTAGAAAAAGAAACCAGAGAAATATCTCCGCCAGTTTTAATTCCAATTTTTTCATTTTGAAATCTACACCTCCAAAAACCCAAAAACTATGACTTTTTGAAAAAAAGTGACGTCCGCCATCTTTATTTCCAAAATGGATGAAATTTTTTAAATGTACACTCAAAAACCTAGAAAACGACACCCATGACGACGTTTTCAAAAAATGATGTCCACTTACTTTAATTCCAAAATGGATGCGATTTTTGACATCTACACCCCCAAAGGGGAGGCCTATGTAAAGGGGAGGCCTATGTTCAGCAGTGGACGTCCTATGGCTGAGATGATGATGATGACACCCCCAAAAATCCAAAAAACGACACCCGTGACGATTATTTCAAAAAATGACGTTCACCATCTTTAATTCCAAAATGAATGCCATTTTTTAAATTTAACACTGCTGAAAACCTAGAAGGCGACACCCATGACGAATTAAAAAAAAATAAAAAAACTCCCGACGTCTTTTGTTTCAAAATGGATTCCATTTTTGACATTTACACCCTCAAAAATCTAGAAAACGACACCCATGACGACTTTTTCCAAAAGTTACGCCCGCCATCTTTAATTCCAAAATGGATGCCATTTTTGACATTTACACCGCCAAAAACCTAGAATACGACACCCATGACGACTTTTTCCAAAAATTACGCCCGCCATCTTTAATTCCAAAATGGTTGCCATTTTTTTAATTTACACCTCCAAAAATCTAGAAAACGATACCCATGACGACTTTTTCAAAAAAGTGATGTCCGCCATCTTTATTTCCAAAATGGATGCCATTTCTGAAAACTACACCCCCAAAAACCCAGAAAACGACACCCATGACGATTATTTCAAAAAATGACGTCCACCATCTTTCATTCCAAAATGGATGCCATTTTTGAAATGTACACCCCCAAAAACCTAGAAAACGATACCCATGACGACTTTTTCAAAAAAGTAACGTCCACCATCTTTAATTCTAAAATGGATGCCATTTTAGAAATCTATACCCCCAACAACCGAGAAAACGACACCCATGACAATTATTTAAAAAAAATGACTAAGATATTGCAAGTACGTCAGCGCAGGGTAGAGGACGACAAAAAGAACCGAAAAGCAAGGAAGGACTACTTACTAACGAAGAAAAATTGGGCAAGTGCGAGTCGGACTCGCGCACCGAGGGTTCCGTACAAACACTTTTCATCCTTAAGTGGTTAAGTTAAGTTTGCACCTGGTATGTATAGCACCCCATACAAATGAGGTGCAAAGTTAACGCAAACAATCCGTTTGTTGTATGGGAGCCCCTCTTAAGTATTTATTTTATTTTATTTTTAGTATTTGTTGTTATAGCGGCAATAGAAATACATCATCTGTGAAAATTTCAACTGTCTAGCTATCACCGTTCTTGAGATACAGCCTGGTGACAGACGGACGGACGGACGGACGGACGGACAGCGAAGTCTCAGTAATAGGGTCCCGTTTTTACCCTTTGGGTACGGAACCCTAAAAACCAGCCAAGTGCAAGTCTGACACCCTCCGAGCGTTCCGTATAATTTTTTACTTATCTCATACCAACTGTTCGGGCCCTGCTACATTAAGTTTGCACCTCACTTGTATGCGGCGCCATACGTACTTGGTGTAAACTTAACTTAACCCGGCCATAAATAATTTATGACACATTTAATGTCTCATTTTTGTAATCTGGGTACTCCACCATTTTTATTTAAACCATTAATACGAAGATCAAAATTCAAATTCAAATTATTATTTATTTCGGATCAGTGATCCATAGATTGGTAGATCAGTTTAAAGAAAAATTGAAAAAGGAGCTACCTGGTGGAAAAGGTACCGGGTTCGATTCCCGGTCTCTGATGGTTTAACCCGGCCAGTAAGATGGAAAGTGGAAGTGTTTGTATGGAACCCTCGGTGCGCGAGTCATACTTACTCTTGGTCAGTTATTGTGAATAAATATATGTATCTGTACCACAAACGATAGGTTTCCGAAGGAAAATAATCCAGAGAAAATTATCACGAAAAAAAATATCACGAGTCAACCTTTTTGTGGTATTTTTTTCGTGATATAGTCTTTTCGTGATAAAGTTTTCGTGATAAAGTCTTTTCGTGATAAAGTCTTTTCGTGATAAAGTTTTCGTGATAAAGTCTTTTCGTGATAGTCTTTTCGTGATATAGTCTTTTCGTGATAAAGTTTTCGTGATAAAGTCTTTAGTGATAAAGTTTTCGTGATTAAGTTTTCGTGATAAAGTCTATTCGTGATAAAGTCTATTCGTGATAAAGTTTTTCGTGATAAAGTCGTTCGTGAAAAAGTTTTCGTGAAAAAGTTTTTCGTGATTAAGTACTGACACGAGTTTCAACAGTATAGCTCTTATAGTTTCGGAAAAAAATGGCTGTGACATACGGACGGACAGACAGACGGACAGACGGACAGACAGACATGACGAATCTATAAGGGTTCCGTTTTTTGCCATTTGGCTACGGAACCCTAAAAATGTAAACAGTATTATGTTGAAGACTTGGATCTTATCAAGTTGGCTACCTATGATGATGTAGTTTCTTACCTCCCATTTACCATCATATTTGGCAATATTGTCATCGACTCCCTGTTTCTTGGCCTCAGACTTCACCCATTTCTTCTTGAAGGCATCCACATCGTCAAAATGCTCTGATAAGTAAATGCTTTTGGAATTTATGGATGGGCTGCGGTATTGGTCCTCCTCTTCAACAGTCTGGTGATCAAATATTGATTCACTATTATTAGAAACATGAAAGCTGCAAGGACTAGAATAATTTTGAAATTTAAAATCAATCTCAACAGATAGAATAGAAATAGAATGTTCCAATTCATACACAGTGATTAAAGAAAATTACATGTAGAAAAACTCATGAGCAAATTTAAGAGATCTATAATCAAATAAACTTATCTGATGGTTATCATCGTGTCTAAATGATAGCAATATTAGGTCATTGACCTCAAGATTGATGTATTAAGTGCATTGTTATAACCTATTAAAATGAATGGTAACATTGGAAACCAACCTCCACGGTGACTTCATCGTCAGAATCCTCGGCCTCGGCATGTACATTCGCCGCTGAAGCCACTAGCACCAATAAGGCACTCAAAACACACACTTTTCGTGTTAACAGAGCCATCTGAAAAGACCAAAGTTAATTAACGTTTAACCCGTTTACAACACGTCGGCACTCGTATCATTCAATGAAATGAACCTCGTCGGCTTTCCACCTTGGATTACCGCGACTGTAAATGCTAACTTAATTATAAAAAGTTGGAATAACGCTTCAACGCCGAAACGAAATACGGGCACCGGATATCCTCAATAACTTTAGCCACAAGGGGACCCCTTTCGACTTTCCTGTTGAACTAAATATTGAAATATACAATTTCTCACCTTGCTCACGCTTATTAACTAAAGTTATTGCTCAATCTTCATTAATTTTCACTGATTCAGTGACTGACAAACTTCAGATCTAGATGGATTTTCGTGAAAATTTTCAACCAATCAAAAACAAACAGTTGTCACGGTAGCGATCGAGAATTTTCCGCAGCGTTCAACATATATGGAAATTTAATATTTTAAATAACTGTTTACGTTGACACTAATTAGTTTTTCAATTGTAAAATGTAGACGAGGTACATGCGAGGTACCTAATAATTACTGTCCCTTTTTTATAAATAAATAACTTTCGTAATATTCTTTGGCTGTATAATGTCGGCCTACTTTTGGTAAATATAAAAAAAAAATATAACCCGACATAATTCAAAATACAATGATTATATGTTTCATCTTGGTCTCACTTATACGATTTTGTGATTAGCCTTTTCTTTCTAACATTTCTCAAGTGACGTTAACCAAGTAACAAGTACAACACAATTTGAATCATAATATCATATCCAATCCAATCATATCATGCGTATTTGATTTGTTGCCGGGTTTGTTTACTCAAATGTGAAATAGAAATGAGAAAATTAAGAAATCATTTTGGAATTTTACTTGTAACTAGTTGAATTTAATTTATTCCTCTAACTTTAAAGCTTTGGAAATATACGGTTAATTCAACTTTTCATTAGGTGATTTCTGTTCGAGTCGATTTTATTCAAAATATCTTGAAAATAATACAGGTGAGTAATAGCGTGTTTGGTTTAAGTACTACTTAATATTTGTTTATTTATTCAGCAATCTTATATTCTTGCAATCAAGTACCTGATCAACCTTCGAAAAGTATATACGTGGAATCTATTTACAATAGTATTGGTCATGTCAATTTTTATGGGTGTAAAATATTTTTTTGCTAGCATTTAGCTTCAGATCTATGTAATTGCTTATTGAATATTATAGTTAGTGAAATTTGTGCTGAAAGGGTTATCAATTTAAAACGGCGCATATTGCGATTTAAAATATCTGTTAATATCATGATAACAAAAAAAAGAATGCATATTTTAATGAATGAGTTCAAACAAGAAACAAGAACAATTTTATTAGAACTTTCGGAGCATGGATAGATGGACACTACAGACAACAGAGTAAGATCATCAACAGATGTTTTAATTCTGAAAATTGTATATAGGATCTTATAATATATACTTTTACTATACTTTTGAACGAAATAAAGACATTTTGAGATTTGATATGTATAAAATTCAAATGAAACATATACTTGAATAACCATAAGAGAGGTTTAAAGTGCTCTTGCTGGTGCTGCCAAATTGTTTTAACTGTTGAGTTAGATTTGCTACAAAAATAATTCAGAATGTTTTACTTATTTAGTTACTTGCCACTTTTCAATTTAATAGCAAAACACACCGTACAATAAGTGAATGTCAAAAATGTATGCACCATTAATATAATTTTTAGGCGAGCTAATTCTGAATTAAAACAAATTGTAACATTTATTTCAATATTTAGTATTGAATTCATTTCATTGTTTAATGTTTTTGATGTAGTTGCATGCACCCTCATCTCTGTAATGGTCCTTAGAGACAAAACAATACAATACAAATACGCTTTATTGCACACTCAAGAAATCAAATATAAACAAATAAAAAAATGGTAGCCAACAGGCACGCTTATGACTAAACATCAATCTCTTCCAAACAACCTTTTGATTACACAAAACTTAAAACAGAGTAGTTTTAATTTGTTTGAATTATGTGTACAAACTGCAAGAATATTGACCATGCTTGTTTTAGACACAACTATGCGGCGCTACTGGTACCGGTTCCTTCGACTGCGGAACCTGGTCATCTTCGTCATAATCCTGGTGGTGATGTACAGTCTCAAGTCCTGGACAGATGGTGGCAATGAACCTCCGGCTGTTGTGCCTCATGTCAGTGCAATACATGGCCTCAAAATACCCATATTTGTACCTACAAGTTTTAGGGTAATTGTCCTCACATTTCTTTTTTTTGTAGTTTAAGAAAAAATCTGTGTGTTATTACGCATAGCTTCTAAAAATTTCTGACCTTAGGAATTTGTAACCTAGCCCAGTGTCCCTAGTGGACATTAGTTGTTGGGCTCTAATCACTACATAATAAAAAATAGGTAGCATATTTTGTGTAAAGACTAGATATAAGACCAGTATTAATCCAATAATGTAAAAAAATAAGTTGCAGTTTGAACTCTAGGCTAGGGGCACACTCAACCTTTTTCTATAAATAAATTAAATAAAAATAAAATGTATGTATTTCGGACAACAAACGATCCATAGAAGGGCCGGTTTTTTGTCGGCTATGGGGTTCCGAGGCAAAGGGTATATGAAAGTTGGTATTAAGGTAAAATGCGGGTAAGGCAAAGGCAGGACACAGGTTGAGTAGGTATAGCTGCTCTAGACCTGCCATGCCTATGATTTCAGTACTGTAATTTACGGCACACAATACCGTACGAGAAATAAGTAGGATGTAATATTGAAGTAAGTAGCTGATTAGTGTGATAAGCTGATAAGAAAAAAGAACCTGAAATTATTACCTATTGTAATACTGTAATCATCAGTTTCGATGTTTCTATACCAAAAATATGTATACTAATGTTGCTTTATGCATCATAAAAACAACGAAATATTTGTTTTCTTTTTCAGAAAATAGATTGGCACGACCACTATCAGATACGACAGGATGAAAAACGCACAGGTAGGTTACGATTACGAGTGAAAGCATTATTGTATTCGCAGTTGTTTTAAAATAATAGGTAAGCCAAAATATCTCATCTTTCTGACCATCAAATATATGATGTTAATGAAAAAAATAATAGATCAGAATTATGAATAAAAATGTGGTAAGTTCACGAAAGAAAACAGAATTAAGTAATTTCTGCCAAATATTGATAATAGCGTCATCTCTTTACCCGTCCTAACACTTGCTGGAGAAGCAATAGGATGGAAAGCGGAGGTTGTTGAAAGCACTTAGCATTTAAAAATCAAAGAGTGGTACATTGGCGGATTCAAGCACCGGATAAGTAGAGGTCGTGGTTTCGATCCCCATCTGTAATTTAGTGAATCGCGTAAAATTTTGTATTATAAATTAAATTATTAACTGTAATCGACTTCCATGTTTCCTATCCTATTTAAAGTCTACTCAAAATTGTAAAAGCTGCTGGTTCTCCAAAATTAATAAAAAAATCAGAATTGTTAAGAGGCCTTATTCCTTTTAAAATGCTGATTGTTTAGACATTTTTCTCTATGATCAAACATGTTTCTTAACATATTATTGATGTTACTACCTAGAACAGGGCTATTGGGATTTATTGGTATATATTTGAAACCTACAGTTGGAACTTTTCAGTGATAATTTTTGTTCGAAAAACTACTCGAAATTGACAAAATTCACGTGTAAAATTCGTTTTTTCCACTTATTTTCGACTGCACGCAATAAAAGCATGAAATAGCTACGTTACTACCTAGAACTCGGGAAAAAGTATTATTCACCTCAAAAAGTTGGTTGAAATTATCAATATATTCGTCATAATATGAAAAAAATAAATTTAAAAAGGAATAAGGCCTCTTAATTGGATAGTTGTTGTGTTGTCCAGGTATCGGAGAGCAGGGTTTGCCGGCGTCCCTGCCGTCTTCGATGGCGTCTCTCGAGGAGAGTCTGTACGCCGTCAACGGCTTCAACGGGGCGCTCAGCGACAGGATCCCGCTCAACCGCTCCCTGAGGGACATCAGGCACAAGCAGTGCCAGCACCGCTTGTACATAGGTGAGTGTTGCCATGCACACAGATCTGAGGGCACAGACCACCCCCACTAGACGGAGCATGTAAGGCGACCCGCGCGCACCAACGATATGGTACGGCAGAACATTAAAGTATCAACACGGCGGCCACCGTTTAGTTGCGTCCATGTTTATGAGGTCTCTCTACACCACTTAATACTACAATTACCCCATGTTATTTATTTAATTTCTTTTTTCGTTGACGTACGCATGGATCATAAACATGGACACAACTAAACGGTGGCCGCCGTGTTGATACTTTAATGTTCTGCCGTACCATATCGTTGGTGCGCGCGGGTCGCCTTACATGCTCCGTCTAGTGGGAGTTGTCTGTGTCTGAGGGCTATTGGGGAACAAGGTTCTTCATCATTTTCATTACACTCTTGGCAGAGTGGTCGTGGCGTTTCTTGCGTGGCAATTTTCTTTTCGTTTCTTATCAGGACAGCAAAGGAGTGGAACTCTCTTCCTGCGCACCTTTTCCCTGAAAAATATAACTTATGTAGATCTCTTCAAGTCGAGAGTGAATAGGCATCTTTTAGAGTATGCTTTATCTTAGGTCTCATCGTTACTTAATATCAGCTACGTTCCAGGTCAAATGTTTGTCTATCGCACATAAAAAAAATGGCAAGCCTCACCATACGGTGAGTCTTCTCTCACTGCCGCGCGTCTGGTGATCTCGTGCGGAGAGCACTTGATTTAGTCCAAACTCATGGGAGGCCTATCGCCCAGTCTAGTGGCTATACTATTCACCATAGACAAAGTTCCACGTCTTGACACGTGTCCGAAACTAAATATAATAAATTTATGAAACATCTAATGTCTCATTTTGGAGCTAAGGTAGCGAAGTGGTTAACGCGCTGAAACGGCAATCCAGAGGTACCGGGTTCGATTCCCGGTCTCTTCCACCTGGTAGCTCCTTTTTCAATTTTTCTTTCTTTTTTTTTTCTTTAATTTTTCTTTGTATCAATGGGTTTCACTAAGTAAATATAATTTTCAAATTTCACTAAATATAAATGTGTAATATGTTCACGGAAGAAGCATATTACAATGCGTTTCGCCTATTTCAATATTATTAAATTCACAAATAAAAAAAAAAACCAAGAACCAAATAAAATTACGCAATTTAATCGCACAGGACGGTGACGTCATACTTAGTTTGAGTTTCTCTTATAAATTTCATACTATTCCTGTTATTTGACGTTTCATAAAAAGTTGTTGATTTAATCTTTCAGAAAACTAGGTATCCAATTACGACATATCTGAATACATGTTTGTAGAGCCAAAAATGTTTGTGGACGAAATTAGAAACTAGTTTAGTCAGTTAGGCCATGTTTGTAAACATCCTTTCATTTGGCGAAATTAATGGCATTATAGTGAACCGAGCGACAGGATGCAAGACTGTTTACGTCCGATGCCCTTTAAGAACCGGTCTCTGCAGAGCCAGCATCACTCGGACATAGGCTCGTTTGCCTGTTCATTGAGCGTACACATTCAAGATCAAGTAGTGCAAACCACAGACCACCCCCACTAGACGGAGCATGTAACGCGACCCGTAGGCGACCCGCGCGCACCAACGATATGGTACGGCAGAACATTAAAGTATCAACACGGCGGCCACCGTTTAGTTGCGTCCATGTTTATGAGGTCTCTCTACACCACTTAACACTACAATTTACCATGTTATTAATTTCTTTTTTCGTTGACGTACGCATGGATCATAAACAAGGACGCAACTAAACGGTGGCCGCCGTGTTCATACTTTAATGTTCTGCCGTACCATATCGTTGGTGCGCGCGGGTCGCCTTACATGCTCCGTCTAGTGGGGGTTGTCTGTGAGTGCAAACATATCCTTGATATTGGGTAGGCTAGATAGTTTAACAACTGTTCTTCCTTCCCTTATCCCACCTACGCGGGGTCGGGTCTCCTTGTCAGCTTTTGGCAGAGTGGCCGATTCTGGGTTGTCTGTTCTTCAATCTTCAGGTTCCTTAGGTCGGCTTTGATATTGGACCACCATGTGGATTTTCGTCTGCCTCTTCCTCTCGACTGCTCCGGAAGGTTTAATGGAATTACAACGTGGTCTTTTCGGTAGTGAGGGCAACTACCTAGATATTTGAGACTTTAATTACCTTTTTGTATTTAAATAACTGGCTACCTTGTACATAGAACGAAAAAAATGATTAACTGTTTAGCTATTCGAGCGTTTCTTACTGTCAAATAGTTCCATTTGTACAAGAATTATTCAGACCAAAATGGGTTGAGGCATTAGAAAAACCACTTTTTGAGGTTTATCACATTAAGGGATATGAAATATCGAATTTAATTGCAGTTCGGCCCGTACCAACGCGGCCATAATCGTACACATGAGCGGAAACCGATAATGCAATCGCTCCCGCGAAGCAATATCGTTCGTATTAAAAATAGAGAGAAGTTTAATTCCAAGTTGGCAAGGGATTTTTTTATAGTTACATGAAAGCAGTGTGCCTTGCTATTTGAAGTAAATACACACACATAGCACATTACATAAGTAAAAAAATAAAATATTAAAATAAGCGTAATAAGGAGTACCAAGTCACCTAAATATAAAATTGCGTGGCAAACAATTAATTAGAGCACAGTCATATTATACTTAAACAACGGGTTATCCATATTAATTTATCGCACATACATAGTAAATCCAACCTTTTAGCCGCCCTTAGGGATAATTCCTGCGATAAAATCCTTGCGTTCAGAGGTTTAAGCGTGACAGATAGGCAGTTACAGTCGAGTTTTTAATTAGGCGAACTAACTTGACAGCTGAAAGTGTTGTCAGAAATAGAAAAAAATTAATAGTGATTGGTTTATGTCGATATAACCTTAACTATACACCCATAGACCTTAACATGTTGCAATAAGGTTTAAGTTCGTTTACAAATCTACAGTTATCAGTGTATTCGATAGTACCATGGAACTCTCAAGAAAACAAAAAGGCGGACAGCGTTCTTAGCGATGTGCTAAAATAAAGTTCGTTCGATGTAAGTATTTTAATTCCAACCGTTTTTAGGGTTCCGTAGCCAAATGGCAAAAAACGGAACCCTTATAGATTCGTCATGTCTGTCTGTCTGTCCGTCTGTCCGTCTGTCCGTCTGTCCGTCCGTATGTCACAGCCATTTTTTTCCGAAACTATAAGAGCTATACTGTTGAAACTTGGTAGGTAGATGTATTCTGTGAACCGCATTAAGATTTTGATGCAAAAATAAAAAAATAATAATAAATATTGGGGGCTCCCCATACTTAGAACTGAAACTCAAAAAATTTTTTTTCATCAAACACATACGTGTGGGGTATCTATGGATAGGTCTTCAAAAATGATATCGAGGTTTTTAAAATATTTTTTTTCTAAACCGAATAGTTTGCGTGACAGACGCTTCCAAAGTGGAAAAAAGTTGGTCCCCCCCCCTCTAACTTCTAAAATAAGAAAATGAAAAATCTAAAAAAAACATATGATGTACATTACTATAAAAACTACCAACGAAAATTGTTTTGAACGAGATCTAGTAAGTAGTTTTTTTTTAATACCTAACTTTGCAAGTTTGCACCTAATTTATATGGGGCGCTATACATACCAGGTGCAAACTTAACTTAAACACTTAGGGATGGAAAGTGTTTGTACGGAACCCTCGGTGCGCGAGTCCGACTCGCACTTGGCCGGTTTTTTATTATTGATTCGTATAATAAAATTATTAGTTTGATTTCAAACACAATAATGCAAAATTTGTGCATTATTTATATTTTAAATATCGATACTAGAACACTAGCGAAACTGTGGCAACATTCGTGTGCAATGTACCGTCAAGTTAGTTCGCCTAATTAAAAACTTCGACTGTAGCGTATTTATTATATTAGTAGGTTGGGATTTAGATTTAAAATCTAACAGTTGGTTGTAAAAGAAGACATCATCATCATCAATTCAACATTTCGCTGGCCAGGAATCGATTAAATTTTTTAACAAATTTAAATTTAAATATTTATTCATAAACTGTCCAGCGATTGACCTTAACACCGAATAGTATGTGACCACGGGGTTACAAATTTAGCTCGCTGGTTCAGCAACAGCCTATTCACTCTTGCCTTGAAGAGACCCAAGTTATAATTTTTCATTGTCACAGCACACGAAATAAAATTTTAATAACTTTAAAATGGCAACAAAACCCTATAATCAAGGCACCGCTGATCTTCCGCGTCCAGACCTACCAGAGTATTAAGTAAATAAATAAATAAAATAAATAATAAATAAATATCGGACAACCTCACACAAATCAATCTAGTCCCACAGTAAGCTCTAGTAGTAGGCTTGTGTTATGGACACTAGACGACGATATACATACTTATATATAGATAAATACATACTTAAAAACAAATAACATCCATGACCCAGGCACAAATATTCGAGCTCATCACACAAATATTTGCCCTTGCCGGGATTTGAACCCAAGACCGCCGGCTCAGTAGGCAGTTGCTTAACCATTGCGCCAGCCGCGTCGTCAAATAATAGTCAAGTAATAGTTTTAAATATCTATGACAGGTTTTCCTCTCTCGATTAAGCAAGCACCGAGTAAGTTAACCACAGACCACCCCCACTAGACGGAGCATGTAACGCGACCCGTAGGCGACCCGCGCGCACCAACGATATGGTACGGCATAACATTAAAGTATCAACACGGCGGCCATCGTTTAGTTGCGTCCTTGTTTATGAGGTCTCTCTACACCACTTAACACTACAATTTACCATGTTATTTATTTAATTTCTTTTTTCGTTGACGTACGCATGGATCATAAACAAGGACGCAACTAAACGGTGGCCGCCGTGTTGATACTTTAATGTTGTGCCGTACCATATCGTTGGTGCGCGCGGGTCGCCTTACATGCTCCGTCTAGTGGGGGTTGTCTGTGAAGTTAACGTTCAAAATCTCTCTCTGCCAGAGTCTCTGCCGACGGTGAGCGTGGTGGTGCCGTTCCACAACGAGCACTGGAGCACGCTGCTCCGCACGGCCCAGAGCGTGCTCGACCGGTCGCCGCCGCATCTGCTGCGAGAGGTGCTGCTGGTTGACGATGCCAGTACTAAAGGTTGGCTTCTTACTCGTACACACTTCAAATACTGCTCTTAGTAGTGAATATCTGTAAAGGCTAAGGGCCTTATCACACTTGCGATTTGCGAGCGTATTTTCTATACAAATAAGCGACGCGGCGAACACGCTGCGCGATCGCCTTCATACAAAATACGCTCGCAAATCGCAAGTGTGACAAGGCTCTGAAAAGGACTCAGAGCCAGGTATCTCCATCCCGATCTTTAGCTCTAGAACTCGCTCAAAGATTTCCCTATAACGGGTGATCAATCCAAATGGGTCAGTAGGGAGAAAACGAAAACTATACGAGATAGGGAAATCTGTTCGTAAGAACCATGGCTTCAATTTTAGATTTATTAAAGACATTTGTTCTCAATAAAAAATAGGATCGATTGACATCTTTAATTATTTATTTTGTTCTCTACTCAATTTCGACCGGGTTCGATTCCGGGTTATGCATCAGATATACGAAAAAAAATTTGATTGCAGTTTTTAATAAATCTAAAATCGAAGCCATGGTTCCTAAGAACATAATTCCCTGTCTCTTATAGTTTTCGTTTTCTCCCTGCTGACCCATTTCGATTGATCACCCTGTATAGCCTTCTTCAAAGATAGTTCGTCGAAAGAACGAAACAATCATTTTGTGGCTTCTCATTTCGGCGTGTTTTTGGACGTCAAATAATGGTGACATTGTCTCCCTAGCTCTACTCTATTCGCGAAATTGACCGAAGTTGGCCGAAGTGTGGGTTTCCGTAGTGAAGTGACCCTCCACACTATCATATTCGCTCAACCTCCGCCAAATTCGCGAGGTAGTGTGGAGCTGTGACGTTAATTAATACACATAACCAGAGTTTCGTTATTTCTTATTAGACACGGTTGGGACTTGGTTCTCGCTTGTAATTAACATGCAAGTCGGACCTGCCCTAAGGTGGAATCAGGACCTAATTTATGCATTACAATTGTTGTGATTAAACATTTAGTGGCTGTTGCCCCGCGGCGGCAAGATACCTAACACTGCTCCTCAAACCGCTCGTAGTCGTACCTAACGGTACTTACATTCTACTACGTAAAGTTTACTTAACCCACCTTTCTGCTAGTAGAAAATAATTATGCCATTGTAATCGTATGCTATAGGATTATTATGGTACATTCAATTATGCTAAACCAAAGCCGGCCAAAGAGATGTTCTACAAAACAATGTGCTACAAAATGTGTCGTATGCGAGGTAGTAGTAGTGCCAACTATACCTTTATGCCATCTTACCATTCGATCGAAAGTGTTTCTGCGGAACGTGTTATGCGAACTGTATTTCTGACCAATATTATTCTGCCAGATGAGGGTAACCCAACCAGAACTTTGCTTATTCCAGATTTCCTAAAAGGCAAGCTGGACGATTACCTAGCGAAGAATATGTCGAAGGCGCGAGTGATCCGCCTCGAGCAGCGCAGCGGGCTGATCACCGCCCGGCTGGCCGGGGCCAAGGAGGCCACGTCCGACGTGCTCGTCTTCCTGGACTCGCACACAGAGGCCAATGTCAACTGGCTACCGCCGCTTTTGGGTGAGTGATGTTTGAACAAGAAGCTCGTTAATATTTAAATAAAACAATTTAAACGGATTATATCGCGTATATTAATTATTTGAGCCTCCCTGACGTTTCAGTACCTTTACAGATACCGTTGTCAAAGGTTGACTGAGAAAAAGACAATTTTTCTCTGTCAAAGTTACATTTGTGCAAACTACCCATTTTGTAAATATTAATTAAAAATAAAGGTGTTCATACATGCCAGATGGGCCTAATGTGTAAAGACAGTTACACATGTGCCAGAAGGGCATTTATTATTTATTTAAAATATCTACCAGCGGTTCACTAAAGGCTTACTGAGGAGAAAGAACCGCCAAAGAAAACTCCCAGATTGCCGTATTTATTCCAGATTAGCTTATTAATATTTTTTCATCTGGATCATTATCTCACTATTGACTATTGTGGTTAAACAGCTATCGTAAACGATTACAGATTACTTGTAGCAGAACTCACAGTTAATTTCGGCTTCTTCGATATCTGATCTGGCTATCGTTATTAACTTCGATCCTGGTACACAGAAAGACGAGAAACGCTGTCCCTTTCTCAATTTCGGTTCATTTAGTACCTGAAAGTTCTATTTTACAAGCTTTTATTTAACTTGCATTGTATGTTTAAAGTATGTTTGTTCGGGTGAAATCTTGCAACTCAATTTTGAAGCAGATATCGTCAACCGATTGAGCTAAAATTTTGCATACTTACTTAACTTTGATGACAATACAATAATATTGTACCATGGGGCTGATCTGATGATGGAGCCGGAGGTGGCCATAGGAACTCTATAGTAATAGAAAAAGTAATCCTACCGAGCTTGGGCTCTTTAGAATCGTCTCAGTGAGCATTTGATGGATATCCAAAGAAAAATACAGTCGGCTATAAAAGCTTGCCACTAAAATGTCATTTTTGACAGAAACTTATTCTTTGAGTAAACGACAAATGTGGTCACAGAACCGATCGCCCTGGACTATCGGACGGCGGTGTGTCCGTTCATCGACGTGATCGACTACGGCACGTTCGAGTACCGGCCGCAGGACGAAGGGGCCCGTGGGGCCTTCGACTGGGAGTTCTTCTACAAGCGGCTGCCGCTGCTGCCCGCCGACCAGCGGCGCATGCCGGAACCCTTCCGGTGAGTTACACTTAGTATACAGTCTATTTGATATTATAACAAACATTTGAGTTCTCTGTTGATGTTTGTAGTGATGTAGCAAAGACATATTGTTTGCCAAATCTAACGATTATGATATGAATGGTTGATCAAATCGATTTTATCGACGGAACTTTTTTTCAAACCTGGATATATTTTTGTTTATTTTGTGTAAGTGAATATTTTTTTAAGCTACGACCCGCCGGGCTCACTGGAGCTTTTTATATTTAAAGTAATAGTTGGTTTTATTGTTCTTCCTTTAGGTTATAAACTTATCGATTTAATCGATTTCTACCAATTTACAGAAATGGCACATGAATCGAAACGCAAGATTTAGTCACAACACAACTTTAAAAAAAAATAAGACGTATTACGTAACTGTTTGAGTAATGATTTATTATCGTTAAATACTTCAACACCGTGATAAGGAAAAATATAATATGAACTCAATTGTATCAAATAGAAAGTGAAAAGCGTTTATAGATACTTAAAAGACCACTATGTCGTTGCTTGTTTTTTTTATGAAATTCAATGTGTTGCGCAAATTTACGTTATATGGGTCCTGTCATGTCAAATGTTTGTTATAATATCAAACAGACTGTAGAACCTATCGCTCTGAGGTACCGCACAGTGTACTGTGTCCGGCCATTGATTGAAGTGCTGGTGTGCAGGAGTCCGGTGATGGCGGGCGGGCTGTTCGCGATCTCGCGCGCGTGGTTCTGGGAGCTGGGCGGCTACGACCCCGGCCTCGACATCTGGGGCGGCGAGCAGTACGAGCTCAGCTTCAAGGTACCGTTCCACTTCTATCCTTCCTCGATATAAGAAAACTCCACTGATTTTATAGTCACGGTCCGCTCGGGCTGCCACTCGCTCTAGTCTGGGGCCCATGGATTTTCGCCTGTCTAAATGTAAAACACGATCTAATTATTGAAAATCACAATCAAAAAGATGTAAACGTTGTATCTGTTTAACGTAATAACTCCACTAGCAAATATTTGCAGTAT
The DNA here is from genome assembly GCA_947623375.1 of Apotomis capreana. Classification (NCBI taxonomy): domain Eukaryota; kingdom Metazoa; phylum Arthropoda; class Insecta; order Lepidoptera; family Tortricidae; genus Apotomis; species Apotomis capreana. The sequence continues at coordinate 1,155,967 of OX392503.1, forward strand.
CGCTATGACTGTTAATATGAAGTCATTTTTTTGATTAGTGTATATTATGAATAAAAAATCAACGGTCGAGTGGAATAACAAAAGACGACACAGAGGATTTCCCCTTGTGTAACCGGGGGAGTATGTTGCAGATCTGGCAGTGCGGCGGCGTGATGCTGGACGCGCCGTGCTCGCGCGTGGGCCACATCTACCGCAAGTTCGCGCCCTTCCCCAACCCCAACCACGGCGACTTCGTCGGCAAGGTGAGCGGTGAGCGGTGAGCGGTGAGTGAGCGGTGAGCGGTGAGCGCAGCACAGCCCACCCACTGTTCTCGAGGCGCGCTAGTCAATCCGTTATAACTTATCATAGGCATTTGATCTCGCGGATTACGAAAATTTATATCAAAGCTGAGCTGCTATGCAATAGTAAATATTGTATTTGACTCTTTCTCGTGATATGGTTCGGTCGTAACGCATTGGGTTCTCGTCAATAAGTAACGAATCCACTGGGCCTACTGTAACTGTTGAAGTACCCCAAGGTTCCACTTTAGGCCCTTCACTGTTCCCAGTTTACAATCGTATGCGAATAAGATTTTAATGTGACTGATACCATCATAATACGCCTCAGAACTACCGTCGGGTGGCGGAAGTGTGGATGGACGAGTACGCCAACTTCCTGTACAACCGGCGGCCGCACTACCGGGCCATCGACACCGGGGACATCTCTGACCAGAAAGCGGTACGGGAGAGGCTCAAGTGCAAATCTTTCCGCTGGTTTATGACTCAGGTTTGTGCAGTACATTGACGTACTTCATCGATCAACGGGAATATAAAAATAAAACAAGGCATCAACTTCTTCACTGTGATCGGAACGTGTCACTATATTTCATCGAATTTCTGTAGTGTTACTACACTACAGATATACGATATAGAGATTCAATGCATTAATATAAAAAATTAAGAAATTAGTATTTCCACGAAATAGATGCGACATAATTATGATTGTTTAATATTGAGATTCATGGTGTTTGATCAATATGCGAATCAAGCGTGTGTTCAGGGATATTGCGTTTTCAGGTGGCGTTCGATCTCATGGCCAAGTACCCGCCGGTGGATCCGGAGCCGTTCGCCGTCGGCCGGGTGAGCTAACGTTGACAGGTGGCGGTCGATCTCATCGTCAATTATCCGCCACTGGATCCGGAGCCGTTCGCCGGCGGCCGGGTGAGCTAACGTTGACAGGTGGCGGTCGATCTCATCGTCAATTATCCGCCACTGGATCCGGAGCCGTTCGCCGGCGGCCGGGTGAGCTAACGTTGACAGGTGGCGGTCGATCTCATCGTCAATTATCCGCCACTGGATCCGGAGCCGTTCGCCGGCGGCCGGGTGAGCTAACGTTGACAGGTGGCGGTCGATCTCATCGTCAATTATCCGCCACTGGATCCGGAGCCGTTCGCCGTCGGCCGGGTGAGCTAACGTTGACAGGTGGCGGTCGATCTCATCGTCAATTATCCGCCACTGGATCCGGAGCCGTTCGCCGGCGGCCGGGTGAGCTAACGTTGACAGGTGGCGGTCGATCTCATCGTCAATTATCCGCCACTGGATCCGGAGCCGTTCGCCGGCGGCCGGGTGAGCTAACGTTGACAGGTGGCGGTCGATCTCATCGTCAATTATCCGCCACTGGATCCGGAGCCGTTCGCCGTCGGCCGGGTGAGCTAACGTTGACAGGTGGCGGTCGATCTCATCGTCAATTATCCGCCACTGGATCCGGAGCCGTTCGCCGTCGGCCGGGTGAGCTAACGTTGACAGGTGGCGGTCGATCTCATCGTCAATTATCCGCCACTGGATCCGGAGCCGTTCGCCGTCGGCCGGGTGAGCTAACGTTTGCAGGTGGCGGTCGATCTCATCGTCAAGTATCCGCCACTGGATCCGGAAACGTTCGCCGGCGGCCGGGTGAGCTAACGTTTGCAGGTGGCGGTCGATCTCATCGTCAAGTACCCGCCGCTGGATCCGGAGCCGTTCGCCGTCGGCCGGGTGAGCTAACGTTTGCAGGTGGCGTTCGATCTCATCGCCAAGTATCCGCCGCTGGATCCGGAGCCGTTCGCCGTCGGCCGGGTGAGCTAACGTTTGCAGGTGGCGTTCGATCTCATCGCCAAGTACCCGCCGCTGGATCCGGAGCCGTTCGCCGTCGGCCGGGTGAGCTAACGTTTGCAGGTGGCGTTCGATCTCATCGCCAAGTATCCGCCGCTGGATCCGGAGCCGTTCGCCGTCGGCCGGGTGAGCTAACGTTTGCAGGTGGCGTTCGATCTCATCGCCAAGTACCCGCCGCTGGATCCGGAGCCGTTCGCCGTCGGCCGGGTGAGCTAACGTTTGCAGGTGGCGTTCGATCTCATCGCCAAGTATCCGCCGCTGGATCCGGAGCCGTTCGCCGTCGGCCGGGTGAGCTAACGTTTGCAGGTGGCGTTCGATCTCATCGCCAAGTATCCGCCGCTGGATCCGGAGCCGTTCGCCGTCGGCCGGGTGAGCTAACGTTTGCAGGTGGCGTTCGATCTCATCGCCAAGTATCCGCCGCTGGATCCGGAGCCGTTCGCCGTCGGCCGGGTGAGCTAACGTTTGCAGGTGGCGTTCGATCTCATCGCCAAGTATCCGCCGCTGGATCCAGAGCTGTATGTAAGTAAGGGGCACGCAGTCGGGAATCGGTTTTAATGGCACACGAGCAGAATGATCGCTATTGTAAGAGTACTTGCTTACTCTGACATTTACTTGATAAATATCTTGATAATAGTTTGGAACACGAAAGACGATTTCTTGAGATAAATTTGATTTATTTAACTTGATAGGTGTGCACACTTATAGAATAGCGAACATGAATTATGACCGTGAATGAATAAGCATTTTATTGACTAATTACAAAACTTTATACAAACTAAATGCTGATGGTGCAAATGAACATTATGACGCATGTGCAATTTACTTGTACATATTCCGGGGGGCGGATGAGATGAGAGGGAGATGTGTACAAACTTGATAAAGAAAAAATACAAATATTAAAATTAATTGAAAGTGACTACTTTAAACTTTGGGGAAGTGGCCTTATCTACTCGCGAAGGATTTGTTGTTTCGCCGCGATCCTGATCATTTTGTTGGCGCGTGTCGCTGGCTGCAGATCGCGGGCCGGCGCGGGGCGGGGGCTGCGCGGCTGTCGCGGGCTCCTCGACGACGGCCGGGGCCGGCGTGGGCGGCACTGTCCACCGAACTCTCCGTATTATGATATACAGGGCTGCTGCTCCTATTACTCCGAGAATCACGTATATCATAGCGTAGTGATGGATATCGTGAAATGATATGTTTTCAGAGATAACTTCAGTGTTCTTTAACTGCTCGATCTTCTCTCCGAGATGAGTACTTTCTTTTTGTAAGTCTTCTGATCCTGATTCATTGTTCTGGATGTGAGGTATGGTGATGTTGATGACGTGATTTATTGGTGCCATAACCGGTTTGTATAAGTCCGGTTTCATTTTAATCTCCGACCAATGAGGTTTATGCGGGAACACCGAGAAATTATCAGTCTTAATAATGCAGCCGTGACCTACATTAATAAGCCCGGCGTTCGTCAGCTGATGTGCGGTTACTTGATCCGCGCACAGTGTTCGAACTTGACACTGATCACAACAAATGTAGATATAAGTATTTAATGCATTACTTTCAATCCAATCATTCTTGCATGTTGTTGTGATAGTCTTGCATCCCGATTTGTCAGTCTCACAAAAGCTGTTGGCGCCTTTCAACTGATACACTGGTTTCTTGATGTAGCGAGAGTCTGTTGATATGGAACATGCTCTGACATCATTCTCCGAGATGGGAATATACATATCCTTTTTCATGTTAATAGATACGTATTCCGATATAGGTATTATAGTGGTTATCTTGCTTCCAGTCTTCTTGGGTATCGGAATGATCTTAAGAAGTTCGTAACTATCTCGGCTAATAAGAGGTAGTCGTATCTCGAAGATTAAGATATCTTCCATCATCCTTGTTTTCACTTTCAGAAGGTCGTATATCTTGCGCAGATCTGTGCGTAAGTTGTCGATTGGCAGTGAAACGTCTCTTGGCAGGGTGCTGGCTATGGTACTTAATTCGTTGATAAGTTGTTCCGGAGTTAGCAGGTGTAAATTAAAACGTCCATGATAAATGTCCGTGATGGTGTCTAATAACACGTTTTGCATTCCTTTTAAATTGTGGAGCATATTACTTGCTATGGTGGCTCCCAAGTTGAAGTCGTTTATAATATTGTTACTTTCAACTTTTTGTTGCAAATTTTTGAAGGCTTCTCCCAAATTGTTCATGTGTTGATTTATCATTTTATATTGTTGATTCATGATGTCTTCAGTACGTTTCAACAAATTATATTCCGCTTCTACAATGGATGTTTGATTTTTCCAAAGTGCGGCCATATGTTTATTGTTGTCCCGTAGAAGTGTAATATCTTTCTGGTACTGTTCGGCGAACCTCTCGTCTAATACGCCGAATAAACTATTAGCGATGTACCCGACACCGTCGATAAGGCCGCGTCGGGAACGTTGTGACGTCAGTCGCGTGCTTGAATGCTGACTGAGTAACATCTGGTTATAGTATTCAAGTTCCGAGAATCCATGACGTAGCTGTAGTAGTATTATGTCACAATGAACTTGTGTCTTGATAGTTTCGCAGGTATCTTTTAGAAATCGGGTGTACTTTTGAAATGCATTCGTTGCTTGCCAATACGGATCCATGTTATAATAGACTATCAGCTTCCATTCGTCCCGAATAAGCATCATGTCTGCGAATTTATCGAAATATAGCCCTTGTGTTTCTCGAAATGGTATTATGTTGACATCGCATTGTCCGGTGGAGAGGCATGATAAAAATAACAATAATGCGGCAAGCATTGATGATAGTGTGAACCTGGCCTTGTTTGGACTAGGTTTTGGGGATTTTCTTGTCAATTTCTCCTTTTCGGGTTCTTGATCAGGTAACGAGTTTCCTTGGTTCAGGTTGGGTAGTTCTTGCTCAGCGTGTTCTGACAAGATGGAGAGCTTGAGTACGGGTCGCTTTAGGATTCCACTCTTCGTTTTCAAGGTCACAACCCTTACATATCCGTCTTGTCCCGGATGTAGCTCTATAACTCTGCCCATTGCCCATTTGCCGGGTGGCAGGAGTAAGTTGCCATCTTGTGCGCAAATCTCTTTCTGTCTCTATTAATGTAAGAGTCGGTCCGTTGTTTAGAAAGTGAGCGGGAGTCAAATAGTTGATATCGTCAGGATCTTCTGATATTGCGCATAGTGGTCTCGAATCCACCCAACCGTATGTCTTGATATTATGGTTGGTTAAACATTGCTTCACCTTGATCATCAATCTTGTAAGCAGATGAGCTCCACACAATTCTGCCTTTGGCAGTGAAATAACTTTGTTGTTCGGTATTAATCTTGATTTTGCTGCTAGTAATATAATTTTCCGTTGCCCTTCGGTATTTACACTGCAGTAAATAGCGCACGCGTAAGCTCGCGGCGTTGCGTCGCTAAAGGCGTGTAACTCGATATCGCTGACAATGTTTGTGCCGATCCATCGCTGTATTTTAAATGTGTTTATATTATTGTTTATATCTTGTTTGATAGTTATCCATTCTTTGTGTATGTCATCTGGTATGTTATCATCCCAATTCAGAGGTGTCTTCCACAAAAGTTGGAAAAGCATCTTCAATTTGGTGGAAATTGGAGTGACCCAGCCCAAGGGATCGTATAATTTTGAGATTTCTGACAACAGTTGACGTTTTGTTGTGTGTTGGGTGGTATCCGAAACGATTTCCATTTTTGACTCAAAATGAAATATGTCTTGAGAGGGTTCCCATTGTAGTCCTAGCGTTTTTCTTGATTCCATTTCTTCGAAGTTGTAATTATTTCCTGCCAGAGCGTCTTGGCTGTCTACTTTGGCCAGTTCTTGGTGGTTCGACATCCATTTTCTTAAGAAAAACCTCCCGAATGTAGTAGTTCTTGCAATTCTTGTTGCAATTTCTGTGCCGACGAGACGTAATGGGAGCCGTGAAGAAGGTCATCCATGTAGAAACATTCTTCGAGCGCTTGTGCAGCTTCAGGATAATTCGATCTTTCGTCCTGGGCTAATTGTTTCAAGGTCATCATGGCTAAGAAGGGCGCAGCTTTTTGACCATAGCTTATCGTAGTTAATTGGTCTTCTTGTAACCGTTCTTGTGGCGATTCTCTCCAGATAATCTTCTGAAGACTCTGATCATCTTCACGTACCCATATCTGCCGAAACATTTTCTCGACGTCGGCAATGTAAGCTACACGATGCTGTCGCCATTTTAATATTAGCGACATAAGGTCCTTTTGAAGATTTGGGCCTTTGTGCATTATATCGTCGAGGCTTACTCCTGTTGAGGTCTTTGATGATCCGTTGAAGACAACCCTGAGAGCGGAGGTGGATGAGTCATCTCGTAAGACGCAATGATGCGGTAAGAAGCACTCCCTTGCGGCACGTGTCTCACGTGCGTTATTCCATTGTCGTGTCGGCGCTAGTATCATATGACCCATAGCTTGATATTCATGTATAAATAATTTGTATTGTTGCGCAACATGTTTATTTCTGTTGAATTTATGCTCCAATTGCCGGAATTGCATAACAGCTTTGCTTTTTGAGTGACCGAGTCTCTTCAGACCATTATTTTTCAGAGGAATTCGTACTTGATATCTTCCGTCTGCCAACCTTGTTGTTGTGTCCTTGTAATACTTGATACATTCATCTTCTTCGCTGGTATTGGGTGTATGAGCTGGAATGTCTTCGATTTCCCAAAATTTTTGGATGTCTTCGATGTTATTTATCACCAAATTACAATGAAAGCTTTGCTGTATTCGTCCACATAAAATCCACCCTAAGTGAGTTTCTTGTACGACAAGGGGTGAGTTTTCGTCCTTGAATATTCCTCCCTTTAATATGCTTGCATAGACCTCGGCGCCCAATAATATGTCGACGGAGTTGCTGATATAATACTTGGAGTCCGCCAACGTCAGAGTATTTAATATTTCCCACCTTGATTTGGGAAAGGTAATGTTGGGCAAGTTTCTTGTTATAGTCTTCATAATGAACGCCTCGGTGTCGAATGAATATTTTTCGTCTAATGATAAACAGTTTAAATGCAGCTTCCCTTTGCAGATGTTGTCGTTAACACCTACTCCAGTGATCATGCCCTTAAATTGATGTCGCGGTAAAGCTAGTTGTTGGGCTGCTTTCTTCGTAACCAAACACATTTGAGAACCTGGGTCGACTAGGGCACGCATTGTACGGGGTACTCCATCATTTCCCACGATTTTGATCATAGCTGTAGCTAAAATAATATTCGGTTCTTGTTCGCTGTTTTCACGTTGCTGCGCCACGTGCGACCCATTTCCTTGTTGTCGAGTTTGATGTCCGGACGTATTTATCGACGCTGCAGTTTGGTTGTGAAATACGTCATGCAAAAGTGTATTATGAAACCCACTGCATTCTTGACATCTTTTTGTAGAATGGCAAGGTTTGCTGTTGTGATTGTATAAACAATTACTACAAAGATTAAGTTTTGTAATTGTTTTTCGTTTAAGTCCCGGCGCCATTTCTTTGAACTCTGGGCAGAAGTATATACCATGATCTTGCTGGCAAACCGGACATTTCCGCTGGTATTCATGTACTCCTTTTGCAGTAGTAGCCTTGTTGCTCGAAAAGTAATGCTTAAAACGGCTTGGTTTATTTTGATTGTTTGATGTAGCAGGTGTAGTCAAACTGGTTCGATTCACAACGGCTTCTTGCTTGCGCCGTGACGATTCCATAGCGGTAAATTTGCCCTCCAAAAATGACAAAAAATCCTTTAATGATGGTAGCTCTCTGGGCTGCTTCAATGATGTCATGTATTCATTGTGAGTTTCGGAATCCAATTTCTGTTGCAATAAATGGACTAATATCGGATCCCAGGTGTCAATGTCGACACCCAAGTTTTTTATACCATTCAGACTTTCTATGGTGACGTCATGAAGTCGCTTGATGTAACTTGAAGTAGCTTGTTGCATCACAGGAAGGCTTATAACGTTGTTTATGTGAGTTGTAAATATCAATTTCTTGTTATTATAGCGATGGTTCAATATTTCCCAGCACGTAGTGTAATTGTCGGAACTAATCGGCAGGTGTTGTATTAGTCGTTCTGGTTCGCCCTTAATTTTGCTTTTCAGAAACTGCATTTTCTGTGCGTTCGACAAGCACGGATTACTATGAATGGCTTCAGTGAATAAGTCCTTAAACGAGACCCATTGTTGATATTGGCCATGAAATACAGGAATATCTAGACGTGGAGTTGATTTTTCTCTGTGCGACGTTGACCATAACTTGCTGTTTATCTGCTTTTTCATCGCGGCATGCTCCTCTTCATACTTAGTGAATGTATTTTCGTAATGTTCATCCGTGCCGCTGAGTTCACTGTCTATCTCCCAGTGCAGTGAATCGATTGCAGCCCAGCGGGAGTCCAGAGACTTAAGGATATCCTCAAGCTCCCATTTCTCTCCAACACTGTCCAGCTTGATATTTGCCAGCGTTCGAGCTAATGCCTTGAAATTGCTACTTTGTTTACGTAACATTTCATCTAACTTGCTGTTATTTCCTTGCGAGGTAAATGAAGATTCAGGCTGATGTTTACTGCTTCCGGGTACTGGTACTTGTTGTTGTCGTGGCGTCGGCTGAACGTTGAGCGGGTTTGGTTTGGCTTGTTCCGCGGGCGTTGGAGGGGTTGTATTATGAATTAATCTCTTGTTTCTATGTAGGCACTATACGTGTCATCATAAAGATTGTTGAAGAAGTAGGCATGATTAGGATTGTTGAACTCACGTAACTTTTCGTCATTGATGTGGAACTCTTCCCAGTGCAGGTCGAGGGAAGATAACTTCCTTTTGATGTACTCTGCTGTCTTGCGATCCTGGCTATCTTTTTTGAAATTAGTCTTCACTTGTTTAATTAAACTTTGTAGTTGAATCTGACTTTGATATAAATCCTCCATATTACAACTTCTTGATCACTGGTAATTTGAAGAAATAAATTAAAATTCTTGCTTTATAACTGCTTGATAAACGGCGATATACTTGCTTGATCGCCCTTCTTGCTATGTCGTGTTCAATTTTCTTGCTTAATTTTTGATTTTTATTGTTCGCGTTTGTATGTAAGCCTTGTTGCTTGATTTCTGACCTTGTTGTCTTGCTTGATGTCTTGATAACTGCTTGCTGATTCAGTATTATCTCTCGTGCTCTGCCGCTTGATCCGCCTTCTCAACCCAGTCGGTGGAACCCGCTTGTGGGAAGCCAACTAAGTTGAAAATAATCAAACGAAACGAGCACAAAAGATCCGGTTCGAAGGACCAATAATGTAAGAGTACTTGCTTACTCTGACATTTACTTGATAAATATCTTGATAATAGTTTGGAACACGAAAGACGATTTCTTGAGATAAATTTGATTTATTTAACTTGATAGGTGTGCACACTTATAGAATAGCGAACATGAATTATGACCGTGAATGAATAAGCATTTTATTGACTAATTACAAAACTTTATACAAACTAAATGCTGATGGTGCAAATGGTAAGCGATTACCGCCGCTTATGGACTTCAGGAACACCAAAGGGAACAAGGGAATCAAATTAATTTAAACTTACACGATTTCACACATCATTATAACAAAACGGGATTTAATCGCGAAAAAAGTGTACAACGTAACATCACATTCGTAACGTTGAAGTAACTTTTATAAAGACTTCTCGAACGCGATAAAGTACTATTTCCACAAAACGGCCCGCAACGGATCGGAACGGAAAGAATACGAACGGATGCGGCGACAAAGTCCCGTTTTGTTGTAATGTTCAAGAGAATCGACGGTCGTTCAGATGGGAGTACCTACCTATGTTCTTTCGGTTCATTGGTGGCTTCATACTCATACTCATATATTATACATTATACAATTCACTTCTTTTGCCTACTATTAAATAATTATTAATATATAAATTGGAATAGTTACGACATAATGAAGTAATGTATTATTTATTACATGTATTTTTTTTACAATTCGACAATGTTGTAAAAAACATTGGTTATTAGTAATTTTTTTTAAATTCATGAAGGACTATATTATTTTCAATATCTTTGATGTACTTTATGTTAGATTTTTGGCCCCACTATTGACATTGTTTTACAACGTGCTGTGGACATCATGTTTACGTGCTTCAATAGCTAATAAGTTAGTAAGAATACTGAAAACTTATAAGCCAGGACGCAGTTGTTGAGCCGAGCACCCTTTGTCAGGGCACTTCGTACGCTTAACCGGGTAGCAATGGTAATCGATTTATTTCACTGTGCTCTGAGCGAATTCACAAAAGCAACCCTTTATGTTTTATGCTATACTTAGTAGGATAATTTTAATGTTATTTTAGTCGTGTTTTTATTATAATGGGAATTGTAATAAATATGTATATGTATGTGTGTAATCGTAAGTGCCTAAATATATCATGTAGTTTTAAATATCCACACTATCGTATTAGGTTAAGACCTGTAAAGATAGCTGTATGTTGTTTAAATAAATAATAATAAATAATAATAAAAGACTAAGATTTGAGGCTTGTTTTCATATTTCCAGATTCGGCCCATGGACGCGCCGACGCTGTGCGTAGACGCGCACCACGGCTCCAACCGCGACATCGCGGTGCTGGCCCCGTGCAGGAGCGAGGACAGCGAGCAGACCTGGGAGTTCAGCTGGCACAAGGACGTCAAGTGAGTCACACTATTAGTATAGTTTAGTTTATTTATTAACCATAATGTAACATGATCATTACATGGTAAGTCAGCATTTCACAATATTATACTTATTAGAGTATGAATTTACTATACAAAGTAAATACGCTTAATATATAAAGAGGTCTATTCACAATTTGCGTCAGTTAAAATATTTTCTAATGATAAAAATTCAGTAATCGAATAGAAGGGCATAGTTTTGGAAAAAAGGCTTGACTGTGTTTTTGAATAAATTAAAAGGTAAATCCGTGACATGCGTGGGCAGTTTATTAAATAGCTTTATTTTAATAAAAATTCCCTGTTTTTGGCACTTTTTTAATCTTAGTGATGGAAGTATTAGTTTGCTATTGTTCCTCGTATTATAATTGTGGCAATCCGAACGCTTAAGTAGAGTACTTGCTTCCTTGTGAATTTCTAACACAGAGTTGTATATAAACAATGATATAACCGTCATCACTTCAAGCTTCACAAAGTAGGACCTCGCAGATGTGCGCCAATTTACCACGCATATTATTCTAATCGAGCGTTTTTGTAGAATCAATACCCGGTTTACATCTACTGCATTTCCCCAAATGGTAATCGCATAAGTTAGCACACTTTGAACATAGGCATAGTATACAGTTTTTAAAGTTTTTAGGTTAACTAGAGGCTTTAGTTTCAACAATGCGTAACTGGCCGATGCTAATCTATTACAAACTTTATCAATATGCGTGCTATGTGTTAGTTGACTGTCAAACTATATATATAGGATCCCGATAATAAACGACCTTCACCGATATGTTTATTTGATGCAATGTATTTTATATTAAATTTGATTTAATATGTCAATAAATATATTGCATAATATGGGTTGCCTAACAAATTTTAGTCCAGGGTATGTTTAGTTAAAAATAAAAAAAAAAATACATTTCACCGGTTTGATTATTAGATAAATTCATAATAAAAATAATCTTTAATTTTATTTTATTTCAATTCAATAATCAGACCGTTGCAAAATGCTGGTAGGTATAGATTTACCTATTTATACCTGGCTACCCGATAGTTGTGACGGGAAAAGAATAGGCAACCTAACGTTTGCATTTTCTATGGGCTTCATACTTTCGATTGGTATAGAATTTATCTAATATTAATCAAACCGGTGAAATGTTTAAATTTTTTTTTAATTTTTAATTATACATACCCTGGACTAAAATTTGTTAGGCAACCCATATGCAATATATTTATTGACATATTAAATAAAATATAAAATACATTTCATCAAATAAACATCTCGACGAAGGTCGTTTTATATCGGGATCTTAGACTATATAATTTCTTTTCTCAAACTAGAGTCTGCTCCAACTATCATATCGTTCGATATCTTACGTGCGACATTTGTTAAATTTGATTGCAAATTGACAATTCATTTCGAACTAAACGTCATCTCGACTGATATTAGAATAGAGGTCAAATCAAATTTCTTTGTTTTTCATAGATGTTCGACATTTGAATAAATAATATTTTTACAGATAACAAATGTATGCTAACAAAACAGTTTATTTTTATGGTGGGCATAATGTGCGGTTCTTGAACGCATCATCGAGGGTTTATGATATTCGGTTAGATACAATTGTTTTTTAAATTGTTTACTATGATTAAACCATTGATACAAAGATCGAAGAAAAATTGAAATGCGTAACCTGGTGGAAGAGATCCAGAATAGAATCCACTTTGATCTTTGTATCAATGGTTTAATGTAAAAATGAGACATTACATGTTTCATAAATTTTTACTAACATTATACTGACCAAGGAAAAATTACATACAGCCAATCAACTTCTAGATTCTGTAAGCATACTTGAAAATAAAATAAAAAACAAATCTGTGGTATAGTTTAATAAGGTAACATAGAGCTCGAACTCTATCGAAAATAAATCCCACATCTCCGCCTAATTTGAGAGATGAGGCAAAACTATGAGCTATGATATGAGTACGAAACTCTAACTATGCAATTTTTTCACGAAGTTTTGTCACTCAATCCTACGTTTTGCATATAAAGTTTTTAACCTCTTCAGGAGATAACTTTCCAAAAATGAATTCAGAGTTTATACACGAAAATATTCCTCATAAGAACTTTCATTTCCCCCTTTACTCAGACAATACTCGTACATTTCAAAAATTTCTGAATGTAGTATTTTGACATACGGAATATGACCAGACTTACGAAAACAATCTCATCTTTTCTCATCCAAACTTTCGCCTCCCATAAGACCCATTTTGGAAATGAATTTCCAAAAAAAACTCAAGTTTATTTTCTCAATTTTTAGTGAATATTCTACAAAAAACATGAAAATGTTGTCATCTTCAATTTCACATGCTAAAGGGGATGAATATTAAAAAATGCATCTCTTACTTTTTAACTTAATTTATGGTGAAAAGTGGTTTGTAGTGATTAACCTATGTATGCCCGAAATATTATCACTCTTGCTCAAAAAATTCCAAGCCCTTTATACAAACTGTCACCTCTCAGCGTATCCCATTAGGGGTTGAATTTTCAAAAACGCTGAAATCAATATTCTGTTTTTGATGAAGAGCCTACCCGCAAAATAGTGCACCTCTTACTCAAAAAATGCCCGATTCTCATACAAAGTTCCATTTCCATTTAACCCCTTTCGGGGATGAATTTCCAAAAATGCTGAAACTTATTTTCTTACTTTGTATAGAAGAATCTTTACAAGTAAGGTTACCCATCAAAAAGAACCTCGAGGTCTTCATTGAAACGAAATACATGTTCTTAGTTTTTGATGATCAGTGTATACACACACAAGATAATGCACCTCTTCCTAAAAAAGGCTCGTTTTTTCAAATAAAGTTTCACTGTTCATTTCACCACTTTCGTAATTTCCAAAAATGCTGAAATAGTCTTCTTACTTTGCATAGAAAAACCTATACACGAAATATTACCACTCCTAATCAAAGAATCCCAAGCTCTTCATACAAATTTTCACCTCCCATTAGGGGTTGAACTTTCAAAAACGCTGAAATCAATATTCACAGTTTTTAATGAAGGGTCTACACGCAAAAGAATGCACCCCTTACTCAAATGGGCCACGTTTTTCTTACAAAGTTTCACTGTGCATTTAACCCCTTTCGGGGATGAATTTCCAAAAATGCTGAAACTTGTTTTCTAAATTTGTATAGAAAAAGCTGTACACGAAATATTACCACTCTTACTCGAAGAATTCCAAGTTCCTCATACAAACTTTCACCCCCTATTTAACCCCTTGAAATTAGTTTTCTTGTTTTTAGATCGAGAATCTATATACAAAGTGTTATTACTCTAACTCAAAAATTACGTAAGTTTCATACAAACTTTCAACCCCGATTTGACACCCTTAAGGGATGAGTTTCGAAAAATTTGTGCTTGCTTGCATCGTGTACTTGATCTATTCTAGAAATTTGAAGTTCCTAGGTTCAGTAGTTTCGGCTCTACGTTGATGAGTGAGTCAGTCAGTCAGTCAGTCAGGACTTGTCCTTTTATATGTACTTATAGATATATGACGCTTTTATAAAATGGAGAAATGAATCAAAGACGAAGTTGTTTTCAGAAAATTAAAATGCGTATTTTAGCGAAGCAGCTGAAAAATGCCACTGTAAGCTTTGTAATGTATTCAATGCTAATGTATTATATTGTTATTGTTACTAATAAATTACTTAATTATCTCCAATTTTCATAATTTTAATATTGAGAAAAGCACTTTACAATACTCGGCCGGAACAACGACTGCAGGACTCGTTTTGTCCGTCTATATCAGACTTCGCAGTAATGTAGTATTAATATTGTTGCAGAGTGAAGAGCAGGAGGATATGCTGGGACCTGCCGGAGTCGACCCCGCGCAGCCCGGTGCGGCTCTACGACTGCCACCTCGGCGGCGGCAACCAGCAGTGGCGCCTCGACCCGGTGAGTGCTGCCGCTATACTGCTCTACAGGGAGATGTGTCGGGACCTGCCGGACTCGTGTCCGCGCAGCCCGGTGCGGCTCTACGACTGCCACCTCGGCGGCGGCAACCAGCAGTGGCGCCTCGACCCGGTGAGTGCTGCCGCTATACTGCTCTACAGGGAGATGTGTCGGGACCTGCCGGACTCGTGTCCGCGCAGCCCGGTGCGGCTCTACGACTGCCACCTCGGCGGCGGCAACCAGCAGTGGCGCCTCGACCCGGTGAGTGCTGCCGCTATACTGCTCTACAGGGAGATGTGTCGGGACCTGCCGGACTCGTGTCCGCGCAGCCCGGTGCGGCTCTACGACTGCCACCTCGGCGGCGGCAACCAGCAGTGGCGCCTCGACCCGGTGAGTGCTGCCGCTATACTGCTCTACAGGGAGATGTGTCGGGACCTGCCGGACTCGTGTCCGCGCAGCCCGGTGCGGCTCTACGACTGCCACCTCGGCGGCGGCAACCAGCAGTGGCGCCTCGACCCGGTGAGTGCTGCCGCTATACTGCTCTACAGGGAGATGTGTCGGGACCTGCCGGACTCGTGTCCGCGCAGCCCGGTGCGGCTCTACGACTGCCACCTCGGCGGCGGCAACCAGCAGTGGCGCCTCGACCCGGTGAGTGCTGCCGCTATACTGCTCTACAGGGAGATGTGTCGGGACCTGCCGGACTCGTGTCCGCGCAGCCCGGTGCGGCTCTACGACTGCCACCTCGGCGGCGGCAACCAGCAGTGGCGCCTCGACCCGGTGAGTGCTGCCGCTATACTGCTCTACAGGGAGATGTGTCGGGACCTGCCGGACTCGTGTCCGCGCAGCCCGGTGCGGCTCTACGACTGCCACCTCGGCGGCGGCAACCAGCAGTGGCGCCTCGACCCGGTGAGTGCTGCCGCTATACTGCTCTACAGGGAGATGTGTCGGGACCTGCCGGACTCGTGTCCGCGCAGCCCGGTGCGGCTCTACGACTGCCACCTCGGCGGCGGCAACCAGCAGTGGCGCCTCGACCCGGTGAGTGCTGCCGCTATACTGCTCTACAGGGAGATGTGTCGGGACCTGCCGGACTCGTGTCCGCGCAGCCCGGTGCGGCTCTACGACTGCCACCTCGGCGGCGGCAACCAGCAGTGGCGCCTCGACCCGGTGAGTGCTGCCGCTATACTGCTCTACAGGGAGATGTGTCGGGACCTGCCGGACTCGTGTCCGCGCAGCCCGGTGCGGCTCTACGACTGCCACCTCGGCGGCGGCAACCAGCAGTGGCGCCTCGACCCGGTGAGTGCTGCCGCTATACTGCTCTACAGGGAGATGTGTCGGGACCTGCCGGACTCGTGTCCGCGCAGCCCGGTGCGGCTCTACGACTGCCACCTCGGCGGCGGCAACCAGCAGTGGCGCCTCGACCCGGTGAGTGCTGCCGCTATACTGCTCTACAGGGAGATGTGTCGGGACCTGCCGGACTCGTGTCCGCGCAGCCCGGTGCGGCTCTACGACTGCCACCTCGGCGGCGGCAACCAGCAGTGGCGCCTCGACCCGGTGAGTGCTGCCGCTATACTGCTCTACAGGGAGATGTGTCGGGACCTGCCGGACTCGTGTCCGCGCAGCCCGGTGCGGCTCTACGACTGCCACCTCGGCGGCGGCAACCAGCAGTGGCGCCTCGACCCGGTGAGTGCTGCCGCTATACTGCTCTACATGGAGATGTGTCGGGACCTGCCGGACTCGTGTCCGCGCAGCCCGGTGCGGCTCTACGACTGCCACCTCGGCGGCGGCAACCAGCAGTGGCGCCTCGACCCGGTGAGTGCTGCCGCTATACTGCTCTACAGGGAGATGTGTCGGGACCTGCCGGACTCGTGTCCGCGCAGCCCGGTGCGGCTCTACGACTGCCACCTCGGCGGCGGCAACCAGCAGTGGCGCCTCGACCCGGTGAGTGCTGCCGCTATACTGCTCTACAGGGAGATGTGTCGGGACCTGCCGGACTCGTGTCCGCGCAGCCCGGTGCGGCTCTACGACTGCCACCTCGGCGGCGGCAACCAGCAGTGGCGCCTCGACCCGGTGAGTGCTGCCGCTATACTGCTCTACAGGGAGATGTGTCGGGACCTGCCGGACTCGTGTCCGCGCAGCCCGGTGCGGCTCTACGACTGCCACCTCGGCGGCGGCAACCAGCAGTGGCGCCTCGACCCGGTGAGTGCTGCCGCTATACTGCTCTACAGGGAGATGTGTCGGGACCTGCCGGACTCGTGTCCGCGCAGCCCGGTGCGGCTCTACGACTGCCACCTCGGCGGCGGCAACCAGCAGTGGCGCCTCGACCCGGTGAGTGCTGCCGCTATACTGCTCTACAGGGAGATGTGTCGGGACCTGCCGGACTCGTGTCCGCGCAGCCCGGTGCGGCTCTACGACTGCCACCTCGGCGGCGGCAACCAGCAGTGGCGCCTCGACCCGGTGAGTGCTGCCGCTATACTGCTCTACAGGGAGATGTGTCGGGTTCCAAATAGTCTGTCCCATACATTAATTTTCATTTCGATGGTCCAAATTGGTTTCTTTCCAAGAGTATGATGATGATGATGGTATCCTGTTATCCCTCATGAGGGACATAGGGCTCTCAGAAGGATTTTCCATTGCCGCCGATCCTCCGCTGCTTCCTCGAGTTTTTTCCAGTCGAGGCCGGTTGACGCGGCCTCTTTGTTGACTGTACGTTTCCAAGTGGTGCGAGGACGACCGAGTCTTCTTCTACCGGATACTTGCCACGGCAGACCTTGTTTGGAAAGATGGTTGTCAGGTCTTCGCAGTACGTGACCTATCCAGCGCCACTTCCGAAGAAGTATCTCCTTAGCGATAGGATTTTGGCCGCTCAGCTCCCATAGCCTTATGTTAGAGATGGTCCGTGGCCAGTAGATTCCTAGAATCCTTCGCAAGCATTCCAAGAGTATAACTAATATTATTAATCGTAATTACTTTTCTTAGACTTATTTTTTTTTTGTATTTTTGTAGAAAACCCATCAAATCCGAAAGTCGTCTGACGTGTGTCTGGACTGTTCGCCGTCGACGCGGGAGTTGTTCGTGTCGTTCTGTTCGTCGGCCAGCACGCAACGCTGGAGCGTGGATAAGGTAGACGAGAAGTTGCTGGCGCAGTGGGACCGCCTCCACCGGCCCGTCACCGCGCCGCTCGAGCCCGACTGGTACACGCAGTGAGCGCGGCTCCTGCGGCACTGTATACAGGTGGACGCGAGGCTGCTGGCGCAGTGGGAGCGCCTCCACCGGCCCGTCACCGCGCCGCTCGAGCCCGACTGGTACACGCAGTGAGCGCGGCTCCTGCGGCACTGTATACAGGTGGACGCGAGGCTGCTGGCGCAGTGGGAGCGCCTCCACCGCGCCGTCACCGCGCCGCTCGAGCCCGACTGGTACACGCAGTGAGCGCGGCTCCTGCGGCACTGTATACAGGTGGACGCGAGGCTGCTGGCGCAGTGGGAGCGCCTGCACCGCCATAAGGCTGCGTTTCCACCAGTACGAGGATGCGTAGCGAGAGCGAGGGATGCGTTTTGTTAACCAATAGAATCAGTTGCGTTGAACGAGGATAAGTAAATATCCCTCTCAACATATTCTCGCACATCTCTGGTGGAAGCCTAAGGACACCTCAGCTCTCCGATGTACAGGCTACGTCAAATATTAATTATGTAACGACCAAAGTAGCCAAATATATTGAAACAGATTTTTTAATGCGTCAATTTTATAAACCGAATGGGTTCATCGCGATTATTTTTCCCAAAACCGTTTTAATTTTGTAATCTTTGTAAGACAGTATCTAAGTGGCTTCAATACGAAGACCGTTTAAAAAGTCATGACTCATGGCACCATGACGTCTTATGACTACATAGAATATAAATAATTGAATGTAAACTAATTTCGGTAAAATAATGGAATACTTTCCGAATTTAGTAATTAATGTCCGTGAAATATTAATAATAATTGCACGTTCTAAACGAACATTTTTATCGGCTTATTTTTACCTTCGTGTATCAATAATGCAGAATAAATCCATGGATACTCAATATTACATTAAACATTACATACCAAGGGCGGGGAATTAGTGAATGGCTGAGACAGCGGGTCTTTGCGGCCCGAGACGAAGGTGAGAATTCACCGCCAGTGGTTTGTCTAAAGTTTGTCATCACACTTGCTCGTAAATCAAGGGCACATGCTAGAAAACCGGGCGGTAAGTCGTATATTACGCCCTAAGAAGGTAAGTAATTTTGGTAGTGACTACTATTAATTACTTTTATTTTATTTCCTCCAAAGTGTGATGAAAAACGTCGTACGTGACTCTGGTGGTAAAGGAATTCCAAACTCGTGTCATTAAAGGACGCCTTCGGCTTCGGGCTTCTAATAGACACTCGTTTGTAATTCCTCGTTTACCACCCTTGTTACGTAACGTACTATTAGGTCTTGCTTTGGCCAGGAAGTGAGATTTTCTCCCCGAATAGCGGGTAGTAAATCCCACTTACGTCCTAGGGTGGGGGAAAAATATTTACTACCCGAGTTGACGCGGCGGGTTTGTGGTTGTAAATGCATAATAAAAAATCGCATTTCCAGTAGTTAATATAAAAGTATTTTCAATGAATATTGTTACTACGCAAATGCTTTGTTTTTTAAAGTTTTTGTTGGATATTAATTAAATAGTTATTTAATATTAAATAGGTATTGATTACATTATAGATTCTATTATTTTATAATATGTTAAATATTGAAATGACATTGGCTATAATATTAATTTTGTACGGATGTCGGATGTGTGTTATTTTATATTACTATGGGAAATAACAAAGTCATTATATTAGATATAATGTTACGTGTTATATTTGTGTGTATTAATAAAAAACTTATAAACATTATGTATGTATTTAAAAAAAAATATTTTCGTACTGTCATTAAGTTAATCAGGAGATTCCATTAGTGGATAAGGTTTTGTTGTAAATTTACGTGTGTAAATTCACTTTTCATTGCAAATTGATTGTTGCTATTAGATTAATTTGTTTTATATTAGACTATTTTTTTACACTAATAAAGCTTCCTTGACAGGGTCTATAGACTAAATTACTGGAATTCACGTTATCATTCTAAGGACAGTAGTTTATATAGTAAGTATTTTTTAATTCACATTTAATACTATGGACTGCATGAACATACCCGTGGTTTTTGGTGCACGAATGATTCGACGTCTACTGCCGGCCTCGTGTGATCTTTCAACTCCCTCCTTTCACAAAAAGGGAGGAGAAATAAGGAGAGGAACTAAATGTTTGTGCGGCATACATAGATGTGTGTAGACATATTATAGCCATTTATTCGATAGTCGATTCCAGGTACAGACGAAGACACATTTAACTATACACCCATAGATCTTAACATATTTTATTAAGGTTTATATTAGTTTACAAATGTAGGTACAGTTATCAGTGTCTTCGATAGTACTCGTCATTTTGTAGACGTAGACGTAGCCCACTTATAGAACAGAATGTTATTAAAATATACCGTCCCTATCTACTTTTATATAGAATGCATTAACCAGTGTTTAAAAGGGGTCTATGCAAATAAGATTGGAATTATGTTAGTTTGTTTGTGCGGTCCATATTTACGAAATAAGTCTTCATGCACAAAAATATGGACTTTAAAAACGGGTAACTGAAGTCCCTAACCGGTTTTTTTATCATGAATAAAGGTTAACGGTTACATGCCCTTGCTGCACTACTGATTCAACATAAGCTTAGCTCAATATTCATCCGAATTTAAGTTTGCGCGCGATATATTCGCGAATTTCCATTTCTGAACTGATTTTAAATGAAATCTTCTTTTAAGCTGGATTCGAAAAAAAATTTATTGCAAGAATAACGCTTACTCTTGCTTATTTCTGTTTAACCCAGTGGTTGACTGGTAGAGAATGCCTAAAGGCATTAAGTCCGCCATTTGTACTTTTTTTTTGTATTGTGCAATAAAGTTTAAATAAATAAATAAATAAATAAATAATGTATGTCAAACTAATTATGGGGTTTCGATATTACTACTAAAGAGCATTGTATAAGAAAATAAGGTATGACACTTTGGCTAGTGAGACTTTTTACGTCACTGGTTAGCTGACGCTTTATGGTGACATAATAATTATAAGGAATAATTCTTTTTATAAGACTAGCGAGTCTTATAATAAATAATAATTATACATTTATGTATTACGATTGTCATGTTCTTTGACTAAGTTTTATTTTGTCGTAATAAATGATATAAAACGACACGAAGAGAATCGGGGAGTATTGTGATATACCACTTGCAACACAGAAACGGATTGACAGAACCAACCAACCAATCATAGGGTGATGACGTCGTGGTGGACCTCTCGCTGCATAGCGTCGTGGCAGTCATGCTCGGCAGCGAGAGGAAATGGGAGGCTGTGGCCACCTTCTGCGAAGAAGTCATGTCGCAGAAGGAAGCCTCGGAGCGGGAGCGTGAGGAAAGAGCAGACGCGCTCCCGATCCGACGCAGACGGTTGGGGAGACGGCGCAGGCAGTACGCCGCCCGCCTTCTCCCCCAGTAGGACCAGTGGGTTAGGGGCCCGTGGGTCCTACTCTCGCGAGGGAACTCCGGCAAGCCGGGGGGTGTCGTGGTAGAATGCTCGCGACCCCACGGCACCCCCCTAACGGCAGCGAGGGTGCACCGGAGTGGGTTTAGTGGGTAGTCTCCTTCTCTCCCTCTTCCTAAGAGGGGCCAGAAGGAGGAGTCCCACATAACCCCTAATGGCTTCCCTAAGCCGAGGGGTATGCGTAAAGGCATTCCCACTCCGAAAAAAAAAAAAACGTCAAGTCTCGCTTGTCCTTCCGGAGTGCCAAACCTTATTTTCGTCGTGTAGGCGAATCCAGCCATATATTTGTTATAGGTTACGGATCTAGTGCAATAAAGTAGAATTGTAGATTTAATGTTAGATGAACCGCTATTGTACTTATATAAAAGGAAGAAGGAAGCCAGCACAAGTTGTGGTTATACGTTGTTGGTGGTTATTTCTGTCAGTTATTTATGGTATTTTGGTAGAGAATACCACTTGGCATTAAGTTCGCCATTTGTACTGACTTGTTTTGTGCAATAAAGTTTAAATAAATGAATAATTATTTTTTCTAAGTTCGATTTGTACATGTTATTCTGGTGCTATTTACAACAAAACCATTCTTTTGTAGACCAAAATTTTACGTAGGTTTGCAAGTTAAGGTCCTATGTATATTGTTTGTATGCGCAAATAATGTCGTCCCGGAAACGCAGTACACTGCGTGAACTGTCAGAATGCCATTCGCGTTTTGTACCTGTCTCGCTCGCTCTTACGCGATACAGATAAGGACCTCTCAGTTTTCACCCAAACCCGAATCGCAATTTGAGTGCTCACGGACTGTACCTAGTCTATTACTATTGATCTTCCTTGGGACCCTTTCCCATAAACTTTGTCTCTGTCTCTTTTTTTATAATTGTTAGACTGACTGCTCTTGGCCGAGAATTAGTTTTATTGAAATATCCCCGTGAAGGTTGCCACTGCATTTGGCTATATTTTTCGGATATCCGCCATTTTTCCGTTGCCGTAGACAACAATTTTTTTTTATTTTAGGTAGAGCTAAACAATAAAGTCAAATGCAGTGCCGCCCTTAGCAACGAATCGTTTTATTATGTTTGCGTTTATTATATTAGGAATTTAGAATGTATGCTAAAAGCCTTAATATATGAAGTTGTGCGAAAATAAACTTTATTAGCGTTTATAATTAAGCTCTTGAGTCTTGACTGCCATTATTTATTTAATTATTAAAAAAAGACTATAATATGACATTTCTATGTACCTAGTTATGCATTGATCGTATGTGTGTGCAATAAGGATCGTTGTCGCACGACTCAGCACGCATCTGTTACCTACATATCACTAATTGCGTAAGCACTTGGAAATTGTAATAAACTATTTTTATTACTTGTATTTTGACTTATTTATTCCGTGAAATTCCTTTATTTTTGGTGATTCTACAAGCGTTCACCGCCGTCAGCCCGCTGTCAAAAATATTAAAGGAATGAGCTGGGTCATTGTCAGTTAAAAAAACAAAATTTGTCCCTTCGGTGGTCAAAAGTTAAGAGCTTGTATGAATCTAGGTTATGTTGCTATTACATCGGATTATAGAAGAGGGTACGTTCTTTATTCTCACAGGCATTTAATCAGAAAATTAGGCCCTGGAATCCTTAATTTCGCAAATGTCCACCGGAAAGACGCGCACTCAAATCTGACTATGACCTAGCTACACGAAGATGTAAACATTAAAGCGTATTATAGCTAATTGCTTTGATAATGCCGCACGGCGCGGTGTTACCCGCTCATCTCACGAAACACTATTTTTTTTCTGGATATAAGTAGCCTACATGTTAGTCCAGGGTATCAGTTAAATTCATACCGAAATTTATCAAAATTGGTCCAGCCGTTTGAGCGTGAAGAAGTAACAAACATACACATAAACCCAAACTTTCGCCTTTATAATATTAATGTGATTTTAGATGTAAAGGTTTTCATCACGGTAAATTTGTGTTTTTTTTTACGAGTTGGTACTAGTCGGTCGAGGCAAATGTGTCAGCGCGTGGAGCGCACCTATCATATCGAAATATCGAAAAGTGCAGACATTATACGTATCAATTGTTTGTCATTAACTTGCTGTTAATACCACTATGACTCTTCCTTGTTCATACTTAGTAAAGTAGGCCGTTTTATTATATACTTATGTTCCCGCGGTTTTCTGCAACTGGACGTCTTACAATGTGCCTAATTTGCGTGAAGGGTGGCTGGCACTACTCTTGCCAACCCAACTCTACCAGAAAGCCAAGCAATCCCCTGATGTTGCCGACGACTACTGGGAGTGACCTCTGAGACCCGAGATGTTGTGCCCGGTATTTGGCCACACCAGGACATTCGAGAATGACACGGGCGGCTGTCTCTTCGGCCTCCATTCACGCTCTGCACAGTAGACCGTTTCATATAGTTTCAGATCTATATGAAATGGCCCACTTTATTAGGTATATAAGTGCCTATCATCATAGGCAGTTTCGTCTATTACAGACGATCGTATGCACTATGCAGTGCTGTGGAGACACCTTTTTTGGTGACTGTGCAGTCCGATGCGAGACTGGCATGATTGCCCACACTTCTGACATAAATAATTTATGTCAGTAGTTGCTCCGGTGTTGGTTTGCTGCCTCCGCATCCTTTTACCGGCTAAATTATCAAACCAGGCTTCATCACATGGTTGGCGACCATCGAAAACGCGTTTTCGCCATCCGTCTCGGTCTTCAGCAAATGTTTCCCAAGCCTTGTAGTCAATTTTAAAAACAGCCATATCACGCTTGGCGCAGTCTTTGAAGCGCAGCATTGGTCTTCCAATTTTCCTTTTAGCATGCGCTACTGCGCCAAGCATGGTAAGTGCCTATATAATACTATTGATATTATGATTATGATATATGGGATGGGATGTCAAGGTTGGAAGAAAAAAACTGGCATATAATTTAATATTTTTATTACATATTCCATTAGAATACTTTCTATATTATTATTGTACATGCTTTGCGCACGCACCGCCTCTATCGAGTACGAAACGCTATACACATCCAGAGTCTTAAAGGGGCTACGCTCGTATCTACAACAGTACAAATAAATGCAGTTCGGATCTGGACTATGCTACGCCTCCCGTATCTATGTGAAGCATTCTATTATATCTAGAAGCTGAGTCTATGGGTTGGAAGTAACGCATAGAGCCTTAGGACGAATCTGCTGAATTAAGGAGTACGTTCGACAATTTTATCCCAAATTGCTTTTATGCCGGCTTTAAATTCGCGGAAATCAGATTTGGTAAGTATGTCGTCCTTCGTTATCTTACTACTTCGTAAGAAAAGGAAGGCAAGCGTTCTTTGTCTGGTTTTGGCGAAATTGTAGCTGTATTTCCATATGTTCAAAAGTAACCCGTGTAAATTGATAGTAGCGACTTTGTAACTCAGTTTTCTACGGAATACTTTGAAATATCATGCATCGAAACGATTTGGGGTAAATTTTCATTCATAGCTACTACAAATTTATTTCTAGGCTAGTGCGTTTGTGCCTTCACAAGAAAAGGTTTTTGTACAACACAAGCGCTAGCAAACAGTTCTAATCGTTCACTCTCATGGGTATATATCTATAAGGCTTACTCTATACCTATTTATAGAACTAACTGGTAGTTGGGTACTATCGCTCTATGCGTTATTACCAAGTTCTATGGTAATTTGATGGTCTATTGTTCGACGATGTATGCAGCGCCACCTTTTGGTGAGTAGTGGTATTAACAGTAATGAACTATTTTAAGACAATCGCACACGAATTGCGAATGATTTTGCACATTTGACGATACGACAAATTGTAAAAGAGACAGCTAAAACGATTTGTCGTAACGAAAAACTATATTACAGAAATAAAACATAATACTGGTGTTACAATGTGCTAATTAAGAGTATTTAGGCATTGTGGTGTTATTAGGATGTCTTATTATCTTGTATATGCCAGTATTATGTGTTACTTTTACAATGTTCCTAAAAGGTTCGAAAGTCGCGGGTCGCCGGTCGTGTCGATTCTAGAGCCTCTCTGCCGATATATTACATCATATCCTAACTTACAGGTTAAATTATAAATAATTCCAAGCGTAAAGATATGTACAATATTTTTACAGATTACATCTCAACTTTAAGTACCTATTTACAAATTAGAATTCTTTATACATTATAAAAAAAGAATTATACCGCTCTAGTATTATATCACCGCGAAATCAATAACTACATTCACAATAGATATATATTTCATTATTATTAATTAATTTAAATAAAAATACACCTTATAGTTAAATAAATGATAAGACGTATTACATTATAAGGTATTGCTTCGTTTAGTCACATTTTGCAAAAATATCACCATCGCTGGGCCGCTGGGCCGCTGGGCCTGGGCGCCACGGTCCCGCTATCGTCTCCGCGGACCACAGCATCCTTCGCTATATTTTTTTTTGTAAAAAATATCCGTCCGCCTTCAGTCAACTAGCTACTTAGTACCTCTAACACAGAGTAGACACCACAATTTAAATGATACACATTTATGGACATATACTATCAACTACAGTTTAAAGTACTCCTTGCTCGCTGACTTACGGTCGAGGAAACATTCACAAATCACGAGTTCCGGCACGAGTGCGCAAAAACAAACTTTACTAGTAAAAGTTAGAAATAAAAGTTAAAGAATAATTCATTGTAACATGTAAACAGTCATTGGAAAATACACGGAAGGGAGTAACGAGGACAGGACTGGCCGTTTAATTTGTTCTTGCGCAGTCGGTGCCCGAAATAAAATAAAAAATAGTCTCAGTCTCTAGAAACGTGCGTAGAATGATAAGTCAGCAAGAACTCGAAGCCCCTACACGGACACTACCTTGTTATTGCACAACACATGCAGAATGTACGTATTAACGTTTTCTGTAATTAAATTAGTTTATTTACTTTATTTGTCTATTAAATATGAGGCCTTTCTAATGAGATTACTGTATGCTACTTAGAACTCTGTCTCTCCGAGCCGGCTAGGCGAGGCGCCGGACCGCCCTAGAGCTCCCTCAGTAGCAGCTAGCATTGGGGTCATCCGATTTCATGTAAGAGGCGTTTTTATAAAAAACATTATAAAATTATTGCTTAAATAGTAATAGTATTGCGAAGTAAAAAAGACCTTAGGTCTAATATTAAAGGAACAACTACGAGACTAATAAAAATAGTATTTACAAATAACCAAATTACAGTATGGATAGCATGAGATATTTGTCTACAACGTGATAGGGCTACCTTCGTGTAAATAATAATTCTAAGTGACAAGAGTATATCGATAAAAATATGTAGGTACTACTAAAATAATCTTAAAAAGGGTTAAAAATTGTGATTGTTCGAGTATTTTGGTTTATTATGCTCAGTTCGTCGTTATTATATATTATTATACTTTATCTCTATGACCCGGTACCCTGTGAGAGTCGTTCGCGAGATTCATCAGTCCGACACGAGTATGGGGGAAAACTGAAAACAAGCCACAACGGGGGATCAAAATAATTGACTCGCCTAAGTACGCGAAGCGGAGAACGAAACGCACTACCGCGGCCGCTAAACTCCAACGTCGAGCCGTCCTCCACTGTCCACCGTCCGTCACGAGCTCACTCCGAATCCTCAACACTCCTATAAAAATAAATCTAAATCCGGCTCCAACCTCGCTTCGAGATTCGATCCGTCGAATGGCACGTTCAGAAAAATCACGAGCGGTGTCGGGAGCGCGGGCTCTTCCTCCGCTTGCGGCGGCCGTCGCGCACGAACACGATGTTGGCGGGGTCGTCGGCCAGCGCCGGGTAGCGCTGCACCGAGTGCACGTCGCGCGCCGCCCAGCCGTCCACCACGCCGTGCGAGATCAGCTCCTCCTTCTCCTCCTCGGTCCAGGCGCCGCGGCCCTCCCAGCCCGCCGCCACCAGCGCCTTCTCGCGCTCCCAGGCGCGCGCCGCCGCGCGCTTGTGCGCGTGCTTCAGCAGCTTCATGCGCTCCGCCGCCGGCTCCACGCCGTACCGCAGCACGATCACCGCCTGCGCCGAGCCCTTGCCTACCGCGTGCACTCGCACCTGCCAAACGAACATAATTGCCTTTTAGCATATTTTCCAGTAAGGTCATCCCTACTCAATTTGAACCAGAAGGAATGAACGTGTAGAAGAAATATAATCGGCGCGATTTTTAAACATCTCCGTTACGTTACACACACGATAAACACTATCTGCGGTAAAAGGGTAAGTAGCCCTATACTACTTGTAAGTATGCGAAAACAATTGGTTCTTACCTCTAAGCCTTGATCATTCGTTTCGTCCTGCGAGACATTAAACTTCCCAGAGAGCCTTCTCAACTCCTCCATATCGTCTCTGATCTTCAACGAGTTATCTTTTACAAAGTAGAAGACGTCTTGATCATGAATACTGAAGTGGACGTCGAGGAAGTACGAGTTGTTGAAGACTGTCGTGATGACGTCTTCGACGACGCTGTTGGCGCCGTCGGCGACGCTGATGTATGCCTTCCCGTCGACCCGAGAGATGAGGACGCCCTCTCCGAAGACCCCGCGTTTGTAGGACACGCGTGGAAGAAGATTGCGAGTGATCGGTTCCATCTTGAGGAGAGGAGTTGGGACGAAGTCGATGTCAGAGAGCTTGTCGTTCACCTAAAACAAGTAAAAATTACATGAGAATATTGTCAACTGCAAGAAAGATTATTAAAACATGAACTCGTATATGCAAAGAAGTTGCATGGTATTAAACTGGACTCACCTTCTCAATGATGCACTGAAGACCCGACATAACTCCGAAGTCGGGAGCCAGTTGTGGAGCAGTCACGGAAGTCATCGGTTGGAAGATCATGTCTGTGATGTACCTTGAACCCATCATCTTTTCCAAGTTATACCCGTAGAGCTGTAGCCAGCTGGCCAGGTTCGTCATGTACGGCACGTTCTGGTTCTTATTTATGGGGTCATTGTTTCTGAATCTGTAGATGAAGATATCAGTTGGAAGACTGAGTTTGGTGGCCAAGTGTTCCCAGCTCGGTGTCATCCATTGCCCGACTATTGGGTCATACAATCTGTTATCCAAGTAGACGAGATTCGTGTTGTAATCGAATATGCCGCCGTGGAAGTCAACGGGCACATAGAAACCTGGGTTGGTGTCTTTGATGATCTTTCCGAAAGGACTGCGTTTGATTTCCTTTATGATTTCCCCGTTAACGTCGAATACTACGAGCGGCGAGCCGTTGTGGTCTGTAGCTACATAGAATCTCTGGTCTTCTGTTTCGATGCACGTGAGGAAGTCTCGTTGATCGTACAGGAACCTGACGGTTTTCTCGGCTTTGGGATAGTGCATGTGCGTGATCAGATTAGGAGTTTGAGGATTGGTGTAGAAGAACTGGGTGATGTTATTCTTATCGTCCTTCCAGCCGACCAGTCTATTCCTGTCATCGTAGTAGTACCACATCTGGAACTTGTCCCTCTCGAAGGCGTGTACGAACTGCCCACGCGAGTTGTACCGGTATTTCTGTTCTCCTCGCCTGATAACGAAGCCTCGGCCGTCGTAACTACTGAATTCGATGTCGCCGTATTGGACGACCCTATCACCAATATCATAGCCGAGGTACCGCTTCTCTCCGTGTTCAATGACACCGATAACGTTACCGTTCTCATCGTAAACGTATTTCCAATCATCCTCAGACCCGACAACTTCCATGAGATGTCCGTCGAAGTTGTAACTGATTCGTTCGCTAGAAGACGTATCGCCAATTAGCATCTTCTTAGACTTGATTCTGTTCCTGACATCATATTCGAGCTCAAGGCGAAAGACATCGAAGGATTTTATATTCATGAGAACAGTCTTTATCCTACCGTGATCGTCGTAGTCGGTTATCGTGAAGTACTGCTTGCTAGTGTCTTGCATGACAGAGCGATTAAATGTGTTTCTGTAGATTCTGAGGTCACTCACTCCTTCAAGTATACCCAAGTTCTGGTTGTATTTTAGTCGCAGTTGTGGCATTTCCTTGCTATTGATGTTGACGTCAATCGTGGAAAGCCTGGCGTTGCCATCGTATTGGTACTTGAAGTGAGCATTATTCAGACCACTCTTGGAGTTGAATTTCATTTTCTCATCCTTGAGAATGCCGGCGTGGTATTTGTAGTCCTGTTTCAATTCATAGTCAGGATCTGTAATTTCGACGTTCTTCACCAGATGAGTATTCTCATGGTACACGTAGCGGATAGCAGACGCTCCAGCCAAAATCGTTTCTAACTTGCCTGTTGTATCGTAGACGTACAGAATCTTACCAGACTGGTGTGGGAAGATCTTAGCCAAAATGTGACCATCATCGTTGTACAGGATTTCATACGGATGTCTGTTCATTGGCGAGAAATACTGATACTTGAAATAGCCAAGAGACGTCATGAGAGCGAAAGTATGGATGTGCCCTCTTGGAGTGGTCAAGTTTTGGAGTGCACCAGAGTCATCATAGTCTAAGAGGTAATCGCTGCCTCGTGGTGTAGTGACCTTGAGTGGAAGACTAGTGAACATGTCCCTGAACGAATAAGCCAACGATGATCCATCACCGTATCTGATCTCATGTAGTCTACCGGCTCTGTCGAAACCGTAGGTTTCGTTCAGATCGCCCCATCTCCAACTGGTCAGTCTACTGAATCTGTCGTATTCTAATTCAACCTCAGCGAAGATCCCGTTCCTCGGGCCCCACTTCACAGGCCTGGCAGTTCTATCGTACGTGACGTTCAGTAGCTCTACCTTGTCGTCCATAAACACAGCCACGGTCGAAGTATCCCTGTCATATTCGAGCGTTAAAAGATTTTCACCATTTACTCTCAACTTGCGACCGATTTGTGCCACGGCTTTGCTGCTCTTTCCTTTGTTGGATTGCAATCTTCGCAGGAAGTATCGCCATTCGAATCGGTTTGCTAAATCGCCACCAACTTCAGTTCTTTGCTTCGCTGGCACGGGGTAGCTTTCACCCAGGATAGGATCGATTTCTGACAGGATCGTATATGGAACAGTGTCTGTTGAAATAACATGTCCCCATGGCATGCTCGAAGAAATGCTGCCGTCTGTTGAAATTATGGTCTTCTTCTCTGCTTCTCCAACCTTAGTGTTAACAGACGAACCCTTGATGAGAATTGAAATGGGTTTTCTATTGTTTTCACTCACTAGAACCGTGGCACCTTTAAGGCTAAGATCGAAGGTCAGATTGATGATTCTGCCAGTCGGAGTAACGGCTGAGGTCAGTCTGCCAAATTCATCATACTTGTAGATGTAACTACGTCCAGTGCTATCGTATTTAGCTTTAAGCAAACCAGTGGTGCCGTGGTAGTCGAACGTTACATTGAAATTGTCGGGCGTTCGTAATTCCTGTAACATTTTCATTCTGGACATTTTGAGTCTGCATTTCTGTCCCTTCGTGTTCTCTATCGAGTTGACTTGGCTGGAATAATCACGCAAGAGGAAAACTTTGTTGCCGGCTGCATCCGTGACCGTGCTTAATTTACCATTGCTGGTATTCACGTTGTAAGTGAATACATAGTTATTTTCGCCTGTGAGGATGTTCTTTGTCATGATGTGCTGACCGAATCTGTTGAACACGTATATCTCCTGAGTGTCCGGAGAATATATTTCGTATTCTCTTGACCCACTAGCGTCGGGTATACTGGCCATGACCGATCTGATTCTATAGTTGGCTTGGTCCGCAATGTGCACGATACCGTCGGGGCTTACAATGACTGCAGAGATCGTATTAAATTTGGAATTGGAAGCTAAGAAATGGTCTGCCTCAAAGCAGTCACAACCTCGCTCCAAGCAGTTGCATTTAGACTCGGCACCGGCATACAAGGAGATCTTTCCATCAGTGGTGATCAATCGCACCCTGTTAATTCTCTGCGAATCGCTCTCAGCTACGTACAAGTCACCGGCTGCTCCGAAAGCAATGCTCTGCGGCATCACTAGGGTAGCATAAGTCGCGAGTTCCATGTCGTAACCGGTCAGCGGCGATGGGCAATGGAGTGGTCGACCAGCTATCACTTTCACCCTACCGTCTGGGGCCATTTGCAGAATCATGTGATCGTCAATAATGTGGAGGCTGTTGTCCAAAGGATTGATCGACAGTTCCGTAGGCCATCTCAAATGTACTTCCTCTACGCTTAACGTTCCTTCGCAAGGGATCGGCTTCCAATGAGCTCTGTGCATGTGATTACCGATGACCGTTGTTATGATTCCATCTCTGTCGACCATGCGGATATTAGTTCCATCGGCGAAGTATAAGACGTTGTCAATAGAGACTGCAACTCCTTTTGGATAGGCCAGCTTGGCGTCCCTGGCCAGCGCTCCATCGCCGCAGTGAGCCTCGTCACCGGGCAGACATCTCTCGCCAGATCCCACGACCGTCTCCCAGTTGTGCTCGGGGTCGCTGTAGTCGTTGGTGTTGCGGACTTTGATGATCTGGTGGGACTCGGGGTCCGAGATGTAGAGGGTGCCGTCTAGCGGAGAGAGAGCCATGTGGTATCGGTAGGAGACTCGAGTGGCGCTGCAAAAACAAAAGAAGAATTTATTAGTTTTTAGAATGTAGACAGATTTTCTCCTTTTTTATTGTAAAAATCTTTTTGTACATAACTGTACTCGGGTGTCACTTATCATAACTACGGTTGGCCTCAATTTCGATCCTTTTCTAGACATCCATCGTCGATTGTAGCTCCTAAATTAAAGTCATGTGGAGACGGGCCCTCAAGCGACCGACAGCCCTACTATTATACGGATAATGCAGCAACACTCACTTCAGTTTAACCACCGTCCACACCGAGCCATCAGTCTTGATCTTCCGCACGAGGTTGAAGTCCCCCACGAAGATGGAGCCGTCGGGCGCGGCGGCGAGCGCCACGGGCGCCAGCAGGCGCTGGCGGGGCGCCGCGCCGCCGCACTCCGGGCACTCCAGCCCGCGCTGCCGCCCGTCGCCCATCGTCGTGATGATGAGGCGCGGCTTGTGCTTCAGGTAGATGTTCGTGCCGTCGCCCTTTTGCAGGATCCCTGAGGACAAAGACACGGTTTAGACGCCACATCGTTGGGTGAGGATGAGGACAACAAGCGATCGGTCGTCGTCCAGCACTCGCCAACTTTCTTTTAGAATGAGCAACTTTTGAAGTGGATCCTTTATTTGATTATATCATAATGTAAAAATTATGGTTGAAAAAATTTAATGTCGTGGAAGTCCCCATGATAGACGTCTACTTCAAATTGAATCGGAAAGTTTACTTCAGGCTGCTACTAAAGTTGAGACTGGGAGCGGTTAATCATGGATACAATATTTTACAACGAAGTAAACGACGACGTAGAAGGAAGTGTTGCCAATCCAATATTACAATTTACTGCGTTCAGCTCACCTTCGTGGAAATTGTATCTATGATGAATATCCAAATTCCAGCCTCCGACGTCAGAAATGCTCATATCGTGGCCGCTCAGCTTCGTCGTCTGCACATTCCAGATGATATCCTTACAGTCCGTGTATTGGTAGCCGACCTTCACCAGCGCCGTGGTAACTCCGTACACTCTCTGCCGGTACACGTTCAGCCTGTTCCAGGGATACGTGAATTTGATGACCGGATCAGCTTCAAACGTCTTCTCGAAGAGAATCCCTTCGATCGTGATCCTTAGATGGATGAGAGCTAATGTCGGAGGCACTTTCTCGGGCGTCAGTTGCAGTTGGATGGTGGATAAGTAGCCAGCCGCTCTGGAGCTGTGGTATACCAGGTTCAAACCGGTGCCGGGGATTTGGAGACTTTCTTGGACAACCTATAATGAAAATAAAGATCTTATTAACATTGGGTGTCTATGGGTGACGGTAATCGCTTTCCATCAGGCGATTCGTTTGCTCGTTTGCCTCCTATGACATAAAAAAAAAAAACATTGCGTTAAGACTCAAAATAGTCAATTATAGTCAGAAAAATCTCGTGGATCGTTCACTGTCTCTGCTACATTTAACAATCCGCATGCAGCTCAGCTATATGACTGTTTTATTCTACTCGTGCTTGATTTGATCCGTCTTCATCCACCAAGTTTACGTCTTGTTAACATGAACCGACCGAGGACAAAGAATAGACTCAAACTGGTCAGTGGAGACTAAGATGTTCTCACCTGTAACTCAGCCAATATGGCGCTCTTGTCGGGGCAGGCGCCCTGGAAGCCGTGCTTCCACGTGGCCAGCACCACCGGCTTCATGGCATCGTAGTCAAAGAAGGGACTCAAACTGGTCAGTGGAGACAGATGTCCTCACCTGTGACTCAGCCAATATGGCGCTCTTGTCGGGGCAGGCGCCCTGGAAGCCGTGCTTCCACGTGGCCAGCACCACCGGCTTCATGGCGTCGTAGTCAAAGAAGGGACTCAAACTGGTCAGTGGAGACAGATGTCCTCACCTGGGACTCAGCCAATATGGCGCTCTTGTCGGGGCAGGCGCCCTGGAAGCCGTGCTTCCACGTGGCCAGCACCACCGGCTTCATGGCGTCGTAGTCAAAGAAGGGAGTCAAACTGGTCAGTGGAGACAGATGTCCTCACCTGGGACTCAGCCAATATGGCGCTCTTGTCGGGGCAGGCGCCCTGGAAGCCGTGCTTCCACGTGGCCAGCACCACCGGCTTCATGGCGTCGTAGTTCAAGAAGGGACTCAAACTGGTCAGTGGAGACAGATGTCCTCACCTGTGACTCAGCCAATATGGCGCTCTTGTCGGGGCAGGCGCCCTGGAAGCCGTGCTTCCACGTGGCCAGCACCACCGGCTTCATGGCGTCGTAGTCAAAGAAGGGACTCAAACTGGTCAGTGGAGACAGATGTCCTCACCTGGGACTCAGCCAATATGGCGCTCTTGTCGGGGCAGGCGCCCTGGAAGCCGTGCTTCCACGTGGCCAGCACCACCGGCTTCATGGCGTCGTAGTCAAAGAAGGGAGTCAAACTGGTCAGTGGAGACAGATGTCCTCACCTGGGACTCAGCCAATATGGCGCTCTTGTCGGGGCAGGCGCCCTGGAAGCCGTGCTTCCACGTGGCCAGCACCACCGGCTTCATGGCGTCGTAGTCAAAGAAGGGACTCAAACTGGTCAGTGGAGACAGATGTCCTCACCTGGGACTCAGCCAATATGGCGCTCTTGTCGGGGCAGGCGCCCTGGAAGCCGTGCTTCCACGTGGCCAGCACCACCGG